>CM025782.1:23675631-23729135 GCA_014636745.2 Centella asiatica | reverse complement strand
TTTTTAAAACTAATTTAATTGTTTGAATGTTTAATTAAGTGATATAACAGAAGTTTTGGTTGAACTTTGTTGTCAAATTGGGTCATTGAGTAGTGCACGATTTGGACAGATTAACGAATCCTTCAGTTTCCAAAGTTTTAAGTTTAATAAGTTTTAAGTTTTGGCATGTTAAAACTGTTTTGGCATGTTAAGTTTTTAGCTTTGTTCATGTTTTTATAGGAACAATGTCAGATTCAGCTACACCATCTACAACTCCTACTGGATCACAAGCAGCTTGTACTGGATCACAAGCAGCTTCTACAACTCCTTCAGAACGTTCAATTAGACAAAAAACCGATGCGGCATGGAAATATGTGACTGAGGTATCACATGGAAATGGTAAGAAGACATATATATGTAATTTATGTCAAAAGAAAGTTTGTGGTGGAGGGATAAATAGGATGAAGAGACACATTGCTGGAGTTAAAGGAGACGTTGGTGCTTGCAAAAGTGTTACTCCGGAGATTCAATATAAAATGAAATGTATATTGAATGCTAATGCGAGAAAAGCATTGGAGAAAAAAGGGTTTACTGAGGACGAAAGAAATGATATTCCATCTGGTGAATCTGTTTCAGCAACAAAGAGGAAAGCTTTTTCTGAAATTGAATCATATTTTGAAAGAGGTGTAAGTGATCCTTCTCAACCTTCTATTAAGGCATGTATGCAAAGTGCTGAAAAATGGAAAGCTACTGACTTATCAGTAGCTTTATGGTTTTATGATGCTTGCATTCCATTCAATGCTGTGAATTCTCCTTATTTGCAACTTGCTATTGATAAAATTGCTAGCATGGGTCATGGATATAAGCATCCTTCATTTCATGCTTTGCGTGTAAGTTTATTGAATGATGCTAAGATGCATGTAGGGTTAATTGTTGATTCCATTAGACAAACTTAGGCCGATACAGGTTGCACTATAATAGGAGATGGGTGGACAGATACTAGACAGAGGCCTTTAATCAACTTCTTAGTGTATTGTCCAAAGGGGATTACTTTTATCAAATCTGTTGATGCTTCTGATATTTATACAAATGCTGAAAATTTGTGTAATCTTTTTAGTGAAATTGTGGAAATGGTTGGTCCTATGAATGTGGTACATATGGTGACCGATAATAGGGCTAATTATAAGGCTGCAGGTGCCTTGCTTATGGATAAATATGAGTCTATTTATTGGTCACCTTGCGCAGCTCATTGTATCAATCTGATCTTGAAAGATGTTGGAGATATGCCCAATGTGAAAGATGTTGTTACTCTTGCATCTCAAGTTACCGTTTTTGTTTATAATCACAAGGTAACTTTGAATTGGCTAAGAAAAAGACCTGCTTGGAGAGAAATTATTCGCCCGGGTGCAACTCGTTTTACAACTTCTTTTATTGCTTTACAAAGCTTGTATGATCATAAAGATGATTTGGAGGCATTAGTTGTTAGCAATGAGTTTAAGCAATTCATGGCACATCAAAAAGCTAAAGATGTGAGAGAAACTGTGTTGTCTTTAAAGTTTTGGGATAATTGTTTGATAGTTGTGAAGGCTATGACTCCAATAATACGGTTGTTGAGACTTTGTGATATTGATGAAAAGCCATCTTTAGGTTATATCTATGAGGGCATGTTTAGGGCACGCGTAGGAATTATGAAAACATTTCAGAATAAGGCAGAATTGTAAGAACCCTACACTGATATTATAGATTGGAGATGGGATCGCATGTTGCGGAAAGATCTTCATGCAGCAGCTTATTACTTAAATCCTGCATTTCAATATGATCCAACTTCAATCTGTAGTGATAGTGAGATCAAGCGTGGTATATTGAACGTGTTGGACAAGTATGAGAAGGCTGAGGACGAATCAAGCATTGTAATGTTAGAGGAGTTGAGAATATTTAGAAACCGTGAAAAGTGCTTTTCTCGTCCCAAGGCACTTGCTTGCAGCAAAACGACTCGTCCGGGTACTAATAAATCTCTTACTAATTTTCTGTTTTTAATTTGATTTTTAACTATTTCTGTTTTTGATTTTTAATTTTCTGTTTTTTGATTTTCTGTTTCTATTTTGCAGCATTGTACTGTTTCTGTTCAATATTATTGTACTGTTTCTGTTTTGTAGAATATTATATTGTCCGGGTACTAATCAATCTCATACTATATTGTTTTCATTTTATATTCAATAAAAGATGAATGGTGGAGAATATTTGGTTATAACGCTCCAAATTTACAAAAGGTGGCTATTAAAGTTCTTAGCCAAACTGCCTCTTCTTCTGGATGTGAACGCAATTGGAACGTGTTTGAACGCATTCATTCTAAGAAGAGAAATAGATTAGAGCATGAGAGATTGAATGACTTGGTTTATATTCACTATAATTTGCGATTGAAGAATAGGTATGTTATTGTAACTTATGTAATTGATTATATTTAAATTTTGCATTAAAGTAGTGATGTTATTATTCTTAATTATTAGGTTGTCAATGTCCAAGAGACCTTTTGATCCAATTGATTACGAAACAATTGATGAAACTGAGTTTTGGGTTGTTGATAAAGAAGGCGAACTTGATTTTGATGTGATTGAGAAATTGGTTCTTGAACAACCAAGTGATATTACAAGTTTGCTCTTTAACTTTGTTTTTTTTTGTAATTTTATTTGGATTTATGAGTTTTTCTTAGATATTGAATTAATGTGTGAATATTAATTTATTTTATTTTTATTATTTAGATGATGAGGACCGGCATTACATTCAAATTGGAGATGAGGATTGAGAACAATGACAACTAAGGATGCGAATGAAATTTGAAGTTTTTTATTTATTTTTATTATTTAAGACTTGTATGTAATGAATTTTTAAGATATTTGAAAAGTTGTTATATTTGATGAATTTTTAAAAATATTTATGATTTATATAATATTTTTTAATAAAATAATCAATCCGGTTGAACCGGTTGAACCGTGAACCACTAATTTCACCGATTCGATGTCCGGTTCGGTTATGATAACATTGCTCCTAATGCAGAAAGTATCCTCGGCCCCACGGCCACGACTAGGGAGCTTATGAGGTGGGGCAGAGTTTTTAGTGGTCCAAGTTATAAATAAATGGGCAGCCATATTTTATTGTGTATAACATATTTTTAAATTTCAAGTGTTTTTGTAGATTATTTTTTATTAAATGAAACTAAAACTCTATTATAATGGTGTAACGACATTAAAAGTACTTAATATAACATATGTATCAGAAAATATTACAAAAAAATTGTCCAGAATCATACATCTATAATAATAATCACACATTTTATCATTTTGTGTTCATATTGTAATTTTTTTCTAATTGATAGTGTGATAATTTTTTTAATTACATAGGATAGTTTTTTCTTTTTTATTTGTGTGGCACAAGTTCATAACAATTATTTGAAAATGTGTTTATAATAGAAGACCCACCATACAAGAAAGGAAAGACTTCACAAAGATGAAAATCATCGAATTAGCCAATTACGTTAGGTATGCATTAGTGCAACTCCTCTTATCTTAACAATTACAGCTACGTTTTATAAAATCTAGTATTTCATTTTTGACTTTTTTCAATTTAAAATAATGATATGATAAAGCTCGTGTCCTAAGCTAGTGCCTTTTATTAGTAATAAAGGACAGAAATTTGTTAGAGATCGAAATTAAAATTGCCTTAACTGTTCGTAATTTTTATTTACACAAGATGTTACAAACTACCTATTAACCTTTTGAAATGTTACTTTTAATGAGAATAATCATATGTATAGCAATTTGTGCATAAAGTGACTATTTTATATACGTTTTATTTATGTACTTGTTGGTACACGTATCATCTCATGAATTTAACAGGTAAATCACCCACCACAATTGCCAATCAATTATGCCCCAGGAAAAAACAAAAAGGAACTGGATGACGAAAGCAATGACAATTTTCATTGATTTATCAAAAATAATAATTTGATAATTACAGATCACATTACATTGTGGCAACTATAAAACATCAATCACAATTATACAACTCATCAATCACCTCAGATCCTTTCATCTCCCGTCTCCTCCCTCTTTTTCAAAGTGCCAAATCTTGTTTTTCTTGTTTTTTGTTTTTGTTTTTATTTTTCTTGTTTTCTGAATTAATAAGAATGGGTGATAATAAATTAACATTGTTAGATTTCTGGGGTAGCATGTTTGGAATGAGGGTCAGGATTGCATTAGGAGAGAAGGGTATAGATTATGAGTACAAAGAACAGGACTTCAGTTTGGGTAAGCCAAGAAGAAGTCTTCTGTTGCAAATGAACCCGGTTCACAAGAAAGTCCCGGTTCTTATTCACAATGGTAAACCGGTTTGTGAGTCACTCATTGCTGTTGAGTACATTGATGAGGTCTGGAAAGATAAAGCTCCTGCACTGTTGCCTTCTGATCCTCATCAGAAAGCTATTGCTAGATTCTGGGCTGGCTTTGTTGACAAAAAGGTAATGCCTTTAATAACTTTCAAATTATGATTTCGTAACTACTACACATTTTGTCATATTATATTCAATATTTATAAAAGAGATAGCTTTCAACAACTTCTTGTTACAGATCATTCCCGTATGTTAATATTTTATTATCCGGCCCCAAAATGGTGTCTTAAGTACTCCAAGAGTTATACCGAGTTTTAAAAATACACGTTTTATATATATATATATATTTATATACTCTCTTTACTCTATTTTGTTGCAGCACTCTCTTACTTTTCCTTAATATACGTATTTGAATGTCCTTCGGACACCATTTTGAGGATGGAGGTGGTAATCATTTAAAGTTAATTTTTTGTACGCCTACATTTTTTTACCTTTCTGATTCCATTTTCAATGTAGTTCTGATTGTATTGAATCATTTTCCTTCTATGTACTAAATCAAACAAATAGAGGTCTAGCAAACAAACTAAGAGAGAAAGAAAATCAACTACTCTTGAAATGATAAAGAGTTGTTTACATTTCTTATTGAAAAATAGTAATCACTGTAGGGAAAGAAAGGCAAAATGGGAGAATCATGCAGGTGTATCAAAATGGGAGAATCATATGGCAAAAGAAAGGAGAAGAACAGGAAGCGGCAAAGAAGGAATTCATAGAAAGCCTCAAGAAAATGGAAGAAGTACTTGGGGAGAAAACTTACTTTGGAGGTGAGAGCTTTGGGTATGTTGACATAGCCCTTGTGACATTTTATACCTGGTTTTATGCATACGAAACTTTTGGGAACTTCAGTGTAGAGGCAGAGTGCCCCAAGTTGATAGCATGGATTAAGAGATGTATGGAGAGGGAATCTGTCTCTAAGAATTTTCCTGAAAGCCAAAGAGTTTATGAGTTTGTATTGTTTCTCAGAAAGAAATATGGAATAGATCAGTAGAATATACTTGAGCATGCACAATAGCATGGTGGGACTCCTATTACACTGAGTTTGAAGATAAGTGCTTGCTAGGGTCCCTATTGTGAGATTCACAGTTTGCCCCAGAACATTGTTGTTGTAATTCTCCTTTTATTGTCCAATATGGCCAAGTGTATTTCCCCCTTTTAAATTTCAAGAATTTGAATGGTCCGTCAATTGTCATCTAAAGCAAATTTGTTCTCTGTAATATACTACAATTCGCTGAAATATTGTTAGAACAAAAATTGTGCCGTTAAAGCAAAGTGTTACTAAAAGTTATTTTTGTCGTTAAAAAGAATCAATAAATGTCAAATAACTCTGTTAATAATCTTTGTTGATACTACCATCTCCCTAAACATGCAATATTAATAACACTATTTGGAAATTTAATATTAATAATTGAAGGTCAACAAATTAATGTGACTTGTGTGATATAACTATTAAGAAACAATCGAGTTACACTACTTAAGAATAGCTGGTAAAACATGCTTTCTGGTATTGAATCAAGTTGGAACTACACAAGTACATGTTCGAAGGTCATGTTTGCCTAGTATAAGGCTGGTTCATCATGCAATTGGCTCCAATTTTGTTTGTTCGCATCCATTGCCTTCTTTCAAGTATCACCAATATAACATGAGGAGCATTCTTCATGCATTCTTTGCCCTTCAAGTACATGTATAGTTGCATCTCATTTTAAATGTTTAAGGAAGTTGGTAACTCACAACATGTTAATTGGCCTGCCCTTTTACCACTTCTTTTTTTTTTTTCCTTTAATTTTTGCTACGAAGCTATAAATTTTAACAATTTATGTTAAATAGTTCTGAAAACTTTGGCTTCTAAACGAGTCATCTTATCAACAAGGTTTCTCTGTGAAATATTCTCATCTGCTATGACTTTGTCAACCAAATTATTAGACTACCAACTACTACAAGGACCTTTACCAAGAACACTTAAGTAATCAACTCCTCCACAACTTATTACAACCATAAAAGTTGGTATATAGAGAAGAAAAAAGAAAAGAAGAGATGTGGCCTTCTTTTTTTTGTGTGTGCGCTAGACTCCAACTACTGTAACAATATCTTTTCCCACTTTTCGTGGCTAAAGATCTTAATATATACAGCACATATAGTACGAAACAGCACAATCTATCTTAATGAAAAAATTGAGCCCGAGACGATCATTATAGCCTTCTTTCGTGTAATGTCTGATTACAGAAGACTATTTCCGTGTTTGATGTTTCTGACTTTTCTTAGTGTTCTGTCTGAGAAATTAACATAAAAAATTCACAAAGATTTCAAAACTCACAGGGGATGAATACTAAGACAATAACGACAGAAATCATACATAGGCAAGCACTAAAACATAAATTCCCTCTATAACATACCAAAAAGAGAGTCAAGTCTTCCCTTTACTAATTACTACAACAAAGCTAGAATATAATTGATATAACATAAAAAAGACACAGTCAAGTGTCTTTTGAATACAAAGCTAGACTAGAACTCCTAAATTATCAAAAGACACAGTCAAGTGTCTCCTTTATTACAACCAAAGCTAAGACTAGAATGGACTCTTCAAGACACAAAGCCAATAGGTGAACACCTTGACTAGCATTCATTCACAAACTCAAATAAATAAATAAATTCTTGTACTCACTTCACAAGCTTCTGCTTCAAACCATTAACAAACTCAAAGACTTTCTGAGAATCAGCAAGGGACTTGGAAACGGTTTCCTTCTCTAAACACCTCTTAGCCCACGCAATCAACTTTGGGCACTCAGCCTCGATGCTGAAGTTGCCTAGTGTCTCATAGGCTTGAAACCAGCAATAGAAGGGAACAAGGGCAAGATCAACATATCCAAAAGTGTCACCCCCAAAATAAGGCTTGTCACCAAGCTCAGCTTCCAACACCTTCAGGTGACCAATGAAATCCTTCTTGGCTTCCTCCTGTTCTTCTCCTTTTGTGCTCCAAGTCCTCCTCCCAGACTCATACATCTACATTTCAAAATCCACCATGTTAGCAAACTGTTAAATATATGATTTTGACTAATAGCTAAACTACAATAAAAGCTTTAAACAACAAAACCCCTTTAGATTTGAGCACAGGGTAGTTAACAATATGTTCTGAAAAAATAGATCTGGGTAGGTGGTGAGAAAAAATTCTTATCAAAATGGAAAATTTCAACAAAATCAAGCAAAAGTCGAAGTTGAACTCACTCTTTTTGAAGACCACCAAAATACTAAAATTCAAAATAATTTCAACCCTCACCTCCCACCCCCAACCACCACCACCCCACCCCCACAAAAGAAAAAAACAATTAAAAAAAGATTTACCTTCTTGTCAACATAGTCAGCCCAGAACCTAGCTTGAGCTCTCTGGTAAGGATCAGAAGGCATCAATGGGGATTTATCATGCCAAACCTCATCAATATATTGAACAGCAATAAGAGATTCACAAATGGATTTTCCATTGTGAATAAGAACAGGGATTTTCTTGTGAATAGGGTTCATCTTCAGCAGAAGAGGGCTCTTGTTCTTCAAATCCTCTTCTTTGTACTCATACTCAATACCCTTTTCAGCTAATGCAATTCTAACCCTCATTCCAAACATACTCGCCCAGAAATCAAGCAGCACAACCTCATTCGCCATGATTACAGAGCTTCAAGAAGCTTAAAGATTTGAGCTTTAGAGAATGTTGAAGAGAAAGAACAAATTGAAATAGAATGAGTGGAGAATAAGTGAAGAGGGAATATTTATAGTAGAGAGAAATGGGAATGTGTCATAATCTTAGGCTTGCAATTGGGTTCTAGGACCTTCTTTAAAGAGTGAATGAATACAAGAAGGTGCTAACAGGTTCGATAATTTCGATTCCGATAGCAAGTCCAAAAAGCTGTTTGAACTTCAAAATACTTTAGGACGAATATGATTTATTTGATTTTGGTTAAATTCAATGTGAACCGGTTACTTTGACAATATATATATATATATATATATATATATATATATTTGTTTATTTGAGAAATAATTTTAATTTTTTTGATTTTAGAGAATTAGATATAATTATTAGTAAAAAATTTTAAAAAAATTCTCGATACAAATTACAAAAGTTTTTGAAATTTTTTACTAACAATAATGTATAACAATTTTTAAATTATTATAACTTGTGAAAATAAATATTCTATTACTAAAACTTGTTATATTATGGAGTATACGTGGATGAATATAGATATTGACGAAGATAATTAAAATTTATAACATTGGGATAATTTTAATGTTTGATGTACCTATATCAACCTAGAAAAAGTTACGTGCTTTTCATATTTACCGAGCTGGACTAAAATCAGATCTACCAGAGTCTTATTTGGTATTTAAATTTTTCGTACTATATAAAATGAGAGAATAATTGATTCCTAAGATAATGTTAATTAATTCCTTATTTATTCTATTGCATGGTCAACTGTCTCAAAGCACGTTTAGTATTACACTTTTATGCTTTCAATGATTTTTTTTTTTTTTTTTTGTTTTATTTTGATTTTGAATCCAATGCTTTCAATGGATAGTCATTGCATACATCATCCAACATTAGGCAGCTATTTCTGCAATATCCAGCTACCTTTCCATTTGAAATGGTAAACGGATTTGAATTTTGATACGTAACATATGATTGGTGATAGTCGGAAATCGGTGAAGTTGTGAGACATTTTTTGATTGGTCAATTTTTATTTTATTTTTCTAGGAAAAAGTTTCAACCCCAACATTTCCCAATTTTCACATTATTTTTGTTAGTGACATATATAGATTTAATATTGATGGCAGATTGAGAATTGATAGTTGAGAGAGGGGTCTTCCCGACAAGTAACTTGCAACATTAATAAGATTTAGCAGTTCCATTTATAAGTTTTTTGCTGTTATTTTTTAATATTTTAACTTGATGGTGTGATAGGTGTGTGCTTTTTTACTTAGAAAAAATAATTTATTTTGGCACCTTTGTTTTTATTTTTTTGCACTTATACTATTATAATATTTTTCTTTGAAAATATATGTTAAGTTTAGGTCGAAGGGAGGTTCTCACAATCAAAAAAATAAGACATGTCACAAATCTTTTCATGAATTTATTTTAATTTATAAACTAACCGTCAATATTACAATGGTACACACTATTATAATATAGTCATTTAGGATACGCTTCAACTCTGAAGAGTTAGGAAGGTTTAAAAAAAAATCGATGTGTATTATTACTATTTATACTAATAATTTGACTATATTAATTTAAAAGGGGTATAATTAGTTTTACATTTAAGACTAGATTTAGGAAAATATTAAATAATAATAACAATTCCAAAAGATTTACACAAAGTAACAAAAATTACGTTAGTTTTAAGGTGCGAATTTGCCATACGATACAAGTTCAATTAGGGGTCCAATTCATGATATATTTTGATATAAGATTGAAAAGACTTCGGCTTATTTTATTTTATGTAAACCCAAAATAATTAAGAGACCTCTTTTTTTTTGTTTAGGATTTTTAAAAAAAATTAGATTTCAAAAGCTATAAACTACATGATAAAATAACGAAAATTAGTATATTGACTTTCAGACACAATTAAAACAATTGTTAACTATAAATATGAGATGTCGACCAACATAAAGGGACATTTTGATTTCTCAACCGACCGGGCCAGTGGGCTATTGAATAATTTAGAGAAGGACCGCTGTAGGGATCTTTATGGAAGATGCCATCATCTCTTACCTTTTTATTTTTCATTTTCTCTAATTTTTATAGTTTTTATACTCCTTTTGCCCCAAATATTTTATACTCCTTAATCCTTATTTGTGTTCTGTATTGTATTTGTCTTTGTCACTTGACGTGTGGCTTATTTTCCCACTAATATCTTTTTGTGTTGGGATCAAATTATTAAATTGTAGTTGGCTGACAACAACAAGTGACAGGTGGATGGATGTGATCTATATACTCTGCTCATCCTAATTTTTATATTTTAAATATATTTATAGTATTTTATTATTTAAAATAAAAGTAGCGGTAGTTATACTACAGATTATCAAATATAGAAAATAGTAAAGTTGATTGGAGTAGTGGAATAATAAAATGATATTTAAAGAATTCTATGACTTTTTATAGTTAAAAAATAGAAATTTGTCTTTAATTTTGGATCAAGCAAAAAATATATATATCTCTAATTTTAAAACGAAAAAAGTATCATTTTGTTCTTTAAATAAAAAGGTTAATAACAATAATAATAATAATAATAATAATGTATAAAGTTTGACAACATTTTTAATTCTCCATAAAGAGTTACAAGAATATTTTATAGTGTGTGTCTGCGCCTTTTTTTATTTTTTATTTTATTACATTGTTCAATTTGACCAACGATTTGATCAAATATTTTAACAAAATGCCTTCATTTCCTCAAAAGAACTGCTCCCTCCATTTAAATATACAATCAGAAATAGCTTTTTTATTTTAAAATAATTAATCAAAATAAATTATGAGATAACTAAAACTTCATCAATAAAATCTAACTACCTACAAAACACTGATTTATATTTAAGATATAAAACTATTATATAATTATGAAAACAAAAAATTCACAATTTAAATCTTTTTATTTCATCTACAAATTATATTTCCTATTTATATAATATTTCTTAAAACTACGAAGAAAAACATAATCTTATCAGCATAATTAATAGATCAAAATGAGTTTTTGATTTATTCCAAATACATGATCAATTTGAGATGAATAGAAATTTCATCAATAAAAAATAACTAATATTGTGTCCAAATTATAATAAAAACAAACTTGAAATTTAATATTTCATTGAGTATATAAATATTTTTCTTTGTTTTCTCTAAGAAAAAATTTGTAGCATACGAAGAAAAATACAAATCTATAATTATAAGTTATCTTGAGTTTCTAAAAATAAAAGTGAATTAGAAAATGTGAATAATTAATAATGAATAAATTATACTAAATTTTTACTTAAAAAAAAAGGTAAAAAATATTTATATTTTGATAAATAGAAATAAGTGATTAATTTTATCGGTCATCACTCATTCATTTACACTCGTTGCAGAACTCATATTCTCTTATCACTCTTCTATATCAAATTATGTAACTACTTTTAGTCTTTCACTAGCGATCTCTTATCTCATGTGTCCCGTAATATTTTCATCAAAATAATAATATATTTTAAGACAAGTGGAATAATTAATACGAATTAATCCTGCACCAGCAACCAAATAATTTGTAACAATGGTATTTCATCTACTATTACAAATTTTAAAAGAGCCCCACAAAATTAAATTAATTTTTTTAAACATCTAAATTAAGCACGAGTTTACGTATTAATTATTTAAAATATGTAATAAAAGATTAAATATATATTATATTAAAACGGAATAACTACTTTGGACTTTTGGAGATATGAGTCTGTGCACGGTTCACCATCTTGCGGTCCCCGGGTTTAGAAAACGATGCCCAACACGAGACCGCAACATCTCACTGCTACTTTCAAGTCGTTTTATTTTTTGGGGCAAATAAGAGCAATATTGGAGTACATTAAAAACAAAAAATGAAACGACATATAAGAGCCTATTTTGATAATAAAATTTGTCTTTTGATTCATATTTAATTACCTATTTTGATTGCCTTTTTACGGGCAGTAGTATTTTTTACAAGATTTGCACTCTTCATTTCAAAAGTCACGAGCTTTGTTAGGCAATGATCTTACCGATTCAGCAAAAGGAGTAATGCTGATTCGGTCGGTCATATACAGCCGCATTCAGTTTAAATTAAATTCAAATCAAACAAACTTAATGACTTATCATTTAATTAAATACTCAATCAACTCATTAAGTTGTTAACAAACATATCCTTAAAAATCTTTTGACTTATGAGTTTCAATGGCTAAGCTACTTTTTTGATACAATCTCAAAATTTTATTTTGAAACGATAAAATCTCAATATTAGTATTCATGGACTTTTTCTTTACAATAAGATTATTATAAAATAAAATAGTGTTAAATAGGGAAAATTACTTCAACTTTTAAATCATTTTTCAATTGAATGATCAACTTTAAATTATTTGGAACCAATGTATCAAACTTTTAAAAAACTTCGATCAAAGTCAATTTCATTTATTATATGAAAAATAAATAGACATAACATACTAAAATGTTTACATGATCTTCGTTGATGTTTATGTGTATATTCTATAACTTTAATGTTTTTTTAAAAGAAAAAATAAGTAAATAAATCTAATTCCTAAAAATAAGGTTTATAAAATTAAAAGGAAAATAAATTTATTTGAAACAGAAACAATGAAACACCATTTATTTATCAAAAGAAGAAGAAGTTCAATGTGTTTTACTTTTATCGCTATTCTATATAAAAGAATAGAAATTCATTTAAAAATAGAAGTGACTAGCGAAATTGGCTTTAATGTGGCTGATTTTGGAATAGGAGTGACTAGTGTTTTGAAACTTCACTAAATGTGTTTAGCGGGAAATGGCTCAAAAGTTAGTGTATTTTCTTAAATGTACCTATTTTAAAATATTATTATTGTTAAAATTAATTTTCACTCATGGCAAATCTTAATGAATTCTTTTTTAGTAAAAAGAAAAATCCATCGTCGGAAAGAAACTTGAACAGTACTCCCCCGTCCTATAAACTTTTAGAAGTTTTTACACATTAAAAAATTGTAAATTAATACGTAAGGTTTATATAACATACTTAAAATAATATTCGTCTCGCTTCTATCTCATTATCTAAAATTATTTTTTTTATTCAATTACTTTATTTTTTCCTTTTGTTTTTTTATATTATTTTTTTATAAAATCTTCTAAAATCATTATAAAATATGTTTTATATATAAACGGGTTAGAGTTAAATAGGGTGAAATGATAAATCTCATATCCCACCTTAATCCTATAGGGTTCAAATAATCGGATTTGGGTTGGAGTTGGGCGAAAAATTAACGGTTCGGGTAAAATTATTATCTTTAAAAAGATGTAATTCAAAAATACACATAAATTGATATTAAAAATAATTTAAGAATAAATACATTAATACTATTGTTAAAAAGTGTAAAAGATTTATTCAATAAGACAAACTTATATCAATGAATGGATGGAGTATAAAACTGAAACTACAAAGTAAAAGAATACACGAAACCTCCAAACTCGCAAGCGATTCCCATGAAAACTTGAAAAAGATCATTAAAATAATTTTAATTATAATGATATTTCATTTCATTATAAACAAACCCTCGAAAGACATACGATTAATTTAACACACAAAAAAAAAAAATTAAAGATAACACACACAATGTTCATCGTACAAAACTATGAATCAAAGGTTTCTCGATACAAATAAACTCTTTATCAAGTACAAAATTTCAAAGTTTTGGGATTTCCGACTGCATAACCGATGATTAATCTGACAATTTATGATATTCCCAACAACTTATTAGTTTGCAAAACAAACTCATAAACCTTATGTGGATGTGGAAGACACTTGGACACACTTTCTCTCTCAAAACACCTCTTAGCCCATGCCAACAATTTGGGACACTCCTCCTCTATACTGAATTTCCCACAAGTTTCCATCGAGTAAAATCTACTGTACATTGGTATGAGTGAAATATCAGTGAACCCAAAGCTATCACCCCCAAAATAAACCTTGTCACCAAGCTCCCCTTCAAGCAATTTAAAGATTCCTATAATTTCTTTCTTGCCAGCCTCCACCTCTTCTCCTCTGCCTCTACACACCCTCTTAAAAGCATCATAAACCTGCCATAAGAGAGATATACAGATTACCACCATACTCTTTTTATAATCGTTTGTGATTTGACCAAATTTTCAAAATTTTATTGGTGATAGAAAAACATGTCAAGAAGGAATACACACATCAATATATTGTCAATATAACTAGTCCGACTATACCAATTTAAAGACGTGTACCGTCGAATAATAGAAATCAAGACAGATAATTAGAGCATAATTAACCCCATCGTGACATTTATATTGTCTAGAACTTTCGGATCACTAGTTATATAAACAAGTCGACGGCAAATTTAAGAATGAATTTACGTACATGTTCAACGTTACACCAATCCTCGTCGATAATAAATTCTATCATTCACAAACGATAATAAATTTATCCTTCGATTAAATCTGATTCACTAAGATTTACTCCTCCCAAATTAAAATATTAGATTTTGTTCGATTAAAACAATATAATCCATCTATGAGTGGATTTCGAATGTGTACCTAGTTATTTCCTAAATTTAGTACTCTATTAAATAAATTTACTAGAGAATCTTTCTTTATTACCCATAATATGGTAGTTAACTAGTTTTGCAAAAACAGAAAGAAATGGATAAAGAGATGCATCAGTACCTTTTTGTCAATGAAGTCGGCCCAGAATCGAGCATTAGCTTTCTGGTAAGGATCGGAGGGGAAGAGAGGGGATTTATCATTCCAAACATCATCGATATATTCAACAATTGACAGAGATTCACAGATGGGTTTTCCGTTGTGGATAAGGACAGGGATTTTCTTATGAACAGGATTCATTGTTAAAAGCAAGGGGCTCTTGTTACCAGAAATGGCAGAAAACATGTCCTCTTCTTTAAATTGGTAGTTGATACCTTTTTCTGCCAAGGCGATTTCGACCCGGAGTCCAAATGGGCTTGCCCAGTAACTTAACAAAATTACCTCATCCGCCATTGATGATGATTTTGATGTGCTCGGGAATTGTGTACTGAAAAATGCTGCTCGACTTTTAAACTACTCCGTATTGTACTAGGATTGTTCTCCTATTGCCTATGTCATTGCCTGCGTAAGCTGGTGGATTTATGGACTGTATGACCATTGGTATGGGAGTCGACTTTTTCCTTTCGCTCGTCAAAAATCAAATTTTAGTTTTAAAATTTTCTTTTATGTTTTTTGTCCCTCATTAGTCATTTATGTAGTTCATTTGTATTGATGATGTTACGGAATCTATAACAACACCACATCTTTAAATACTTGTTTTAAGTTGTAACCAAAAATAAATAAATTGTTTTTAAGTACTTAGTATGATGTTCTTTAAGTATATATCATAGTCCCACAAAATGCGGAATTTTTTTTTGACTACATACTAACTGATTTACCATTTATTAAATATGAAATATTTATTTTATAGTCTTTTTGTGTGTGTGATGAGGTACTGTTGCTTTTATGTTGAAACGTGTTATTTGAACGTGCCTTGAAATGAAACAACGGGTAGTTGTAGTAGGTTTTGTTGTATTTAAGAAAATAGTACTGAGTGATATTGAACCCAACTAATTCTTCTGCGTAATGTTTATAATTTATTTTAATTTTGAAATAAATGAACATATGCAACTTAAAATACTTTTCGATAATCTATGATATTTGTAATTACATTATCTAAATTTTGAGGCTTGCACATAACTGGACCTTATCTTGAGATGATTTTGAAAGTGAATAATGCCTCGTATGATTTGAAATCGAGAAAATATATACTTCTCCTTTTAGAAACACCTAGAAAAATATTTAACAAAACCAATAAAGTTTCATTGTACATAACGATATTCAAAAGAAATTTTAACAGATCAGAGTTGAATCTAAAATGGCATTAGAAAGGGACAGGGAACGCGATCTGATCGGAGAAGTACATCAACAGGGTTGCTGAACAAACAACAGTATGCGATATCGCATGCCAAAGGAAAACTCATTTATCAGAAGAATTAACCCGACCACATTTTGATGGGAAAATTTGTTATGCATCCATAAAATGAGGATTTCTAGACTACACATTTTCCAGAAAGGGTATTGTACAAAATCAATTAAATTCTCAGCTCGTACTCTGCAACATCAACTGCGGTACCTCAAAAATCTTCTCACCGGTTTCAAAATCAGCCACAACTTCATCTCAAGTTTGGCAGGCGGAGCATCTAACAAATGTACAATAATCACGATGCTGAAAACCTGCTTGCTGTCCCAGAATTTGCACAAAGATCCTCTCATATTCTTACGAAAGACGTCACCACAAGTGAATAACATCGTCCAACTACTTCGGATAGTACACTAAAGCTCTGCCAGTAGCAAACAATATGTTAGAGCAAGATTTATCAATCAAAATGATGGAATATGTGTGCAAAAACAATATTGATCTATATACAAGTACGATACCATCAATCTTCTTCAAGGCATCTGCCTTTTCTTTTACGATGGGTAGTTTCATGATTTTTTCCAGTAATGAGACATTATTGGATATGTATATTTAGTTGATTCAGTACATACCATGAAATATTACTCATGGCCCAGAACATTGCTTTTCTTGATAGAACGATCTTAAACGTTGAATAAGGTTTCCCTTCAACGACTCTGGAACTTGTGAAGCAAAAGTTTTTTTGGCATCAGTTATCAACGACCTTCTGCATACAGTAGTACAAAAGAAGTTACAGATTACTAACTCTTAAGAGAAAGTAATATGAAAACAATTAAAGATTGAACATCGTTTACTACTACCTCAATTTAGAAATAAGAATACTATTGTAATTGTAGCACATACACACTTGGACATAATTTCAAAGAAATTTTTTCCAACTGATGATATTTAAATTTGTGATGGAAGAAAATAAAGCATCCAATAAAATCATCTTTTACTTAAAAGTTAAGCAAAAGAAACTGGGCTCCATTACAAACGTAGCACAAACAAAAGACAGTTGCTTAGAAAATATGTATAATAGTCATAAGACCAGGGTAGACTTGTTGTCTCACCACTCAAACTTAGAGTATGTATTTCTTTGTATTTATTTTCAGTAAAAGCTTTGTAACTTCTATCTTCAATATATAATACTTCTCATCCATCCATTAAAAAGAAAAGAAAAAAAAGATCCAGCTTGATAAAATTCTGCACTTCCATGATATTAAACCACAGCCTCGCTCTGTGTTCCCATCTTTGTGTCCATTGTTTGCACATGTTAATTACAGAATATGCCTAATATACATCTCCAGCCTTTCTTTTCACTATAAGTTCACAGCTCTTAATATATGTGTACCTTTGCTTCTCCTATAGCAAAGAAACATTGAGACGGATACATTAAAAGTCAAAACTTCCACCAGGTAAATTGTGCATACTGCAACCATAAACTTCGTTCGAACGAAGCTTTTAAGATCACAAATGAGTAAGAATGACCGTCAAATAGAAAAAGAGCATCCAACTGCATCTAATTGAAGAAAAGCAAGGCATATTCAAAGTTTTGACCATCTCAGATATACAAATGCACCAAGTTCAGGTAGATAAATGTTTCAATCCTAATGTTTTTTCCAAATATGCACAATTTTTTCTCAATTAGATGAAGTTCCAAAAACATTGATGAAGCTTTTAGGCTTTCAGCTACTTTAATTTGATCCAACTTTCTTCCGATAAGACCAAGTACTAACTAAAGCAATCATATAAAAGTATGAAACCAAAAATTGGATATATTAGATTGGTAATCAGCCAATACGCTACCATTCGGTAAGAGACAACTTACTTCATGTCTTTTCTGTTTGAGTAATCATTCTCAGGCCCCTGTGCACAAAGCCTTTTAGAATGCATGAAATTATAAACATCATTTGACCAACCACATGATCGCAAAACCAGAGAAGCTTCTTTCTCGAGACTGAAACAGACCAACACAGAAGCCCATTAGTAATTGTTCCAAAAAAAACATTTAAAAACAAGTATCTTGAATGTACATATGAGACAGTCAGAAGGAACACCCGTACACCACAAAAGCCAGTCGAAAGAAAAGGCATCAATGAAGATATAATGATAAAGTGTACCACTTACTCAAGGAGTAAGATTATAACAGAAAACAGACAAATAATGACAAAGGTCAATCTTAATGCACTAAACTAGCATAGATTTCTAACACTTGATGCAACACACCAGAAAGTTTCTGATGCTAATGCAATAGAATTTAAATTCTGTTTCTTAATTTTAAAGCTTATTTAATGGGATGAATGACCTACTCCTACTACTTGAGAAGCCAATAAATTTGGGGAGTGGCAACTATGGTGCATCAAAAAGTACTATTCAAGTCTTTCAATTCATTAAGTTCTAATTTAGACAAACAACTCCCCAAACCTGACATACATAACCAGAAAATTATTGAACAAATCCAATTATGCCAATTGACAAAATTGAAAACTGCTCATAGATCTCCTTTATAGTAAACGCTACAATTTGGGCTAGAAAACTGAAACACACGGAAATCCTCCAGAACATTAATGGAGACATTCTTTGATCCCTAGCAACTATAGTCAGACCAAAAGCCTCATATTCACACTCTACAAATAAATCCTGAACTTTGTTCTCCAAATCTAAATTTTTAATCCACCAGAGTCCTGCAAAATGGAAGGCTGAAAAATTGTCAAGATTGTTGGCTGTGAAAAATACTGTTATACAAACAACAGACCTTTTATGCACCACAGCCAAAATGAGAAAGAAAAAGTGACTTGACTCATCATTTACCCATACAAAGATCAACCTTGACTAGTTTTTACATGATACCAAGCCATCAAATGAATATCCACACTGAGTTCTGTTTGCAGTGAAAAAACTAGCAAAAGAAACTTGAAACGATTATTTTTCTCTTCCAACTCTAACTATGAATTTCAAAAATATCAAGAGAAGTAGAACCGTAAGATAGTAGCATCATTATATTCCAGAAAAATAATAATATTTGTAACAGTTCAATCCTTCATCCCGCAATAACAGACCAACATTATACTGCTGATGGTGTATTTTACACTATAATTCTCTATCACTATATGTTGAGATCAATGATCTCTTTACCATATATGGGATTTAAAAGTAGGCTAATCAGTTGTAACAATAGATGGGATGTTAAAGCATTCCATCAGACCAAGTCTTATGGCATGTTCAGTCATGAGCAAGGTGGTGTGTATGACTTTGAAGAAATCTGATAATTCATAAAACCATCATTGCAATGCAACAAAATCAGGACATCTCCATTTGAAGCCTCAGAAGCTATAATAAAAATTGCCCCACATAACTACATCTATCTAACACCAGATAAGATCCATAAATGCAGTTCTAAATTTCATATAGAGTCTAAACCAGAAATAAAATAAAAGAAAAACTGATTAAATCCCATGTATAATAACTTACTAACATTACCACCCAAAAAACCAAAAAACAAAAAACAGCACAAAACAAAACAAAAAAACATGTATAGTAATTAAATTAACTAGTTAAAGACACATGCAAAAGAGTTCTTCATAAAATCAAAGATAAGGAGTAAAGGAGTAACGTACGATTCTTTCAGATCTTCAAGGTTTTCGAGATGTTGAGCATTATCAGCAAACGAAGTCCTTGAATCATCTCCATTTAATTTTCTCTTGGAGATCAGTTCTTCAGGTTTTGCACGAGATTGATCACCTTCAGCAGATAATAAGCAAGAATTCCCAGCCTGCAATTTTTTTTTGGACCTCGATTCTTCAAGTATACGATGGGACTGTCCATCTTCAGCAAGCGAGTTGCAGGAATCCTCTTCGTGCATCTTTCTTTTAGAACTTAAATTTTCAGACTTTGCATTAGACCTGGCAACTTCAGTAACTAGTGTGCATGTGTCCTCCTTTTGAAGTTTTTTCATGCAACCTAACTTATCAACAAGGCCATTAATACTACCATTTTGTGAACTTTGATTGTGGACCCCTCTTCCTGCCAACTTCCATTTTGTTACACTGTCAACTTCTCCTTTTAATACGGAGGATTTTGGGCTGATGTTTTGGATTTTATCTTTTCCATTCGCCAATAGAACTGAATCACTTTTCTCACCATCAGTAGCAACACTGGAACTTTTACTAGCACCATTTACATCCTTCAATACTGGGATAATACTCTCACTTTTCTTTGTAAAATTTGAGCATTTAACATCTCCATTATTTTCAGAGGTTTCTTTCTTATGAAATGTAAGTTTTACATTAATAGGTGCAGGAACTTGTTTGGTACCAGAGTTCCCAAAGCTGCTCAACTTCATCTGCAGACTGGAAGGCCCTTTATCGACCTTGGTTGAGGTAACTTTATCCTTGCCAAGAGAATGGTTGAGAACCTGTTTTGTGTTTGCTGCTTTATTTGCACCAGTCTTTGGTAATTTGGATGTTTCATTACCATTGAAACCATTACTCTTTGTTCCATTGGTACCTAAAACCGTGTTGGCATTTACTGGCCTCTGTTTTGAACGAGAAAAGAAAAGGATGTACACCTTCTCGGACAAAACCTCCTTCAGCGTAGAGAGCGAAACAAAGGAATCATTGCAGCAATACCAACGGCTCAATGCATCCTGCACAAGAATGCACAAACCAAGTTTCAGCAAGCACAAGAAGTCAACCAACCCTCTGAACACTTACCAAGAATACTAAAAAATTACAAAATGTATCAGGACAAGTTTAATGACCTTGATATATGCATAGTAGTGTCCAGAATCTGGTGAGAAGCCAGAATGCACAATGGTAGCAAAAAGATTATATTCTGGATGTGGATCCTGAAAGAAAAACATTGCATTAGAACCAAAAGATGACAAAGATAATGTTGCAAAATTTGAATGCACAAGTAATGGAAACTGTCGTACAACATTGAAATTTAAAATTAATAGGCATGATGATGTTAGTTTATTTTTTAACCCCATAACATGTCTCCCACTTTTTCAGGTTTCACATCTCCTGTATTACAGGCTAACAGCAGAAATTACTAGCTAAAGTGCATATTGTCAGCCCTCCCATCCCATCAACAGTCAACAATAACGAGCTATCATGACCTCATTCTCTTTTTAGAAAAGGTCAAGGCTGTTCTATTTATCATTTACCATTACTTGCAGACTTCATAATCAACGGCTTCTACCGTCTCTTTTTCAATTTTCTAATCATTATGTAAGCCACAAGTTTATCCTGGACATCTACAACACTGATATACGTCACATCTAATACAACCATAATTGGTAGATCATTATGACCTGAACAGAAAATGGTATATGCATCCAAACCTCAGCAACTCCAAGCGATGATTGTCGAAGGACCAAATATTTCTGCAGAGGGAAAAGTGGGTCTCCACTTTGAGTTGAAAGAACCTTCTTTTCTTTAACAGAATCAATCAAGCTGATTCAGACTTGTTTATTTTTTAGGTTCCCTCTTGGAGTGAATCCTTCTTTGGGGATATTATAAATCAGTTCTTTTGAGAATAACATTTGGTTGTTTCGGTCAGGCCTATGAACATAAGAAAGAATGGCTTTGAATCTGGGAAATCGTAAGCCAAATAATAGTTGCATTGTAACAATATGATTCGTGCACTTCCCCTTTCTAGCTAAATTCTCTCCAAAATAAGTCATCCAGAAACATATATGTTTTTGACCTACATGGATGAGATGCTAATATACTCACAACATCTACCACACTAGCCCTAAAATGATTTACTTCAAGAAACATTATTTTGTTCCTTCCATCTGTTTGGAATCAGGATCAAATTCATCTCCAATGAAATAATTGCTTAATAGTGATGCTCCTAAGTGAACAATCCATGATTTTTTAAGTTGAACAAGGCGTGAAAGGAATAAACACATCTTTTATTTACATGAGACTCCTGTTGATCATGTCATTCAGTGGAAAGGATTTTGGAATATTTCAGTTTCAACATTATTTAAAGTGAATATGAGGCTAATTATTTGCTGATCCCAACTACTTTGTAATTAATCAGAGTTCAATGAGTTACATGAGGTTAGTAATATAAATACTCTCGTGAACTTCTTAGCCAAGCTTCGCTTCTACATCTAAATAGAAGACAGCTGTCATTAGTTATCCTAAGAGTCTTTTTTACTTTTTCTCTTCATATTCTATCTCCTAATGACATTCCCTTAACTTCTTGTATTTGAATGGCCAAATTTTCCTTCAAATTAAGTCTTTTCTTTGGTCAACGACTCTCAGTTGCCTTGAGAGTAATGAATTGTTACAAAGCAAAAGCCCTACAAGTGGTTTATGCCAGGATTTGTATGGCATGTTCCCGTGGTGTATGCAGATGAAGCTAAAAATGTCATGTTCAACAATGTTTACATGTTATAGTGTGCTGCAGTGCAAAACTAGTTAAATTTCTTTTTATGTTTTATTTAACATAGGATTTTCCTTCAGTCCTTAAAAGTTCTCCACGTAAAATTCTGGAGGTCAAAAGAGAAGGATGCCAAACTCTTTTGTTGGTAGTTTGCTATCTGCTCTTATATATAGATGAAACGAACTAGTGTCATCTAAAAGCATCGCTTTGGACTTTGACAAGGGATCCTCTGTTTTCCAGATTTGGCATACAGATAGTATTGCCTCATTACTTTTCCTTTGCTTCCAGTTATATTTCCTCGAGGATTTTCCATCCTCCCTCTTTTTTAAGCCCCTCTATCCTATGTCCTTAAAACTTCTTTTAACAAAAGGAAAAATAATAAATAAACCTGAGAAAATATGTAGACAATGACAAGCAAATGTACAATAATCTTATCAAAAAATTTAATGGTAAAAAATCTATTATTGAATATATGGTGCCCTGTGTATACAGATGTTATCCGCTTTTGGAAGTATGTTCCTAATAATAAATTACTTAACAAAAACAGAAAATTCTTGAATTGTGATATGCTTATATGATGTTTATCCACTCATTGCATGCCAAACAACTATAAAGACTCCTATACGGGCTATAGTTTGCGCAAATTTGAAGAGAAGATGATGACAGACGACTTCGATCAAGCACTTTATCTCTGATATCCTCATATCCCTGATGGTAAGAGCTACTCTTCATCTCCTTTCACTTTCTTCCAATCTTTTATATCTAGTCTCCCTGTATGTGTACAGGTAACGAGGCAAGGATTGCTCCATAACAAAAATTAGGGATACAAGTAGACAACATAACCACAATTGTGCTTATCTTCACAAAATTGTTCTAATTGCCACAGCTTCTACAAAAGCCATTGACAGTTTATGGAAGTATGTCCTAGTGCATGAAGTTCAAGTCGTCAATATTTTTTCCAATTTCATAATATAGATGAGGGGAGAGAATATAAGATGATGGCACCAACTTAGATCAAGTACTTCATATCTAATTTTCCTGCGGGTGGTAAGAACAATTTTTTCCCCTAGTCTTTTCCCTTCACTTCTGAAATTCTATTTCTGGCCCTCCTCTCTTTTTTGCTAAGCCGGAGTTAGAAGGGCTTCATATTATCAGAAAATCTGGGGAGCCAGTAATTGCCACAACCCTCTCTTTCTAATAAGATGGAGTTGGAAGGGGTTAATTTTATCAGAAATTTAGGGGATTGTAATTTCAAGAACCATGTTTATCCTGCTGCACAGTTAACTACAACCTTGCCCCTAGAGAAGCTGTAGGGAGCACGCAAAAGTATATATGAGTACTTGTCAATGAAGTCCATGTCCTTAATATGTTCCACTTTGGTTATTAAGTTTTATAAGGAATACTTACTAAAAGTATGAGAATTTACCACATTAGAATGTGAATCGCAAATAAAGGAAAGATCCCTGGATGCCTTTACAATAAAAGATATACAGAAATTTTATGCAATTAGGGGAGAGGAGTAACAGTAGCACAAACATAGGCTAAAATGTTCTGAAATAAAATTCTGCTAAGGTATTTACAAGACAAACTTGGAATGGGTGCAAAATAATATTTTGTTTTTCTATGCTTTAAAATTGCAAATTTAATCGTAGTTCACTAACACAAGTAAGCCTCTTATAAGCAACTGCATGTAATAAACATGAAATTGTTCCACGGAGTAAGCTCCCAAAAATGATAACCATGAGAGACATTCCTGATGAGGATAATCATATGGGAGTACAGGAGATGTGGGGGGTATCAGAACCTACAGCGATTCTGAGAACATGATAACTACCTAGGAAGATTCTTACATCCTCGGGAAAGGAAAGCGTCGCGTCCTAGATTAGGTGAAGAATTTCTATTTGGAATGTGCCGAAATAGCAGTATTCCAACAAGATGCTAAGCAGATTCAAGCAGAAAAGGGAACGTCAGCACCTAAATAGGGATCAACCAGAGTTGGAAGGGATTATTTAGGCAGAGATTAATCAGACCTTTCCACAGCAGTAGAAGACGACCTAATGTGCAGATGAGGATTAACCAGAATAGGTGTAGACTTTTTGGAGTTAGGACAGTTGAAAATAGTGATATGATTCATTGCATACCCTTTCAGCTCACTTTCCAGGGTTATAATTAAATTAATATAGTATTGACTCCTCCTAAAGTATGTGCCATTAAAACACTTATCACTTATTTGGTAATTGGAAATACTTGTAGAACATGAAATGATTGTATCTTTAAAATTACTTCAAACATGATCCATTTCGAATACATGCAAAATTCGATTAATGCTTATTTTATCACAGATAAATATCTACTCATATTCACAGTTTATTATGGTACGATTCCATAAACTCCCAACAGAGAACATATAGCCTAATTTTTTCCAAAGATTGTAGTAAATGAGACCACAAATGCAATATCATGTTACCAAGAATGGTTGTAGAGAGTAAGTAGCGCCATAAAAATATTGAAAACAAAAACCTCGTCAAAATGTATTCAAATGTACCATTAAGTATCACCAGATGGACAGCACTACCCACCTGGCTAGCTTTGCACATGTAGCTTGAAAGCACCAAAAACTCCTCAAAAGCAATTGCCTTGTCAATCTTCCCCCCAAATATGCCCTCGAATCTCTATTTATTTCCAACCAACAAAGTGGAAAACCGGTCAAATCATAGGCATTTAATGGTAAAGTAAATAACTAGATATTATTATAATACTTTCTGCTACCTTAAGTTGAATGACAAGGACATTCGGTGCTTGAAGAATGGACATTTGTTTCCTTGCGCGCACCAACTTCTTACAACTGAACAAGAATACGTTTTTCAATTCCACGTACACATACACATGGGAAAACAAAAAACAACCGTGCGTGTGTGTATAGAGAGAGAGAGAGAGGGACTTACTTATCACATTTGTATTTATTGTTGCCATCCAAAATCTCAGACTGAAAAAACTTGTGCAAAGCTTCTTTGAGAGAACTACACTGCATAACATCAAGACTTAAATCCATGATCTCATCAATCTTGTTGGATTCGGTCCCACATGAGAGGCACTTCACCTGGCTCTGAAGAGCGCCCCCAAAAATCTCCTTAACTACCGAATCACTAAAACCCTCACCACCGGCGCCATTAACAGCGGCCTTGCCTCCCTGCTGTTGCTGGAACTTTTTGAGGCGGAGACAAGTGTTGTGGCAGGCATCAATGACATATCGCAAGAACTCATGGGCGTCCTCTTGGCGGCCAAGGCGGAAGTGGTCGGCATAAATCCTCAGGCAGCTATTGATCTTATTTGGCGCATCTAGGGTTTGATCACTACAGAGAGACCGAACAATTCGCTTCTCTAATATACAAAACGGACAATCACTCTTCCTGTCGCGCTCCGCAGCAGCTGAGTCACCTGCACGAATCCCCAGAACCAATCAAAAATCAAAGACACGGATAAATCCAAAAACGTAGGCGTAGCAGAAAAATGAAGAAGAAGAAATATATATACATACAGCAAGCGGAGTGTTGGAATTTGAGGCAAAAATTGGCGAGAGGAGGAGTGTAGGTCAAGCACTGAAGGACGGAGTTGAGGTAGCAAGAATTGCCGAGATTCTTCAACCCTAACGGAGGAGCGTTGAATCTGCGTTTGTGATTGGGCTGCCAAGTCATTTGCAACAAGGCCATCAACGACCTTTCTCGCCGGATTCCGCCGCATTGAATAGCGATTCCGACCGCCACAATCGCATCCTCCTCCGATGTTCGCCGCCGGGAGAGGGTTGTGTAAAAGGAGAGTAGTACGGTTTGGTGGTAATAGTAATGCTATTGCTAGTAGTAGAAGGAAGGAAAGAGAAGGCCGGTCGAAACGTAGTAGTATTTGCTGTTTGCTTTATTTTTAGTGTTCACAACGGGAAAAGGAACAATGCCGTAAAACCGCGTAGTACCAACCCAGTAACTTTAAGTAAAAGTCAAAATTTCACTTTTTTTCCCTTCTTCTTTTTTAATATCATTTTCATTCTTTTTTTTCATCATTTATATTTTATTTAACTACACTTATATTCCTTCATCCTATTTTAATAAAAAAATATTCACATAAAAGTTCATATAAAGAGGTAATTAATTCTCATAAAAATATTACATGTATATAAGATAACAATTATACAATTCACATAATTTTCTTTTAATATTAAGTAAATAATTTTAAATTTAGATAAAATATTATATTAACATTTTTTAATAATTAAAAATGAAAGAAATTAATAATTAATAATATTAACAATAATTTCATAAACAAAACAAATAAGCCAAATCTAAAAAATAACATCAAATAATAAACTAATACAAGTAATATATGAAAAGATAGAGAAATTTATAATTTTAGAAAATATAAAGTAAAATCCAATAAGAAATATTAATTGTTTTATATGTATTTTATTTATTAAAAAATCGTATGTGTTAACATTTTTTTCTAACTCCCACTAATTCAATATTTAACTTGTATATATGAAACATTTAATTACAAAATATTATGTATTGATTTAAAAATAAGAATCATATATTATCCAACTATATTACTAGTATTATTTTATTTTTTATTATTATTTTTCAAGATTTAGTTTATTTATATTGTTTATCTAATTAACGAAAATATTATTAATTATTTTTTTTGCATTTTACTTGTTGTTTCTTATAATTATTGAAAATTCTAGATATAGCATTTTATTTTAAATTTTATAATTAATGTTAAATTAAAGTTATGTTAATTGCATATTTGTTATCTTATATAAATTTAATATTTTTATGAAAATACATCAGAAATGACGAGATTGCCCCCGTACATAAACAAAATATGATAGGAGAACTAAAATATTAGTTAAATATAACATGAAAGACTAAATTGACAGAAAAAAAGACTAAACTGACAGGAAAAAAAAAACAATTATAACATTAAAAGTTAACATAAATATAGAGAAAGAGAAGTGAAATTTTGCCTTTTATTAAACTTTTCTTATATTACTTTTGCCCTAACAAATAAATTTGCTCCATCTTCTTTTCTACTTGCTCGCTTCTATCTTATGTCTCAGTTTATGAATATTGAAGGGAAAATAAAAAATTTATAAATTTTTTAATTGAAGATAGAGAAATTGGATGATTACTAAGTTTTATACCGAGTATGTTAGATAATGAATGTATATTTTATTCTTAATATTACATTTTATTATGTTTATTGTATGTTTTAAAATTTATGGCATATTAATTAGTGTACATAAGTTTTCAATTCAGTCCCTGCTGACAAGAAAAATTAGGATAGAAGAGTACCCATTTTTCTGTCTAATTCTTCTTCTTTTTTAATTCCTTGGAGAACTTAGTAACATTCCTTAAATTCCCATCATTTTCTTCTTCCTTGTCAAAAGGAAGGGGAAAAAATATTGGTAACAAGACGTGATGGCGATGAACAGTTCACCAACTCAGTTTACAAAATTACAATAGGCTACATTTTTCAATTACCTTTTTTTCCATTGGCCAAATAAAGTTTTAGTTGAAAAATGTTACCTCAGCTTAAAGTTAAGGTATAGCACGAATCTTTTAAATTAAAAGATATTGAGTTAAAAATAAATAAATATGGAATTGCCTATTGTACTTTTGTTCCTTCATGTATAAAACCATTTGCACTAATTTCCATAAAATAGAGATTGGATTTTAGGTAATGAAGCGGAAGAATTAGAGAAACTGGTTACTCTACTAGATTTCCTAAAATAAAATATTATGTATTTTAGGAAACATATTTGAACAATAATTTTCTAAATTTATAGAATACTATTTAGCATCCTTATCCTTAAACAATATTAATATATTATTTTGGACCCCCACATTTCTTATTCCTCAATATTATTTAAATATATAAAATATAAATTTGTATTATATGTTTTATAATATATAAAATATCTTATATTTTATGTTTAATAATGTAGATTATGAAATATAATACAATAATAAAGTAATTATAATAATATTTAGTGTATAATAATATATACTAAATAATATAAAATTATATATATACACTATTATATATTAATACATATATAGTAATTATTTATAAATATATTATGTAATATTATATACAATATTGTTTATATTATATAAAATATGATGAAAACTATGTTAATCAATATAAAATAATTATATTATATTTTAATTACCTTAAATAAAAAATATTTTCTTTGTATAATATATTATATTAAGTGATACAATATAATCTACTCCATATTTTATATTAAATTATATATTATATTTTATAGTGTGTGTGTGTATAGATGTTCATGTATATATGTATGCACATATAGTATAATATAATATTAAATAATATTATAATATATGTCGTATAATATATGTTATATCATAATTTTAATATGTTGATGCACCCTTGCTTATTTTACTATTTTTTTAAAGAATTATCTTTACCTTTATAAAAATTGATGATGTAATATAGTCATTGTTTATATGATATAAAAGAAATTAGAAAAATATCTAACTTGTTAAGTGAATATATTCTGCTAGTTAACTAAGAATTTTGATCACAAATAAAGATCATGCTCATCAATCAGGAAAAATGTTGAAGCTGTGAAGAAACTTTAAAGGATAGTCCTACTTATAATATAAATAAATAAGAACTAATATAGCAAGTTCCCTTAATTCGGTCTAAGCAAGATTGTCAGAAAAAGACCATATTTTTGTCTTGCTTAGTCAACTTATAGAGGGTCTTTCTAAAAGCACTAAAAGATAAAATAATGACTATCTTTTTTAACTAAGCAAAGAACAGTTGTAAATGTATAAATCACTATCAAGACAATATGACTCCAACGGATCTATTTCAAATTTTCAATTGATAGATTTTTGGAGTAGTATAAATAGGAGTTATAAATTTCATTTATGATATCTGAACAATCAAGAAATCGCTTTGACATTCTGACATTTTAAGAGTTTAGCAAGACACGAATTTTCACTTGAACAAGTGTTATCTAATTTGCTTAACAAATAGCTTTCTGCTTAGAGATAACAATAAAGATATTCTATCTGCTACTAGTCTGTGTGACTGAATTTAATTTTAATGACCCATTGTATTTTTGGATTAAGTGTCTTCTCAAGTAAAAAAAAGAACAGTGAAGTAAACTTAGATCGAACCGTTATAAAAATTCTCTTACTCATTTTACTTTGCTGTTTATCGTTTACATTGCTTAATTCTTTTATCATTGATTTACTCAATCTCTGCTAAACTTATTTAGCAAAAACTTACTGACATTACTGTCTTAAGTCATTTGTTTAAAAATTAAGGGATTTTTTACTATAAATTCTGCTAATAACTTTTTTCAAGATACAAGAAAGTTTTTTAATAAGTAAGAAGTGTCTTAAAATTTCAAATTTTATAGCAAAACTTAAATTTTGAAAAACATTATTCAACCCCCCTTTTAATATTTTTTCCTTTGGGACCTAACATAATATATTATAATACATAACACATTATAAATTATATTATTTACTACAAATAATATATATAATTTTATTCAATTACATAATATAGTTAGATGTTATTTTAATGATAGATTAAAATAATATAACTAAAACTAGGGTGAATATATATTGTGAATGTGTGTATAAAAAAATTGGTGGAGGTTACTAAGAGATACTATTAATGGAATCTGTATAAAATATATTGTTTATCTTAAAATAGGGAATTATTAAGGGAAACTAGTCCAAATACCCTAAGGTCGTTCACGAATTGAGTAGAAATGAATACTTTAAATAATACAATATAATGTAATAAAATCTTCTAAAGTAGACTTGGTACTCGATATTGACTATCTTCTCTGAAAAATTGAGGATGTGATATGAGTTTTGAGGGTTTCATATAGGACCCTACAATTGGTTCTCATTATCGACTATCTTCTCTGAAAAATTAAGGAGGTGATCTGAGTTTTGAGGGTTTCATATAAGACCCTACAATGCAAGTGTGTGCGTAAATTATATGTAGTAGCTTTTTATGTAACAAAAAAAAATATTCTAAAATGAATTTTGTACTATAAATTAGTTGAGTTTTTAAGTTTCGCTCAGTGTTTATAGTATTAAAATCGAATTTGAATATTTGAATGTTAGTAGTGGATGGTATTGGGATAATTGGAACAGTGATAGGGTATTTTGAAGCAGTGGTATATAGGAATCAGATTTTTGTTTTGTTCTGGGAGATCAACCGTTAATATTTAAACTTTTGAAGCAGTGGTATGTAGGAATCAGATTTTGTTTTGTTTTGGGAGATCAACCGTTAATATTTAAACATTTATTTTGTTTATTATACATAAATTATGAAATACAACAATAATAATCAAAATTTACAAAGATACAGTATATAATTAACAAAAAGCACCACCATATTTGATGATCACACCTAGTTTTTCAGTGAAACACAACCACAACCACCCCCACCCCACACCACCCCCAAAAAGGAAAAACTGATGGGGGAGGAATGAGGCACAATTCCTCGACATTAGACACACTTCGCAACATACGAAGAAAAATAGAATGCTCAAAAGTTGAAAGCAAATCTACCTATAATTCTACATCAACGATATTATGCCCTTATTTATCAAATTTCAAGCAACTACAGCATCAGTGAAACATGAAAATAAAGGGAGTATGGGGTCTGCATATATATAATCTTCCACTTCACAATTTGAGTGGAAAACCTCTTGAACATTATCGATGTATATCTTCAACAGGTAGAAGATTTTCAACGTCTAAAAACCTCAAATCATATGCTACAAGATATTGAGAAGTTTATGTTAGCAGTTGCTATGACATACACAATTTGTATTTGAAGAAGGGTACCATGAACAGTCTTCAAAAATTGTCCAACCTTTTTCAATTATCATACTGTACTATTTCAGGAGCAAAAGCAGCAAAGTTTACACTGATCCCTCATTGCATTTGTACCCGATGAAACGCTGTGGAAATAAACATACTGATACACTACTGAAGCAAGCTTGTAAGTGTGGGTTTCCTGAAGGCAAACACCTCATGCTGCTTCACTGAGTTGCCTCGTCAAAAAAGGAACGAAAGAAAAACAAATGTTATAAACAGAACATTGAAAATATCTTTGGGGTTCATCCTAGGATTATCATTTGTTGGTAGTTCCCAGCATCTACTTATTAGAGTTTATGGAAGAACTCGATGATGAAGATTCAACATGTTGAGATTCATCAGGGCTAACTCGAGTAGCTTCCTTTTTCAACTTGGAATTGTTGTATGCAGCTACACCAGCAATGGCTGCATAAAATGGATAAATCCCTTCAGATATGAACATGTATTGTCTGAATGCTTCATGCAAATCTTTATATGATTGATTGACAGAAAGATACTCTACACAGTTAAGAGGAAAAATCTTCAAGGACGGTTTAACTTATATTCAAATTCAAAATCAATCAGTTGAATATAGCCAGAATCAATTATCTAAAAAAGAAGAAATATTTATTTGGAAGGTTTTTTTCTGTTGGAGTTTCATATGGGTCAAAGTGACTCTTAAAAGTCAAAACGTGTATTTAAATTTCAGGGGGAGTATATCACGCTAACATGCAGATTTTTGTCTTTCAAAGAAACCAAAAGGAACCATAATAAACTGTTCAGTTCGTAGCTAAAAAGTGAAGTTTTCAGAAATCCTGAACGTAACCAACAGCAGAAACAGAGTTGAAATGAGAACAATATTTGTCATTCTTAACACTTAAGATGATGCTGTTGAAAGAAGAAATAAACAAAAAATATACATGTTTTAGGAAATATATTAAAATTTATTTCTTACTAATATGTATAGGTCCCAACTAAGACTTGCCCTGAACATGCATTGCATATTTGCAGTTGGAACGTCAACTGAACCTTTTTGGTTTCTCCAGAGATCTATGCCTCTATGGTGAAAACGAACCTCCATAACCAATTTTGCATTTTTTATTATGAAATCCGAAGGTGCTACCTTTGGTACTATTATTTTACACGATCCAGCAACTTCCATTGGTACTGGAGTCATCTCATGCTGCAGCAGCTGAGGGAGCATATACCTTAAAGACAGACCAGGGAAAAAGATACCTGAACGATTATATGTTTCACTATTTTTCCTTTCTTTCTTTCTGTTTTTTAAACTCTCTTCTGCCTTCGTCATCTATATGTTTTACTTTACTCTTTCTGGGATTTATGTGTACTTTATATTTTCTTTATTGTATTTTCACCTTTAATAAGTTTTCATTGGTTCAGCCTACTTCAGCAACTAGTTCGCTATGAAGTTGTGTAAGACTGAGCGATAGTAAGTTGCTAATAAATACCTAATTAGAACTTTAAATGCAAAATAATACGAATCAGAAAATTTCCCAATATTAGCATATACAAGCACATATCATTTAGATACGAAGGAATGAACACTAATACAGAAAATATGACAGAAGCCCACTTGATTGAACATGCTACTACTTGTATAAATGTATGTTTTCTTTAGAAACTTACCGATGGCATAACCAAACAAATTGATGAGAGTTAGCTTTGTGTCTGCAAAAAGAACAGCTGATAGCAAAACAACCACCCAATCCTTGACAACTCCAGCCACACGAATGGTCAGAGCACTTGTATGTGAGATAACTAGGAAAACAGACAGATTGAGAGCAAAAGTACAAAGACAGTTGAGTGTCAGCATGAGAGGTTGAAAACTCCATGATGCCTGTGCATCCATCTTTGACTTCTCCAAAAATATCCATGGGATTAACAGGCAAAGAGCGCTGCATGGCAACCAATATTTAATTCAGAACGAGTGTATATCAACACAAGATGGTTATAACAAAGTAAAGTATTGAAGCGCTTTAAAACAGTAACTACATGCCTGCAGGGGCTAACATAATACATCATAGATATGGGGTTTAATTTGAGACCCTTTCTCTTGACAAAAATCTCCATGAATATAAGTCGCAAAGCTTCTCCTACAACGCCTCCCATTTGGTAAACAACACCAATCCAGTTAATATTTATTTCTCCATAAGAAGCCACTAGGACGCCAAAACTTATCACTGACATTATGAGAAGCATTCTGCAGCTCATTACTTCCAGTCCAGCAGCTACTCCAAGAATAAAAACAGCAACTGGCACTACAAATGTCAACTAGAAAATTAAGGTCTAATCACTGCCTAATGTTAGGACAATAGACAAATGATGCAAACAAGTACTGTCTTGATATGCATGCTACGACAAGATTACCAGAACCTAAGCCTAAAAGAATAGTGGTACTTACTAATTGCTTTCAACATTTGAGCAAATGAAACAGATATATAGAGGTAAGCAGTATTCCCAAGCCAAAGAGTCATTGCAAACATTGCACCAATTGGGATGACTGATGTGGCATATCTGTTTATGATTTGGAAAGTTAAAGCAACACAGGTGAACTAATACTAAATATAAAGGAAATGGAAAGATGCAACTATGCAAGGTTATTTGTTTACATGATAATGCCTACACTATTCCATCTGTTAAAAGGTGTTTGTGGGGGGGGGGGGGGGGGGGTTCTGGAAAATATCATATCATGCAAAAGTTATTTTTTTCCTTATCATAATTCTTTTGACAAGTTTCCAACAGCAGAAAGATGATAGAGCCCTTTTTATTTCCAGATATAATACTTCCAAGATAGCAAATATAATCTTCGTATGCAGCCAATTAAGATTAATGCAGACAAGAGAGCTCACATTTCTATAGTCATTCCTTCCTCAATTTTCAATATCTGAAAGAACACACCACCCAAATTACATGTTTGGTCTAGTCAGCAAGTATATATATTCAGTTTTTTTTCCCTTCTTTTTCTAGCCGCCCTGAAAGGGGGGGCCAGGGAAGTGAGGGAGGGTGTGGTTGGGGATTTACTGTGAAAGAAAACCGTCGTCAATCAGTAGATTTGTACCTTAAGAACTTTAGTCAGTGTAAAACATAACAGAGAGGAGAAGATCATGTGAAGTAGGGTTAGACCAAGAGGATATGGGAAGTTTATTTCCTTTGACGACAAAACCCACTGCAGGTAAAAACACTGGATAAGTATATCAAAGTATGAAAGAAAAGAAGAAAAAATGATAGCCATCAAGCTGTATGAAGCAATTATAAACTGAAGAACTAACATTTAAACTTTTGGATCACTGCAAAGTCAATGAATATTCAAGTTTTCACTTTAACAAGGAGCTCATATTTCTAACCAAATTAGCAAGCATACAAAGGGCCTTATATTAATGATATAAACGATAACTCAACATTGATAATAGAACATATCACAAACTCATTCTAGTGACAAACGCCTTTCTTCAACTGTGATAGTAAGAAAATTTTCTTATCTAACTCTATGTTTTTGTTTTTGTTTTTCACTTTTCAAGTGAGGGGAAAGAAGGGTACTGGAAAAGGCCAAGAGCACAGCCCATGACCATGACATGTTGTAGGACCCAATAGAAACAACAAAGAACTACTTAAAAACAAAGTTATCCTGTCATTATACAAATTAATGAATTCAAATAGACAAATTGACAAATATCAAATAAATGCTTCAACCATGCCCTCACCAACAATTCCAAATTAAAGTACGTGGAAAGTGTGCTTAAACTATTCATCTACTATTTTCCCCTTCCACTATTAGATAGGTCAATGGTCGCTAAGTCTTGCCATTTGCTCCTTCTCTTGGTTTTGTTAATGACCAATAAGAAAAGACTCCAGTAGTCACTATGTCTATAAATCTGTTTGCTGGGTCATGTTATATGAACTCTTTGATATACATCACATACCCATACAAAGACTTTCATCTAAGAAAAGATATCAAATTTGCATAAAGCTATCTCTTGGGTATGGTATTGCCAAGCATGTTAACACCTCTACGTTTGCTTCAAAATTGTTCATCAACTATCGTAAGCTGCTTTTCATCAATAATTGCCTGCCTGAAAATTGTATATATTTTGCCTTTTACCTTATCTCTTGCAATTATATGTAAATATTACTCTGCTGCTCAAAGCAACCGAGAATTCTACTCCATTTGAGTATAATCCAGAAAATGTCTCATTCTTAATGATTCTGTATTCATCAAAAATACATCTAATCTGAGAATAATATCATGACAAAAACTAGTCGATAAATCCAAAACTTGGACTCCCAATTGCATACCGTATCTTAGTCATACAGTTACTCTTTCATCCGCCGGCAAATTGTTCAATTCCTCTTTTTTGTCCAATAAAAAACTTTACATTAAACCCCCTTTGCCCCTTCATCACATATACATAAGATTATACTCCATAGAGAAACCATATAAATACTATTTAACTAATAATCGTTGACTGCTACATTGCAACCATTTCTACTTAGTAGAGGCAGAATTGTAGAAACAACTACAACTAACAATATACATACGATTTGATATAGCTTCCCTTGGAGAATCTTAATCAACCCAATACCCCAAAACATAAACCAAACAAAACCAATCTGACAACAGCTGTACTCGGTATGTATGCTAACATAAAGTTCCAAACAAAATGTTTGGGGAAAATGAATGGTGTATAGTTTCTAATTATACTGCAAGTGTAAGAGTGAGATTGAGAAAAGGGGATGACCTTGTTGAAGAAGATCTGACCGGCGGAGAGGGCGATATAGAGGAGAAGGTAAGCATAGGTTAGGAATTCTTTTGGCACCAATTTTCTCATCGGATCTGCCATTGTAATTTGAGTGAAACCGAAGAAAAGTGATGAATGAATATAATGTTGTTGGTGCTGCTGGTAGTGGTACCACACTACTACTCATAAGTCAAACGTGAGTGTGCGTGCGAGCAAGGGGAGTTGTTTTCATGTGAAGCGTTTGCCCATCTAATAATCAAGCGTTTCCCCCCATAAAGAATCTATTCTTTTTTCCCCGTAATAATATTTGCACACAAAAATTATATTTTCGCATGAATCGCTGACCAGACCTACATTTATGTAAAACTCTCTCTTTAATTTCTCTCTCCTTTGCATATAATTTGACTTTTTGCACCTATTATTTATATAAACTCTTTTATACGTTTAATGTTTTATACTTAAAAATATTTTAAACTAATATTAATATGAATAACAAGTTTAATTAAAAAATTTATTTAAAATTACGTGTAAAAGAATCAGATGACTTATATTTATAAAATGAAACTGTGTATAATAATTCAACAATCTACTACGGATTTATTATACCATCTGTTCCAAAGAGTACATTTCAAATTTTGTTTAGTACTTTTACGAAATATTATAATTCAAGTTTGATATAAATTTAATTACTTTTGATTGTAAAATAATTAATATAACAAAATACTAAGCATAATAATAATAGGACGGGAGTATTCGTCAAACTCTACCCGCTAAAAATATAAAAGTCTCAAACTCCAAACCTGTTAATACTTGATCTAAATTCCTCTCATATTGTTATCGAGAATTATACATGTGTGTGTGACGCGCATGCGCATGTAATTATTTAATTTACTTATTATTTTCTTTATTCTTTCATATTTCTCTTGCAAAAATTTCTACATTTATATAGAGTAATTTTTATATATAGTTAGGTTTAAGACGGGAAAAGGTAATTATGGTAAATTACATATCTTATGGGGTTCAATTTGATCTCGAGTCAAATATTGAAAATATAAAATGTAGAAACTAATGCTATACATAAATTTTAAAAATCTAAACAGTTTTATGATTTAATATAAAGAATAACAACACATCCCGTGTTTATTACACATTACATATATTATACATAATATATTATTTAATCTAAGAATTTTTATGAAAATTTATTATGACATGTCTTTATTATGCACAAGTTATGCAATTAGCAATTATGTCTTTTTCGACAACAACTTTTAATTTAAAAGTTACTTTTTAGATAAATAATAAAGTTTTTATACTGACATGTAATACAAAAAAAGAAAAAGAAAAAAAGAGTAAGTACGACATATTTTTTGAAGAAATCAAATTTTAAATTAAAATTGAATTATAATCAAAATGTCATATATTATTGTCGAACAAGCTCGCAGTTATATATTAACATCACATCGCACCAACATAAATTGATACCAAACCAAATCAATAGCACAACAACATTTATTATCTTATCAGTAGTAAATTAAATAACAAAAACTCAGAAGATAATTAAAAAAATACACAATTATGATGATTCAAGTTAATACAATTACATATAACACAATTAATCAAGCAATGCTTAAAATTACTTAATTAAGCAATCATAATCATATATATCTTAATAAAAATAATATTACTCAAATTAATAATTATAAAGTCATTGATCAAATTAAAAACCACAAATTATCGTGCCCAGATAGTACTTTACAGGAAATATTTCAAGAAATACAGTTTCAAAATAGTCCACTTTAAGAGCTGCCTTTCCTAAAATAAATTGTAAAAATACCACGAGTACATCTCACAAACAAATCGGATCCGCATGCCAAACCCAGTCCATTTCAAGTTGATATATATCCGCCCAAAATTCTTCTTACCAACCAGTGACGGATCCCCTTCGGTCTTCTTCGTCCATCGCGCGTTTCGTCGCCGATTAGTCGGAAATCCAAAAATTTGAAGGTGTAGAATCATCGGAGTTTGAATCGCGTCGTGGTTTGATCGGCTACGGTTTTAGGTTTGGAGAAGAGTTTGAAGTAAACGATAAAACTTTAAAAAAATATAGAGTTGAATTTCATCAATGGCAGGTATTGAGTCCTCTTCTCTCCGAGTAATTCAGTTCATTCCTTAAATTCTAGGGTTGATGCATTAATACGTGGAATTGAGAATTATTTTCAGGGATAAGTGAAGCACTAATTGGTAGTAGAGGCAGGGCAGCTGTGGTGGTTCTTGGTGATATTGGCCGCAGTCCTCGTATGCAATATCATGCCCTTTCTCTTGCCCGTCAGGTATAATTTTCCGTTTGGATTTCTATATTCTTAACCAACTATCTGAGTTTTTGCACACTCAAGTATAAAGAGACAGACGGATCCTATTGAATAAGAATCGGTTGAAGCATCCAACTATGGAGCATGGTCTTCTCAGTGTTGCACTTTAAAAAAAATAATTTTAAATTCAGATTATCTCGGGAAGAATTTGTTTGATTAATTTGGTTGGTAATTCATTATTATTGAGGACGAAATGACTTGCAGTGTGATAAATACAATGTAAATACTATTAGTTAATGTTGCGTTTGGTTTGATGGAATGGAATGACACGAGAATGAATGATTTTACACTAATTGCTAAATCATTCATGTGTAAGCTCATTCCTTCCTCTTTTTCTTTCCAAAAGATTATATCTATTTTTAAACCCACCCTCCTAGACAGAGCTTGTCCATTCCATCACAATCAAAATTTTACGCACAATTTACAATTTCTTCATTCTCATATTCTCCTTATAATTTTATGATTCTTGTCTTCCACCACTATATTTCTTCTTGTCCACCATTCCATTCCATCCAACCAAACGCAACCTTAGGGTCTTGGTGGAATCATGCAAGCCAAGGACGTAGCATATTCCTATTAGATGCTACCCTGCACCTCCTACCAAAATGTGCTAATTTTTATTTAGATTTTGCTTCTGGTATCTCAGATGCCATATGCCGGCAATTTGGTTAAGGATAGAACTTCGTAATGCAGTCGTAAAGATTCAGGATGATATCTGGTTAGGACATTAATGCGTATAGTACTTCCTTCCATAAGCTTTCTTAATGTTTTTCTGTTCCTGTGATTTGGACTATCACGAACTAGTTTATCTATAGTTTATACATATCCAGTGACCATCTGGCAATTAGTGCGTAAACAGTCAGATACTATACATATTAAAGCAATTAAGACTTAAGAGAGGTGGTAGGGAATAGGACAACAAGAATCAAACCATTGAATGGTTGTTTGAAAAACTAAAACTTTAAGTAGCACCATGGTTATTTCCCATGATTGTTTTGTTGAATAATTAGGTGCGCGGCTGCTACAAAAGAATCATGTATTGACTAGGAACATACCTTGAATCTTGACTCATCTAAATTAAATTACAAGGCTCTTTGGTAATGTTTCATAATTATTGTCTCTTGCAGGCATGCCTGGAGGTGGATATAGTTGCATATGGAGGTATGTATTTTATTTTGTATTATATATGTAGTTATTTAGTGTCAGGGTATGAATATTTTGTGAAAACAGTTCGAAAAATTCATATCTGTACCACTGTAACTGCCATAACCTCTCTCATGCGGGCGGGTTGTGTGGGCAAAACAATTGCTTTATTGATGGAGTCGCCATACATTTGCTTTCTTTATCTTTTTGACCATGCTGATCTTTTTTACCATTTGAGTGAATAGGTTCAGAACCTCATTCAGCTGTATTAGAGCACCCATCTATTCATATCCATAAAATGGTACCGTCTATGATTGTTAATTAGTTGAAGTGTACTTGATACTTCTTCACTCATTTATTAGATTGTTATATTGTTGTCAGTAATTTCATTTTCTGGATTTGCAGAAACCATGGCCAGCAATTCCTCGTAGCCTACCAAAGATATTCCATCCCTTGATGCTTTTGCTCAAGCCATTGGTTCAACTTCTTATGCTTTTTTGGTTTCTTTGCATTAAGATACCCGCCCCAGATGTTTTCATAGTACAGGTGTGCATAAATTCTGTTGTAAGACTGACATGTCTGGTTTTGCAATCCTCTCAAAAAATGTTGCTGAATTTCTCCTCATGCACATACCTATCCATTATTCATAATAATTTATAGTCGAACTTCCCTTCCCCATCTAAATATGGACTTCTGGGTGCATGCTTGAACCAATTTGTTTGAATAATATATTTTCTGCTTCTGTAGAATCCACCTTCTGTTCCTACTTTAGTGGCTGTAAAATGGGCCAGCTGGCTGAGGCGTTCGAAATTTATTGTTGATTGGCATAATTTTGGATACACTCTGCTTGCATTATCACTTGGAAGAAGTAGTCCTTTTGTGGCAGTATATCGTTGGTAAAACTCGTTCATTTATTGGATATTCTCTTGAATATTTAGTGTTTGTAAAATGACTTTCAGCTTTATACACGCTTAGGATTGAGAAACATTTTGGGAAGATGGCGAATGGTTCCTTATGTGTGACACGTGCAATGCAACTTGAGTTGGCTCAGAACTGGGGAATTACGTAAGAGGAAACTCTTCCTCTTTTCATTTTTCTTCTCTCATAAAATTACATGTTGAGTTCTCATCGTGTTTCTAAATTATAGAGCTACAGTTCTATATGATCAGCCTCCTGAGTTTTTTCATCCTACTTCACTTGAAGAGAGGCACAAGGTAAAACATATTTATTTCTCAACACATCTTCAAGAATGCAATTAATTTAATAAGTTTTAAGAAGACTATGGATTTTAGTTGTTTTGTAGGATTGCTAAAGATCTGGATGAGCATTCTGGTGTGAATGACTGTATCAGCGGTACTGACATTGAGATTCAATCTTTAATCTTGTCTGGCGAGGTTGAGCAAGAAGAGACAGTCTAACTTCACATATGTATGCACATTCTGTATGAATGACAGGTCGAGATGGACATGATCCACATGAAACTCTATTTACAACTCAAGTTGGCTCTGATATAGTATTGAATCAGAATAGGCCAGCACTTGTAGTTAGTAGTACAAGCTGGTGAGTTCTTAATTATAGAGATTCTTATCTTCTTTCTGTTGTTCTAGTGATGTACATGTCTACAATCTTGATTATGGCAATACACCCATGCCAATTTGATTTCACTGTGTAGTTGGCCTTATTTTTGTTCATATTTTAAGTAGAAAATCACTTAATCTACCCTTCTAGGGCAACTGAACTGTCACACAGTCAATGATATTCTTTTTCAGGACACCGGATGAAGATTTTAGCATACTTTTGGAAGCAGCTGTTATGTATGATAGACGTGTTGCTGCTATACTCAGTGAGGACTCAATGACGGAGGATGATGTTTTGAGGGAAATTCGCGAGGGGAAAGAATTCTTGTACCCAAGGTTGTTATTCATCATTACGGGTAATTATTCTGTTTTGTTGCTGCAAGATCAACAATAATTTTATCTTAGTACTCTCTTGACAATTTTTTTTAAATATAATGTAGGTAAAGGACCTGAAAAGCAAAGTTATGAAAAAAAAATACAAAAGTTAAATCTCAATCGCGTAGCATTCCGTACTATGTGGCTAGCAGCTGAAGATTACCCATTACTTCTTGGTAAGCCATGAATAGTTTGTTGTTTGATAATCCATCAATTCACCCTTTTCTCTTCCCCTGCAATATGTATAGGCTCAGCGGATCTGGGTGTTTGCCTACATACCTCATCGTCAGGGCTGGATCTTCCGATGAAGGTACAACTTTTATGATGTACTTTACTACCTATTCAACTTGATATCTTTATTTGGGTAAATGAAGAAAACTACAAAAACAAGTTCTCATCTTTAATTTCTGTCACCAGGTTGTTGATATGTTTGGTTGTGGACTGCCTGTTTCTGCTGTTTCTTATTCTTGGTAAAGGTTTGATGCATATATATCGATCTCTAATTTCAGTGATGAGTTACACGTGTTATAGGTATTTTTCTGAATATATTTATTAAAACACTTCTTAAGTATCAAGGAGCTTGTAAAAGTTGAGGAAAATGGTTTGCTTTTCTCATCCTCGTCAGAGCTAGCTGATGAACTTCTGGTAAGCTCTTACTCTTGTTATAAATTTCTGCAAAATGAGTACTCTCTTCTGGCATTTTTGATTTATTCCCCTATATTTTTTGCTTGAGCTAGGGGTCTTTATTTCCGGAAAGTCATTACTAGCCTCACACTTGATTGGAATTATATTTTTGGTTAAAAACTTTGTGCAGATGCTTTTCAAGGGTTTTCCAGATAAATGTGATGCTTTGGAGAAGCTGAGATATGGTGTACAGGAAAGAGGGGCAACTGCAAGGTGGGCAACAGAATGGGAAGCAAATGCAAAACCCTTAATAACCAAGGCAAGTGAGCTCTAAATAAAATAAAATAAAACTGCAGTTTAAGCATGCATTACTAAATTTGTTATGACAAGGCTCCTGGCTCCCCAAATTTTATTAAATTTTGGAAACTAAAATTTTGCAGGTTATATCTGGGAGCTTCCACTGATACCTGCGTATTTTGTAGAAATTATTTTGATATTTATTCTTGACATGAAAGTTTACTTAATTACTTGAGAAACGAGGGCTGTGAAAGAAAATGTATCAACCGAGCAAGCTACTTTAAAGTTTAAAGGCGGACGCTGTGTATGATGTACCTTTGATTCTAACTAGTTTATTTTCATGGATAAAGCGTATTTCATTTCTCTCTTATTTTCATCTTTTCATCCAATCTGTTTTTTTTCTCCCTCGTGTGTTTTAAGAACTAAAAAAACCTTTAAAAAAATAAATAAATCATTTGATGGAACTTTTCAAAAGTCGATAATCAAATTTAAATTTAAAGTTTTAAGATGATAAAATTATTGGATTGACTTGTAGTCTTATACGAACTTACGAAGTATTATTTTTTAACCTGTGGCCTAATATTTTACAAATGACGAAACAAAACAAATTGAAGTTAAAATAGGATGTGTGAAAATAGGAAGAAAACACGACTAAAATTCAGGACGAGTGAAAAAGGACATGATAGACGGGTAAATAAGTGCAATAAGAGAACAAAAAGTCCACTTTGCATCTATTCGAAAACAATTTAATCGAATCGAAAACATCGTCTTAGGTTGTTTATTTAGATTTTAAATTTGCTGTATTCAAATTAAATATGACAGAGTAAATTAATGAAGGGAATAATTAGTTATAGTATATATATTTTTTCTATATATCTACACTTAACAATTTTGAACTTGAACCATAAAACTTTACGTACTAATATAAGATTTATTTTTTATATTTTGCTAGAGAAATGGCCTGTTGGGATGCCACTTGTTACTATTGGAGTATAGTTTTTTTTAACTGAAAAATTAAATTTTAAAAAGGTAGAAAATTTTACTTTTTTTTTTGAATTTTAAGTTTGTACAAATATCTAATAAAATAATTTTTACGCCATTCTTTCTAAAAAAAAATAGAGTAACAATTGACAATAAGGTTTGTTTAAAAAAATAGCAATAATTACAATTTTTTTTATTAGGTTATTATATATTTTAAAATTTGTCATTACAATCATCCTATCTTATCTTTAATTAAATATTAATAATAAATTTAACAAGAAAATTTTATTATTTGTATATATACTCTCGCTCAAAATTTATTATTTATTATTTTGTAATTTTACTTTTATTTTTCTAACAGGGGAGTGACTATTTATACTAAAAAGTTGAAAGGCACTATTACAGTCTGGGCGATGAAAGAGCAAAAGAATCTAGAATCAGGTCCGGTGATGTTGCAGAAGAAGCGTATCGCTGGAGTAACAGCAACCGCATTCTTGAAATTTTAGGTGATTTTGCTTTTCTCTCAGTTGTATAAATTTGCTTGATATTTCGTTTAGTCTTTGTAATAGTTTTCGAGTTGCCGTCGTCCCGTCGACGATTTGATACGTTGTTGCTATGTCACTTGTAATCTGTTTGTAATATACAAACTAAATACCTAGTACTTAGACTATTGTGGTAAATGGTAATTGCGACCATCTCTAATTCTCCGCTAACTGAAAAATCGAAAGTTAGTGGCAATTAACCTACAATCACAGAATCACAGCGGCAGTTAACGCCCTTGAGAATCTTGCTCATGTCGAAAACACAATTGTAATTCTTATTTACAATTGCAGCATTATGCGTCCAAATGTACTTCTTTGCGAGCACAATAGATACCCTTATAACGGGCTTAGCCAAATTAGCCCCAATTTAGGTTTCTGATATTCCAAAGTTGGCCCTTCATTTTTACTTGACCTAGGTTATTGTTATTAAGTATCTTCGGCAAAACAGAAGGAAAATAAAAGCATTATGAGTTGCCTCCTCCATTGCATTTTTACTTCTTCATGCTACATTGGTGTGATCCTAAAATTTTAAATTGACGTTGTAACCGAAAAAAAATGTTTTTTTTTTCTGGTATGTGGCTTTTGATTATGCAAAGGTTTAACATTGTAACCTACAATGAAAATACAACAAATTAAATCTTTGTTAATAAATTCACATCTTGATTAAGAAAATTAAAAAATCTCAACAAGCTAGCACATATAGTTATATAAACCGAAAAGTAACTCTTTTTGTAGATGGAAGGGAGTATTCAGCATCAAAATGTGCTGGGTATTAGGAGATAAAGAAAGTAAGGAACCCTGAATAAAATTCAGTTGGTGACTAGAAACAAACTGATGATAGTTATATTTGAGGTGTGTATATATGTATGTACGTATGTATATCCACTCCTGTTGAGATTGATCATGTTTCTTAATGGTGATGTTATCCCTGTTTCGTAATTCAGTATATTGTCTCACTATTGATCTCTATTCTCTGTAATATATATCTTACAAATAGGTATCTACATATTTGCCATTTTTGTTTCTGAGCTTACCATCAATCAGAAACCCAGTGTGCAAAATTCCTTGGAATTGGTTATTTATCCTGGGGCAGGAACTTTTGATACATGAAACCATTTTAGAATATTTCCTGAAGAAATCGTCATTTATTCTTGGATTGGCGTATTTGGGGAATATTTAGGTTGGACGAGGGTACAGAGAGCTCAGCCGATAAATGTGAAGATCTATGTGTGCGATATCCACATATCTGATAACTCCATCAAGCAATGGCTTCTGGGAATTAATGAGGCCAAGCCAACTCTTTAGCACATGAACATGGGATAATTACTACACTACACACTAGGTGGATAAACTGCCATAAATGAAGCAGGAGGTGTTGGAAACAACCGGAAGAGCACCCTCACAGACTGGAGTCATACTTTCTGTCATTTTTAGAAATCTAGACTGTTACCTGCTCAGCCATCTAAATGCACAGGATCTGATGAAGACTGCCAATCCATAAGCTATAATTTTGTGCTTTTCCTAGGCATATGCTTCTCTGTAGACGTTTTCTGAAGAGTAAGAATTGTCACTGGAAGAACCAGAGATATTGTGACCCGGGGAGAATCACGATCCATCTAATTCCCTAACAAGATGGCATGTGATGGAAGCTTCTTTTACATTGACGAACAAGGGTCCTTGAAACATATTGATCGTTATGCTGCAGGAGAATTTGTGAAGAAAGAAGTTGTGGTTGCTATGAGTAGTACACGATAACAGGTGACATTGGTAATCTGGAGACAACGTGATTGCAGCAGTAGATATACAACGATTTTACTGGTATTATTACCGGAAGGATATGTTGACCTCTTATACAGGTTATATGGTTCAACCTACCCAGATGGTGTTCTGACTTTGATGGCCATGTCAGAAGCAAAGAAGCCCAACTTAGTTGCATCAAAGGTGTGATTCTGTTTTTAGACAATATTCGGCTTGACTTGTCTTTCACAAGAAGTTCTTGTCAACTTAAAAAATGTCAATAGTTGTTATTCGATCAGAGAATGACTAATTCACGATAAAATGTTGGTTGTCAACTTTTTAGTGTTTAGGGACCAACGAATGCCATCCTTCATGCCCAATCTGCAATTTTCATGCTTTAGGAATCATAACATCAGCTTGTTTTTCCATTCTTGCATATTAAATTTGAAACGAATTCTCCTCTAGCAACAGAGCCTTCATTACATCTGGGAATAATGAACTTTTCATTTTGGCTTGAAAGACCTGCATGCAACACTCAACACTTTGACAAGGGTACAATTAGGGGTGGCAAAATGGGTTAATGGGTCGTGTTTATGTCGGGTCGACCCATATAACGACACGATTAAGTATAACACGAACACGACACGATTAATAAATGGGTTAAAATTTGAAATCCGAACACGACACGATTTTTAAACGGGTAATACGATACGGCACGAATAACATAGTTAACCCAGATAACCCGAATAACCCAGATAATCCGAATAACCCATATAACCCGAATAACCCATATAATCCGAATAACCCATATAACTTAAATAACTCAGATAACCCAAATAACCCATTTACACATTACTACTTGAATAACTCACTTAACATTACTCTAAAATTAAACTTTTACAAATACGTAACTCAAATTCTACATAGTTTTGAGTCTTTTGGCAAAATAACATATTTTCTTAAGTTTCTTAAACATAAAATTACTTTTTGTTTGTTATAAATATTGTTTTGTAAATTAATCTATATAAAATAATATCAATAAAAATAATTTAATAATTTATATTATTTATAAATTATATATATAATTATTAGTTATTATTATATTAGTATGTTTTTATTCGTTAAAAATTATATAAGCTAGTCTTAATTACAATATAAACTTAATGTATATATAGAAAAAACTAGTCTTATATGTTTGATATATATATTAACTTAATGTATATATAGAAAAAACTATTACTTCATATATATATATTAACCAATAACTAATGTTATAAGGTGAGTTTAGATTTTTTAGAATGATAAATAAGTATGTTTAGTATATATGACTTACTAAGTCAATATATACTTAGTAAATATGATTCACAAATTCATATATACTAATCAATAACTAATTGATGACATTTAGTCTAATTCAAAATTTATAATGTATACTTAATTAGTTAATTTAAAAGAAATAATAAAAATATAACATGATTACTTTAATAAAATGTTTAAATATTTTTGTTTTGATAATCGGGTTAAATGGGTCATATGGATTTTGATGGGTTGACCCGCCAACCGGTTATTTTAGTCGTGTCTTAAACAGGTCGACCTGTTTATGACCTAAACCCATATAAGCCAACCAAAACCCTCCTAAGTCGTGTCGTGTCGAAAATTGCCACCCCTAGGTACAATAGTGGACACTTCAGTTGTAGCATGAATTGTCAAATTTGAGGAGTATGCGCTATTCAAATCACCGTGTCTGAATGGGTACTAGATCAAAGTCCATGTAATTTAAAATTTGAGCAGATCGGAATGCAGTATTTCTTGAGATGCATTGACTCAATCCCTTTGTCTTTTACTTATAGATGTGACCAAAAGACATAAACCGAACATCAATTTTCTGTGAAAGAAGTTTTAGAAATGTTTCTTGATAACATAGTTCCCTCCTGATATATCTTTGTGTCCATATGCCTCAGTAACCAAACTGTTACACACATACTACAACCATTATGATCCTCTGAAAACAATCAAATATGGGAAAGTTGACTCCTGGGTCTGGAACCATTGATAGATTCATGTAGCAAACACTGAATTTATGTATTTAGTTTTGCTATTTTTATAACATAAGTCTACCTATTCCACAGGAACGAACATAGTACGGCATAAATGTGCTTAGCTGCAATTCTACAGAAAGATTGAAGCAGATAGCTGATATGTTTAATTGTCACTGGGCACCATTTTTTATTTTTTTCCTGTCATTACTAGTCACTCTTCCAAGAAGTTCACTTTGAACACACCATAATTTTCACCAGATATGCTCTATCTTAAGGGAACCAATGCTTTCTCATCATTTCGCCTGTTATAATCGTGATAAGAAATGAATCCAGCTAGGGTTTTGAGAGTGTAATTATACTCTTGCGGATTTTGAAGTCTGTTAAAATATCTCAGAATAAATTACTAATTTGTTATAAATTTATAATCTTGGTCTATATCATATATCACTTTTCAAGATTCGTATTTTCTTTGCATCTGACCAATTTAGATGTTCAAAATAAATCTGAGCTCTGCACATATTTTTGAAATGAACACTAATGATATCTCCTATCATTATATTGTTATATGATCTATGATAACGACTCTACAATCTGTTAATATAAGATGTGACAAAAAGTTAACAGTGAACTAGTATTATTTGTTTATTTACATTTTCTTTATTCATCAATATGTCTCAAAAGCTGTATAAGATGTCTAAACCCTCACCACATAGAGGCAGTATGTCAGAATTGGTTGTACCTCACTAAAATTGGTTACAAAAATAATTTTAAAATTTGAAACTCTTCTGCACTTGTTATTATCTACTTACATAATTTGAGATAGAATGGATGTATTGTTTTAGTTTGTAGGTTTATGAGTATGCTAAGCCATTAACATTTGCTGGTCATTGCAATTTTCTAGTTCAAGACATAATTCAAACATGTGCTTGCAGTGTCTTTCTCTGCATGTTGCCTGTTTAAACTTTAGGCATTTAAGAGGCCATTCTGATGCTGGAGATGAGGGTGTTGATTCTGTTGACAACATTGAAATAAGTTCTCATGTGGACTGTCATGGCTGTAGAAATTCTATCTAGATAACTACTAGTTTATTGTGACATTTTTGGTAGCTGGGTCCGCGATTGTCTTGCATCAGAAGGCTGAAGACTGAGCTCAATGCCATGTGGACCATTATACATACGTTAAGCTAAGATGCGTGGTAGAGAACAGGCAATTTTTCGTGAACTTTTGGTAGGAAGACCGTTCCATGTGGTATTTAGTAATTGATTTGATTTGATCTGATTTGCGTGGCTGGAATTTGATTTGTAGGTGTGGTATACATGTTCTGCAATAAGTTCAAATCTTGATGATGAACAAAATGCCGAGTTATGTTTGTTCTCCTATGCTTATTTCTTCTGTGGCTAATATGTGTTTGTTATTTAGACCTGTTACACCTTGATATTTTCAGTTGTTTGGAACTCCTTACAAATAAAATAGAGACATTATTTTATCTGGTTTCTGAGATGCCACGATTGAAGCTTAACACCTACTAAGCATCATCATCATATTGATTTATTAGATAAACAAATGAGCTGCACTTATCTACCCTTAAAAAAACATAGAAGCTAATAGTATTCTCTGCTTGCAAGAATTCTGTTGGTTTAGCTGGAAGGTATCTGAAGCTAGAGATTTTTCCCTTTCCTTTTTAAATGTCTTTCGGATTATGTTTATGAATGTTGGCAATCATGTGGGTGAGCTATGCAATAATGACTGCATTATGACAGGATGGGTCACACATGCTGATGTGGATGTGGATGGGTCAATAAGATTAGAACACATGGCCATTCTCTGAAAAGAAAATCTAGAGGTCCCCCTTATAATTTGTTTCACAACATGTCTCTGTTGATTCATGGGGACCTCTTCCTCTCCTGTTGCCACGTTATTACTCATCATATGTTCTTTTATTCTTTCTTCTTTTGGCAGTAGAGAAAATTGGTTTCTTCAATTATTTGGGTTGAAAGCGGCTAATTGACTAAATAGCGTCACAGTATTTTTCAGTATATTTTGTTGGAGTTTATAAAGTAAATCGTATTCATGCCCTTGATGGGGCCAATTAAGAAAATATGGTCGTGGATAAAGAGGTCGAGCATGGGTCTATTTTATTTAGGTGATTATTTAACCTATTCTACACATTCACCTGATAAAGCTTGTTCTGTTTGCTTTTGTATCTGGTCCATGTTCCCTTAATTGCTAATATACTAAGTCTCTCAATCATGTTGACCAGGTTTTAAATGGGTTGTGTCAACTTTGTTTAATAATGTGAGTTACAAATTTAAACATCTAGAGAGTTGCCCTCATTTTATATTACAAAGAGATGTTTCTGTCTAGAACACTCCAGGTGGCTTTGTGTTGTAAGGTTTAGGTTTGAGGTATTTTTTCTAGTTGAAATACTTTGGAACCCCGTACATGCATAAGTATATTATATCATGCATATTTATATACAAATATTTGTGTATATCATGTAGATATATAATATACTACTTAGATGTTGCTCAACTTCCAGTGACATGTGGCAAATTGTACTTTTTTCATCACCTTGGATTTCCTAGATAAAAGTCTAACAGAACATATCCCAAGAATTCAAAAAAAGATTCAATATGTTGACCATCAAGGCTTCTGCTTACAGGTCTAGAAATTCTTAGTTATTAAGTAGGAAGTTCTGATGGACCAAACGTTGATATCTTTACTTAAAACTGTGAGCTGGTTTAATTAATTATGTAAGATTTACCATTAATAGGGAGATAGACATGTGTAGCTTCCCAAGAACAGTAACAAGTTTTATATTTACTGTAAATAATGGTTTATACTTAATTATGTAGTTTCTTGGATCACAACGAAAGCACAATATAGTGTCTGTAATTTTTGCACACTGCAGAATTACCTGCCGATGAGCCTGCTTTGAATAATTAAGTTCACTGACCCATTTAGAAATGTAGCTTCTCTAGATGTTTGTGCTGCACGTATGATTTGTGGTTCTTGTACATCATAGAGAGTTCTATGAAATTAAGATGGAGGAAAACCACTAGGATGTTTTTAAAATATGATTTGCTTGATTTGTTGAGATACTCTGATACTGTTTGCTTAAAATATTTTTTTATGGCTCTAGTTACTATAGGTGGTATGTCTGCACTTGAGAAAGGAGCTGTTTGTTGATACTTGTGTGTGTTATTCACTTATTTGTTGATTATATAGGCTGCAAAATTGTAGGCAGATTGTGTAGCTGTAACTTACAAATATTTAAAGAACGCTTGGTTGAAATTGAGTCGCACAATTTTATTGCACTAGTTTAGTCTTCTAGAGTGCATCTTGTGATTCATTAAAGTTCCATATTTTACAATAAGCCTAGGTGGTGGTATAAAATGTTATCCTTTTTTCAGTTTGCTCTCATTTTATATATTATTAATGAGACATGTTCAATACTTGTGCAGGTCTCAGCAACATCAAGGCAGACCAAAAGCTTGCCAGAAGTCCAGAAATTTAGGTTACTTGGGATCCATGGCAGTGTTATAAAATTCAACGCATAATTGGGTGCCTAATGGAATTTTATGCATTTTAAGTATTGCCGCCGCCTAGCCACGTTTCAGAACACTGATCCATGGACACCTGCCCACCAATAGCTCCAATTACCAGTGGTAAAGTGTGGTAAGAGCCCAGAATGCAGTTTTTGTTGTTATGCAAATTACTTCACTCTTGTTCTGCCATTTCTTGGACTTCTGCAGAGTCTTGCATTGCACTAACGTATTCCCGCTATATTTTAAATGCTTCACGTGGGCTGCACATGAGTTTTTACTTTGATTTTGAACATTAATAGTGTGAAAATTTTGCTGGTTGACAGTCAGTATTTTCGACTACAGGAAACTATTGGAGCCTTTGGAGGTATTAAGACATGTTTTGCATCTGGTCCTGTATTTTTTGTCTTTCTTGTGACAATGAATTCAATGCAGTGCCTTGCTTCGCTTATTTTTGTATGGTTCAAAAGCTTTCTTGTACTACTACATAATGTGATTGGGCAGAGCCAGCAGAATTGTATATAAACCAGCTATTTTTTGGAAAATAGCTGATCTCTTGGAAATGTATAAAGTTCCAAAATTTTCCTTTTAGTAATTCTTCTTCATATCCTCTGAATTTGCTTGGGAATTTAAGTTACTTGCCTTTTCCAATGAAGTTGAAAAGTGTACCATTCTGGTGTTTTGTTTGGTACTCTGTAAGGTTTGAGCATGCTTTTGTATATCTGTTTTATGATCTTTTTCAAGGCCACCTAAAATTAGGTTACTTATTACTTAGCAAAAAAAATAATAATTAGGTTACTTATTACTCCACATGGTTTGCGGGTAGTTTACACACAGTAGTTCGTTGTTTCTCCGTGATATCTGTGAATTCTCCTGAAACGACCACGGGAGTATAATATATTTTCTTATATCAGAATCAAATGGATTAATTTCAAAGAGAGGGACAATAAAGCCATTGGCCTTGGTTTTTACTAGTGCTTTACCGGAATAGATGGTCTCCTATTAGAAAATCCATCAAACAGAAGACCCATGGACAAAATTTCCAGAAAATGTGCTTTTGGTCATTGGGAAGAGGTAAATGTTAATATGAGTGCAGCTAGCAGTTTCACTATAGTAATTAGGACAAGTAAGAAACAAAATAAATACTCTTAAACAAGAAATTGTTTGATTTTACAGGATGGTGGTCGTGGCCAATCATGGGATGCTCACATGCTGCTCACTGCTGCATTCATTCGTTGAATGGGGACAACAATTTCAGATGAGAATGAAAATCCAACTTCACATAAATTACTCCAATCTGAAAATTAAAATAATAAAAATAACTTGATTGAGATTAAGTGATACCATAATTACATTGTTATTTAATTTTAGTTAATATAATTATGATTAGTCAAATGTTTCTTATTATAAATTCTTAATCCACGAATGATAGTAAATATAGAATTCAATATTTCTTCATTTCATTTCAACCATTAAAATATATAACTGAGGCAGGGGGTACATGTTTGTAATATTATATGTATAACTTGGTGTGGACGTGAGAGAGGGTTGTGTCTTTGATGTGATTGGAGAGATTGTAATAGACAAATGGCATGCATGGTGGTTATGAACCACTCTGATATTATTGTATTTGCTTTCTATGGGAATTTCACAACTAAATATTATTGTCAAAGTGCGTACTCCACATCTCAAAGATAAAATTGTAACTTCAATTTCTCCCTTTTTTGTCTCTTAAAAATAAAGAGGATTCTTTTATTTTTAAAAAAATTTGAAGTTGACGTTACATCTCTTGTTTGCTCTCATTTGGAATAAAAATATTCAAAAATCTACCAATAATTGCTTTGGTAATTGGAAGCCCCTCATCATGCAAAAAAGAAAAAGAAGGGATTTTTTCAATAGCGAAAGCAGCATCGATTCTATTTCTTACGAATGTGTTTTGAGTAATTCCAAAAAAATATCTTAAAATGATGTTTAAAATAATACAAATCATATTATATTTTTCTTACACTCTCTCTGTCTTTTTTGTGTCTTTATTCCACC
>CM025782.1:23499695-23675531 GCA_014636745.2 Centella asiatica | reverse complement strand
CCCTAATTTACATATTTTTACACTCAACGACGAAAATAGATAGGTGTAACCGGTTAATTGGTTGATTGTATAGAATCATAGTTAAACCTTTCAAATTATGTTAAAAACTGTTATCTAACTAGTTATGAATCAATTTTATGTACAATTAATTTAGTTCTTTATTGACCTTATAAAGTTAAAAAAAATATACATTGAATATCTTGATTGGTTTGAACTGGTCGGTTGACGCGTCAAAATCACTTCTTCTTTTGAAGGGAAACTAAAAATATCTATCATAAATTCAACTTTTTAAATAGTAAAAATCATAAAGCCTCCTGTCTCTGTTATAACATATGTTTCGGGCTGCAATTGGTCAGTCTAAGGGACTAAAAAACAATATGCAACCTCGTGGTTTGCTTATAATTAATCTTCCATTGCCACATTTGCATGAAAATTTAAAGTCCCTTTTAACTCGACGTCCATCAATTTTTGACACAAATCATTATTCCTACTATCAGTATCTCAGTCGCACAAGTAGTTTCTTTCTCAAGAAAAATATATATGCACATATAAGCTGTATACATATTATAGTAAAGGAATTTTCAGTAATTTTTTTTAGGTCACAAACGAGGTCATTGCTCAGAAAAGTTATAACTTAAAATTTATGATTTATGGAATTTATAGCTTGTTTTATATTTGAGGAATCCGATTTACATGGCTTTTTTGTTACGTATTACATTTTCTTGTAGTCTAAACTTTTAGCAAGGTAATAGATAGAACTTTACAAAATAAAAAATAAAAAATCCTAAGCTACAAATCACACCTAAATTATTACGCCATCAATCGAAAAAAAAAAAGAAGAAGAGATATATAGTGACATTTATCATTTGGTTTGTGAATTCAATTTTAATGTATTATTGTTACATTTACAAAAAGATATATGTCACAACCTACTAAAAGAATGAATGCATTATGTACCAGTTCTATATCGATACTAAAATCAAATTATTATGTACCAGTTCTATATCGATATTAAAATTAAAATTATTATTTATATTATATTAAGCGATTGATCTTTAGAGACTGTTTCCTGATCTTGTGTTTCATTACAGGAAAAAAAAAACGTCATTCTCTCTTTTAATTTATATACCTGAATTCTAGTGATATTTCTTATTTTCTATAGCAAAATAAGAAGTTGGTATTTCAAAATTTACATGCTATTTATGGAATTTTCTTTTTAAACAAAAAAAGTAGTTTATAATCATGTTTTAAGTTTGGTAGGAAAAGAGTTGTACGTTGCCTAGGATTTTCTCGAGGCACATAGGCGGTTGGATGAAGAGTGATTGTTAAGTAGCCAAAAGTAGCAAACTTATGAAAATGAAAAAAATACTCCAATAAGTAGCCAATTAGCATTTGTAAATAGGTATGTGTTCTGTTTGTAGTTTTGTAGGGGAGGGCGACAACGTAGTATATTTTCTATGATCAACTCCGACAAGCAGTCTATTTATGTTCTATAGGATTACACTCTTTTCCTTTTTGAATTAAAGACATATGTTATGACTTTACCGATCAAAATTTTAACTTAATACTGGTACAACGTGCTTTTTTTTCTTTAATTTATCATGTGACTGTTCACAATGAGATATTTCAGCCGATAATTTATAATAATAATGAAATGTATTTTAATTTAAGACAATTTTTATAAATTAAGTAACTCTGAAGTATTTCTAATCTGCGATCACTTATTTTATCCGTTCTTGTTAAAAAAAGAAGAAGAGAGGAGCCAATGAAGATTATGGAAACTAAAACAACTTGAGAAAACAGAGATGAAAGGAAAAACAGAGATTGGCTAAGTAGTAGCATGTACAGTGGTATTTATATACTTTCTTATACACAATAACAAGGGAAAGAATGTACAAGAAACCAGCTGAGCTCAAATTCTACCTACACCCAAAAGCTACAAGCTGGTTCTTCAAAACTTCCCAAGAATTATTAATAATAAAAAAGTAAATTAATAACCCAAAAAAAATACTAGAACCCCTTCTGGTGTAACAAGGTTCTTAGTAGTAGTATAGGCAGCTCAGAGAATCCGGGGACTTGTATATCTGCATCAATCCCTCTGGTAATCTTGGCCGCTGCAATAATCTGAAAATGCAAAATCAAACAAATACCAACATAAGCCACCTAACAATCTCCGAATTCCGGCAAAGATCTTTGCCAGAATTAATTAATTAAGCTTGATTTGCCAAATCTTTTGCGCTTATAAATGTGCCATGAAAGCCATAAGGCACTCTAGATGGAAGTTCAATGACAGCTTCCAACTCTAGCGTCATGGCATTCACAATCTGGAGCTCTGATTTCCATGTCTTTTCGTTGTGAACAAAGGCTAAAATGTACCCATCATCCTCATTTTCTGAATTGGGGTCTCTTGGAAGAAAAAGAGGCTCCCCACCATACTTGTCTTCTCCATAGAAGAACTTGTTGACTCTGCCATTGAAGAGGTCTACTTTTGCAAAACCGGAGACTTTAGGCCATGGCTCAGCAATGGCCAAGTAAGCATATTTGGTCTTGCGTCCCAACTTGTTTCTGTTCACCATCCCCGCCTCTAGATTTACTTGATCCTCCGGCGACATGATTGGCCGGCGTGTGGACTTTCCGGTCTTCAAATTCAGCCGAATTTCGGACAAAACACTCTGTAGCCCTTCATCACATTCATTGAAAATGGAGTCAGCTGGAGTCATACAAGAACCAATCACCACAACTTCATCAGTCTCCTTATCTTCCCACGCATTCCAAAGATGAAAACAGAAACAATCCGCAACTTCGACCCACTTAATGCCCGACCCATCACTCGCATACTTGTCTAAAACCCCAAAACGTGACACCTTGTTCTTGTCATAAACCACCGGCGACCCACCTTGTATCATTTCAGAAATCTTGAAAACCACCTGCTGATCAGGGATCACCACGAAATTCTCGGTAATCGCGAAATCATGCATCATGGTGGGGTCTACCAGATCAATATCCACATCCGGGGACTTGGTGCCATCGGGCGAAAATCTGAAATATTTCAGGTACGGTTTCTGGATGACATTGTAACTCAGGGCGAAAAGTTCATTGGTTTCCGGGTCAATCTTTGGATGTGCAATCATGGTGGAATCGAGCTGACCGTTAAAATCGTACCGTTCGATAGTTTTAAGGTCGCCGGAAGGGGTAATTTGAACATGGTAAGGCAAATCATCCTCGGACATAGCTAGTAATCTGTTATTGAAGTAAACTAGACCGGCATTAGCAACGCCGGTGCCGTTATTGTGATCGACGAGGCCGAAGAGGCCTCGAGCGTAGAACAGAGCAAGGCGAGCTATGCCCGAGTGGCCATGGAGTTCGCCGATTGCTTTGGGGAAGATGGGGCGGCCTAATTCGCGTTCTTGGACGAGCCGTTCGGTTTCGGTGAACCGGCAAGCGTAGCTGGCGGCGCCCTCTTTGAACTGGATGGCGTGGACCATGCCGTCGCCGTCAAAGAAGTGGTGACCGGCGGTTGGCTCGAAATGGGGGTTGGCGCCGTTTCGGACGTATACGCCTTTAATGCATTCGGGTATCTTTCCGGTAACCGGTAGGTGGTGGTGGACGGGTTGTTCTGGTACCGGAGCGAAGTTTCCGGCAATCTGGACCCGTGGGTCGGCTGTTTTTGGTAATGGGTGCTGGCGTTCGCTGGCGGTTATTGCGCTTTCCACGGCGTCTAAGGCCATTGAGGCAGCTTTTTGGAGTAAATTCCATTGTGGGGTAGATGAAGAAGAGGAGGAATTGTGATGTTTTGAGGGTAATGGACTGGTAGATGTAGAAGTGGAAGTAGGTGTCTGATATTTTGGGGAGTGCTTTGGCAAATGGAGTATAGAAGGGGTTTGAATTGCACAATTTACATTGATTCTTTTGTTGGATCTACAACAAATAAGAGAATTTGAAGAAGAAAATGGCAATAATTCTCTTGAGGAAGGAGTAGAAATTTTGGGCTTCGACCATGTACTTGTAGCAGGAGAAGCAGCCATTGCTATATTTATGTGCACTAGTAATTTGTTTTGGGAGATAAATGGTGATAGTTTGTGTTATTGCGGCTTGAGAATTGGGTAAAGTTTTGGAAGGGAGTGGAATAGTGGGGGCAATAGGAGGAAGGAGAGAAATGTTGGAAAGAGTAGGTGATAGTTTTATGGAAGTGGAGTAATATTTTGAGTTTAGTGATGAGGAAGAGAGAAGGGGGCAGTGTTATATATAGAGAGGAAATGAAGTCCACCTCAAATATGTAGGAGAAGACCACGTGTTAGATTCATGGAAAGAGAAATCAAAAGAAGCACCAATAAACGAGGTGGGGAGGGACATAGATGCTTGTAACTTTGACACGATTCCCTTCCCTTCGCTTCTCTTCTTTTCCCCCCCACCCCAACTCACTCCAAGGCGCACCCCCCCTCCCACCCCGCACCCCCCCAACCCCAAAACCCCACCCGCAACTCTCCCCCACACCCATGCCAAATCCACCACCTGTTGGGCCCCACCACCAGCCAATCCTAAACTTGCCTTCCACGCATAAAGATGTAAATATTTATACAATTATACAAAATAAAAAGTAATGAAACAGAAATAATCGTCTACCAATTTTTTTTTCCACAAATTTAATTTAAAAACGAATTCAAAATTTTATGTAAAAATAAATAAAACAGTTGATTTGACCTTATTGAAAAACAAATAAAGTTATTTAATTGCTAGATTCTAATAAATTTGAATCTATATATTTACTTACCATCTATACCCGTAACCCAAGTATATTAGTCCAGTAATTAAGTAATCGTTTAACGGTGGATAGGGTTATAAACGAGTCGAGTCCAGTATTTATCGATTATTTATGATCGAATTCGATTTGTTTAATTTTTGAACTGTTCACAAGTAAGTTGAAAATATTATGATATAGTCGAATTTTGAGTTTTTATCAAATATTTGTCGATTATCAAATAATTAACAAATTTTTATATCAAAATTGAGTCAAGTATGTTACGAGTTTTAACAAACGATTAAAACTATTAAACGTTAAAAAATACATCAAGTATCAAGTTGAATATCATTTATATCGAGTCAAATAGTTTTAATACTCGGTTTGACTCGATAAACTTAACGGTAATAAAAATATCAAAATTTAATTTAATTAACAATTCGAGTCAAAACAAACAATTATCGAATATCGAATTATTCGATTTGTTAAACAATCTTATTAATGACACAATATGTTGAGACAACTCAAAAGATTTTGAGATTTAGGATATCCTCCTAAATTTTTAGTACTACATTTATAATAGATAAGATTTTTTTAAAAATAAATAAACTTATGCACTTAATTTATATCGAAGGATTTGAGGGTAGGATAAGTTGCCTTTTACTAAAGTATATTTACCAATCAATTATTTTGTATGAGACCGTAATCCTCTTCGTCAAAACAACCTTATTATATTTATGTATAAATTATGACTTGCAATATCACTTTCTCATGACGTTTACACTCCTCTAATATAAAGTTTTAGTTTTAATTATTATATTTTAGTGTACTCATAAGTCCTCAAATAACACTATCTTCGATTGAATAATATAATAGTATACTAGTACAAGGATAGGAATTCTAATGTGGAGGCAGGATGAAAAAGTTCATGACCAAGAATTTGATGACCATATATGAAAAATTAAAGGGCACCAATAAAAACAATTATTTATTTTAGTGGGAAATGGTGGTTATTTTAGGTAGTAGTTTACTGGATCATTACATTTAAATCAAATGTACGAGAGCAAAAAAACTTTTTAAGGAAAAAAAAAAGAAAAAAGAAAAAGAAAATGTAGGTGAAGAACTACAAAGTTTGGGGCAAGGAAGATTTGGGCGGTTGGGTGGGGAAGATTAAAATAAATGAATTTGGTCCAAAATAAATTTGATGAAATGCCTAAAACCCGCGTTCGTACCTCTGAGTCACTTCTTGGCCACGTGGCCTTTCATTTAACCTAAAATTAAGGTCACATCACTTGCCCCACGCGCTACTTGCAACTTTCCCTCTCTTCCATTTTTAGGCATCAAATCATAATTAATCATGTTTTGCGCATTTGAAACTTGAAAACGCCATATTTTCTGTTTTCTTTCGATGATTATTATTATTATTATTATTATTATCATTATCATCAATTAGGGGATGTGAGATTTGAAGCTTGCCAAAACAGTGTAAAGAAAGAACAAAATTATTTAATCACATAAATTAGAAAATACGGCCGAAGGTAAGTGATTTTTTTCGTAGTCACGCTTATCCTCTCCACTTAAAAGTTATAAACATAACAAAATTATATAAATATATTTAATCAATAAATTTTTGAGTTTTCTTCTTTTTCATTTCTATATAGAAGACTAGAATAGAACGTACACTGGAAAGTAAAAACGTCCAAGTTCAAGGAATAGGAGAGTATACAAAACACAATCCGGCCAATCAATAATAATCATATCACTTTCTCTTTAGAAAAATGTTATCTATCCATATTGTTAGGCTTTCATATTCTTATAATTATACATTACTAATACATTAGCTTTAACATAATTACTATTTTCCATATCTCATTTTCTATCACATTACCCCCAAAACTTTAACATAATAATTTCCCTAGTAAAATAATCACGTTTGTTCCAACTTGTTATATGTTTTGACAATGTAATATATATTATCAAATTTTGAAATTACTAAAATTTAAATTAAAACATGCATTATTATATATATATATATACCAGAATCCAAAACAATATATTATTATACAAGGATCATGCATATTGTGGGCTGTAGCTGTTGCATGGTTGAGATTCTCTCTTCATTTTCAATTTTCTTAACACCAAGGATTATTAATTTACAATGGGAGGCTAAATATAATATACTACCCATTTTCTCTTGTTATTATTAATTGTTATTATTATACAAGTAGTATTATTAATTATTATTAATATATATCACATTGTCATTATTTTTTGTTAACATATATTACTGTTATATTATTGATTATTCTTCTTTTTATCATATCCAATTATCAATTATAGTACATTGTAACTGCATATATCATCTTCCCCCCTAATGTCACAAATATATGACTCCCAAAGGTTTCTCTTTTTGTGCACATGGATAAAAAATAAATGAAGGGTCATGAGCATCTAGCTGCCGTCAGGTCCAATATTTGCATTAAAATTTAACATCCTCAAGCAAACTGATTATTGCCCTGTGACAAGGAAGCACTTGACCTATGTAATCTCCATTAAAATTAAATATTTATACTAATCCCTCTCAATTTATTTATTGCCATTGATCGAACTGAAGGATAGTTGAACTTTACCCATCAATTAAAGGTACATGTCTTCTTTCTTTTACTATATTATAAAAATATATGCAGCTCCCAACTCAACTGATTTAAATTTATCCCAAATTTGTGATACATAAGTCAAATTGGGGATAAAATAATTTAGAGAAAAAGAGAAAATAAATTATTATAAGGAGATAAACGCAATAAAAAGTTATAATAAGAAATTGAGTTAATTAATTCATATACTGAATATGTGTAGGAAGCAATATATATTGATAAGTCTATAATTTATATATTTTTACCACCTTAATTATGCTCAATTTATTATTATTATTAGACTATTTATTGCTTTTATTTTATTTTGCAGGAAAATAAATAAATAAAAAAGTTATGTGAAAATAGGACTTCCCAAGATACAATTTGAAGAATTTAAGACTCTTTCAAGAATGAACTTGACAAGTTGAAGAAATCTCCACTACTTGAAGTGATAAAGTGATAGAGATTGGATAATATCAAAAAAGTTCAAGAGATGAAATTGTAAAAAACTAAATACATTTCAAGTGATAAAATTTAGAATTTTCATATTCTAGGAATGTATCTAGTTAGACCTATAAATACTTATACAATTAGAGGCTAAGGAGAGTTAGTTTTTATTTTTAGTTTTTAGTTTTCTTGTTTAAGTATACACTTTTCCATTCGTTTTTCTACTTCCTTCCGTCGTCAATACATTATTTTTCTTATTGTTGTTATTCAATTACTAATTATTTCGTCTTTGTAGACACTTGATTACGAATTCAATAATATTTTATTCTTCATTATTACATTTTTTATTACAGCTTTATATTTCAATATACATTCTAATGATTTTCTACTTCGTCATTATTGTCTCTTCTAATTATAATTTATTTATGTTTAAGTTAGTTTAAATTATTCTGTTTAAAATATTCAATGAATATTTATTATTTTATTTATATTTAGATTAATTACACAATCTCCTCAATCATTACGTTTCTATTTCGCCTGAGTTAAATATCAAGAATATTAGAATTTTCTAATCTCTGTGGATCGACCTGTACAAGTATTGATACTACAAGAATCTGTGCACTTGCAGAAATTATACACATCATATATTAATTAGAATCAATTAATAAATCGAATAAAATAGATAAGCATACATTCATATTTATTATCTAGCACCCCCTCCCTCAAAGGTTTTATAAATATACGAGAATTGATATTATCATGTAATTGTGTATTTAGTAACATTTTTTAATCACATAAGTTCTCTTAATGATGAGCATATGTATTCATAATTGTTCGTGGACAAACATTTATTCATAAATTTATTTAAGAAGTCATAAATATCTTAGTCGTGATTATTCCACGCCGGACACTTATCGGTCTTGAAGTGGAGATAAATATTCCGATATGTCCGTGCAAATTCATGTTTTGAACATTTGATATGCATTAATTTTACCCTTGATTTTAATTATATTATATATGGTACGAGAAATAGATTACAACCTTTCTTTTTAATGTGATAGTATTTAAAAATTTTAATTTTTGCAATATTTACAAGAAATTCAATTTTTTGGATAGATAAAACATTCAAAAAATAAAATTTTACAAATTTTCTTAACTTTTGGTTGGTGATTCCTGGTAGAGTATTTTTCAAACTACATAAAATTATAATATAATTTACTTTTGCTGAAGTTGCATGATTATAAAATCATGATACACATCATAAAAACTTGTGAAAATTTGCACTCTCTTTTATTTTTCATTGTTGTTTTCATTCGTCTGGTTAAAATTTTCATGTACTACAACCCAAATTTAAAAATTATGTTGCAGTATATTTTTCATTTCCCCATTAAATATTATACATATATATATATATATATATATATATGTATGTATATATATATATTATATAATGTAACGATTTGGTTGGTATGCATGTGTATATGTAGAAAATTAATAAGTTGTAGCAACCATGATCAGAGATGGTGCATGTTGTTATGATATTATGATTGTTAGGATCCAAACTTCAGATACACAATAAGGAATCGATCTCACATGATTGGCAATTATTAGTTCTAATCATGCTGCTAACATGGGTAACTATACGAAGATATCATTGACAATATATATATGAGAAAAAATAGTATATGAAATATCTATTAATTAATTTAAGATATTATATTGTATAAGTACTTTTCTTTTTGGTAGAGATTCTATATATATAATCATCAAAACGTTAATTACCAACTATATTTAATCCCTAATACTTCATCCAATTACAAAATTAATTAAAGACACATTTCATTTCACAAAAAATATATTTGTAAAATTTTACAATTCAGAATTAAAGTGAGATTTTTTATTTTCAATAAATTGAAAATGTACTATCATAAAATACATGAAGACTACTTTTAATATAACTTATTATGTTTTGATATTTTTACACATTTATATCATAAATAAAATTATAAGATTTATAAATAATACTGAATTAAAAGAGTGATATATTTTTAATTTTAAAATTGAAGGAGTGTTGTTTTTATGATCGCTGACGAATTAGTGTTTAGTATCCCTCTCATTTATTTGAAACGTATGTTCAAATTAATTTTTATTCCTGGTACTTGCCACCAACATTCAGGAAAGTATTTAATTTAGTAGGTAATAAATTGAGCAAATTAAACTCTTGAAGAGGGATGGCCCATGCAGCTTGTATCTGCAGAGAGATTCGATTCCCAAATATATAGAGAGAGAATTAAGAAGAAATCACAAGTACATAAATAAATTAAATTTATACTCCCTCTGTTTTTCTTTCATTTTAAATTTTCTTGGTGCATCTTTGTGAAACCCGAATGAAGTATATAGAGGAGCATGTACAATGTTTAAAATTTTCGAGTAGTTCAAGAAATTTTAGATTAAAATCTCACCTTCCTAACACAAATATCAAAAATAAAAATAAAATGAAATAAAGTATATTATTTTAAAATGTTATATTATACTTCGTATATGTGTGCGACTGTGCGTGTGCGCGTATATTTGTGTGTGTGAAGATAATTTGGATAGCACAAGGCCAACTTGCTTCGTGTAAATTATGTATTGGAGTAATATTAACTTTAATTTGCATGCATGTTACATACACATGATATGTGCACCAAAAAGAGTTACATACACATGACACACGTGCAAGAGTCCTTGCAATAGGTTCTACTATCATGGCCGTTAATATATATCCACATGAACGCATGCATTATAACCCATCCACATGCTTAGACTCAAACTCATCGATTATCATAAGTAATTAATTAATTTCAATTTCTTTTATTTCTTTTTTCTACTTGCTAAGCTTTGTTTAATTTAATTTCTGAACATATATAATGATTGATCAGGAACAATTTAGTGCTTAATTAAGGCGTCGCGTTAATCTAGAAAATAGAACATGGTGGTTATGTTGCCTCAAATGATATGCTAATCTTGGATTATATATGCATATGCTATAGTAATCTTGAAAGATTCATGATTAATTAAATATCATATGAAAAAGAAACCGCAGATAGATCGGTACTTTTGTAATTTTCTAGGTGTTATTTTTATTTTATTCTTTTAGGGGGTGGGGGATAAAAAAATAAAAAGTGTCATTATATATTTAATATTTTTGTCAAAGCACTATTACTTTTTTCGTGAAATAAGGTAAAATTTGGACCAAGTTGTCATTATATATTTAATATTTTTGTCAAAGCACTATTACTATTATTTTTTTCATTCTTATACATTAATTCCGGCCTGATTATATCAAGTTGTCTTATGATAACTAATAAAACCATATTCAATCTTTAACCAAACAAACAAAGACTTATAGGTAGCTAGGCCAACTGACTTCACCTGAAAAAACTACCAACTTCCACAGCCAAGCAATATTTAATGAATTAATTATCATGCACCAATAATTTAATGGATTTAGTTCGGCTACAATATCTTCAACAGAAATAATTGGCATATCGCTTGTCCGCATACATGGCCTTAGCTGTTTTAACCTACATTGAAATTCATGTATTGTGAACAGAAAGTAGTCAATGACATGAGAATTAATTAGAAAAAGAAACCAAACAAATAAAAGAAATAGATGGCCCATAACAAAATTTTAATATATTTATTTATTTATTTTAGTGTGTACATATGTGTTTAGATCCAAACCTGTTTTAAGCTAATCACCACAATAATTTTCCGTCGGAAATATTTTATCCTGAGGGGTATCCACGGCGGCTCTGATCGATTGTCTCGAAGAACATCAATGACAACCTTGATCAACTGTTCTATTACGATAAGTAATTTCAATGATATCTATATTAAAATTGTATATTAAATTCATATATACAATACTCTCTTTTCTTACATTAATAATTAAGACTAGTCTGGTGAATTTTCCCCCTCACAAATAAACTTTTTAATTAAAAATATTAAACATAAATCTTTAAAATTGCCATGTAGTACATATACATATAACCAAAAAAATCTAGCAAACATTAAAAAATTGTGTAGAAACAATGTGTTGCAACCATATATGCTGAAAAGTTGGGTGTTTTCCTCGCACTCCGGATGGCCCAGTGGTAGTGAGAATTATGGTGCATGGCACATGGGGTGATCATATTGAAGAATTTATAGGAACAAAAATATTAAATTAGACAAAAAAGGCGTGGGGCTTGCTTATTAATTTTTTTGGAAGCAGTTGAATTAAGACAAATAATTATCAGAAAATCCTCGTGGAGCATTTTTTTTTTAATTAATAATGTTATTTGTCCATACTCATGTATTGTTGGTGTAGATAATTTTAATCATTAATCAATCAAGAAAATAATTACGGAATATTATATTTGATTGATGCGTTACATAGTTTGTATTAAGCGGTTAATTAAGTTTCCACTGGATTTGGATAATTTAAGAGAAAGCGAGCCTCATGGTATCAACGTATATTTATTTGTGTGTGTATGTGTGTGTGTGTGTGTGTATATATATATATATATATATATATATATATATGCATATACATACATATATACCTTTACTAGTTGTTGTTTCTAGTTTAATTGCTCTTTCCCTTTATGTCGTGTTTGCTTTTGTTTTGTGCAACTTGAATGCAAAAGGATGATAACGAACTAACAATTAAAGAAACTAAATGAATTAAAATAGTGATGGACGAAGAGATCGACGAGAAGAAATAAGTAGGAGCAAGAGGGAGATATAATAAATAAATAAAAGTCATTTTATATTGAACAAATATTTTTAGAACCGATGATTAATCCACGATATTCCTCATATATACTCCATTGTAGCATTTCTCTTGCTTGAATTTATTCTTCCAACTATCTAATTCAAACAATTCAAATTCGATTTGAATTTTATTTCATGAAATTGACCTACTCTTTTATGGCGCATGTAGGGGCTCCTCATGGTCAAGTTTTCGTCGTGTAGGGATTGAGGAAAAATAATAGAGGAGAGAGAGAACACTAAAATTAAGAAGGAAAAAAGGAGTTAAAAGGAATCATATTAAACATAATCTGACGTCTATATTGGAACACAACGAAAAATTAGTCCAATCGGTTTTTCTTTTCTTTCTTCTTTTTTTTTTTTGGGGGAGGGGGTGGGGGTACTTGAAGTACCCAATTAAGCACTTGAAAGGCCAACGGGATGAAATAATTAATTTACCGATTAATTACAACTCAAATTATCGTATGAATAAGTTGAATATATCTAGGATAATCTCCAGCAATCAAATATATAATCCTCTGTGGAAATAAGAAATATATTACATTATAAAACGAGTGTAGATGTACTAATATTTATTGTATTATTATTACGAATTGATTTTTTTTTATTATTATTATCAACCCTTTTGTATCAGTTTAACTTTTAAGTTTTAATAATATAAATTATATCGTCGAAATTAATTTTTTTTTAAATTTAAATCAAAATAAACAGCGTCTATATAGGTCGGATATATTCACGTCTATTCTAATTAGGGAAATTAAATGTCGTCAATTGCCGTGGACGTACTATTGCCGTGCTATGCTGGGCAATTCACGGAATAAACCAACTCATGCGGTTTTAATTATACTTTTAATCCACTGAGATTGTCACATTTTTTTGCTTTAGGTCACTAAATTTTTTAAAATGATAATAACCTTTTTAATTTAAATAAAAGTTTGAAATAAGCCATTTCATTAAAATTTAACTGTTTTCGTTAAATAATTGCTGACGTGAAATTATGAAAATGAAATAAAAATGAAGTAACAAGTTATGTGAAAATGTTAAAACACCTATAAATATTAAAATTTGAAATTTTATTATTATAAGATAAATAATTAATAACAATATATTTTTTACTTTTTGAATATAAGATTAATTTTGTAAAAAAGAATCTAACATTTAAAATAATATAACAAAAACTAGAGAAAAAAACCTTTAAAAATTTAAGAATAAAGAAAGTAAACTTAGTTATTTCAAATAAATGACACAAATATGGATGAAAACAAAACTTGAATAACTAAAATAAAATTGGTTATACTTCCCCAAACTTTGAATGAAAATAAAAGTACTAATTAATAATTTGTAGGTTTTAGTATTTACAGATGTTCTTATAGTTTTACCCTTTAAAATAATGTAATGACACTATTTAAAAAGAAAAAACTACACATAACTTGTCACTTCATTTCCATGTCATTTTCTTTTATATTGACAATGTCACGCCAGCAATTATTTAATAGAAACTGTTAAAATTTAATAGAGTAGGGTCTACTTTAAACTCAAATTTAAGTTGAGTGGGTTATTATAATTTTTTAAAAGTTTAATGGTCTAAAACAAAATAGGTGACAATGTGAGTGACTCAAAACATATTTTTGCCATACTTCATCTATTATGTTAGTTTATTTTATAAATTATCATAATTTTATAGTTAATTTCAAGTAAAATATATACACATTATTATTCTAGTTTAAAATTTTTAAAATAAATAACAATTATACAAAAATATTAAAAAATAAAAAATATATAAAATATCAATTAATCAGCTAGTATACTGTAATAAAGTCGGTGTTTTTTTTTTTATTACATATGAGGTTATTATCTAAAAATTCACACACACATCAACACACTATCAATTATTTTTTGTAAGTTTTTTTATTAGCGTATAAAATTTAAACTCTGATTTTTTTTAAAATTCAAACTCTCACGTTCTCACTTTTGGAATGTAGTAGTGAATGACTACCAAACCAACCCCCATGTCTAGTCGATTTTTTTTATATTATTAGTTTCTTCACTAGTTCACAGAAATTAGGAAAACACAGCTTCGACAAATGCTCAATCACAAATTTTTAAATAAAAAAAGTCTTACCACCGGCAACAAATATCGGTGTGGTTTAACCGATTTACATTTCACGGCACAAAATCTATATCGGAGGAGATAGAGATTACGTGGAATATAGTGCAAGGCAAGTGTCGAGCTTTTCACGTGGGCATGTCATATAGGATCCACGTGGTATCACACTTTGAATAATAGTAGCGATAGTATCCATTTGATCGTCCACTTGTACGAAATGTATCAACTGTGTAGTCCACGTCACTCCACAAACACTGGCCAACCGTTATGGAAGAAATATGTATGGCCCATCTGTATAACAATAATGCAAAAAATTCTGAGTGAATTTACAAAGATACGAGTGTAATGAGTCTAAACATGAGGTGATATAAATATATAGAGTGTAATGAGTCTAAACATGAGGTGATATAAATATATTGGTTTATTTAAAACTTTGAATTTTTGTTGGTTTATTAATATAAATATGTAAAACATTTTATTTATGAATTTTTACACTTAATTTTTTTAACTTAAAATAAATCGTAAACTTGCATAGAGACATAATAAAGTTGCAATGGCATTATTTCTTCCCATTTGTACATTATATATGCAGTGTGGAGTGGAGATAATTATATGTGCATGTCTCCAAGTGTGAAAGTGCTGTGTTCCAATGATGTCTATTTTGTTAAACATCCCATCATGACCATTAATATATGTTTCAACTAAAATTTTATATATTTATGCAAAACAATTTTCGTGTGGTCTAATTAAAATTGGAGCTAAAATGCTAGAATAGTAAAAAAGAAAATAATAAATCAAATATTTTAATTATAATCATTTTAGGGAACATTATCATAGAACACTGGAGCAAATATAGTTGACTAGTACTCACATACTGCATATTGATAATGCTAAGCTTTCACATTATTGTTGCTCATATATGTAGTGAGGGATAAGGATAAGGAGGACGAGTACTCTTATTATTTGAAAGGGAAAGAAAAAGAAAAGTGATAAAAGAGGAATGAATAATCACTGATTTGACTTCCATATATAATATACTCTTTCGTTTTCTAAATTAAAAATATTTTTCTCCTTTAGTGTAGTATCATACGTAAATTTTAAGATTTTTTTTAAATATGAATTTATCAAAATATCAAAACATAAATACCTGTATTTAAATATTTTTTGTATACTCTATATTCCGCTTCAAAAATTTTAAAGTAAAAGATTTCACTCATATTTTAAATTATAAAATTTTACAAACTTATTTTATATGAACCGAATTGTATATTTAATTTTGAAACAAATGGAATAGTAGATTTTCTATATCTCTTAATTCCTTGCAGACATCAGAGGATTTTGTATTACTTAATGCCTATGTACATTAATCTTTGTCTATATTTATCCAATGTTATCTAATTTTTTTATTGATTTCTAGCGAGGCGTTATGCATTCTTTTAGCATTGCATTCAAACTAACAGTTTCATACTACTTTATACACTCAAGAATCAGAGATACATTGAATTTTTGAGTAAAAATATCAGATATTGAACTTTAAACTTAATAAAAATTTTAAATATAAATTATGTCAAAAATTTTATCATAAACTATAAGATTATAATAATTATATCAATTAAAATTAACATAAATATAAAGTTTAATTTACCATCAACGTCATTTAACCTAAAAACTTTTAACCTAAAAACTTTTAATTGGAATAAGGGTAATAATATTTCCCCTTCCCATTTTATCTAGAAATGATGTAAGATAGAAACCGTTAAGGCGTTAACCTTCCATCTCTTCAAAGAGAAAATCAATTTTCAAAAAGAGAGAGCGCGCAAAAAAGAAGGAAAAAGAAATTATTATTATTTTTGTTAGAGATAACAATTTCACTCAAATCGTTAATATTTTGATCAATTCTGACTCTAATGAAACCCGATTATTTGAATCTTATAGGGTTAAGGTAGGGTATGAGATTTATCATCATACCCCATTTAAATCCAACTCATTTATATATAAAATATGTTTTTTAATGATTTTAGAAAATTTTGTAAGAGAAAAATATAAAAAAAACAAAGAGAAAAAATAAATTAATTAAATTCAAAATAATAATTTTGAGCAACGAGGTGTGGGCGAGATGAGTTTGATAAAAATGTTGACAGAGCGGCGCTTATTTAATGACTGTATAATTTTAACAAATAAAATTTAAAAACAATTATCCATATCATACTCATCTAGTTGTGATGCCTATTTTCCCACGAAAATATCGGTATAAGCAGTTGGTTGAAGGGCTGATAATATGGGCCGGAAGAGACGCAATTATCATTGTCGGTATATCTGTCTAGTGGCCCACTAACTTTACGACCAACATATGCTGGAGTTGGAGTTGACTACCTACCAGAAATTAACATAAGCTAGTTGCTGACGACTCTGTCTTTCCCAATTCTCCAATTTTCAAACACAAAACAGTTTTCTCCAGTATTATGCATGGAGTGGATTTATTAGGCTATTAGGTATTACTGTACTATATATATATATATATATATATATATGAGAATAATTGAATTAGTAATCAAAACATCATCCATAACAGTTGAAATATTTTACATTATTGTACTTTTAGATCGAATAGACATGCAATTTACACGCACTCTTCATACTAGCTTTTATAGTCTCTGACTCAAAATATGTACCACTAAAATTAATTAATTATTAAAAGATGTGTCAAATGGGTAATTAAATAAATTATAAATAGATGATAAATAATTTTATATTTTATAAATAAACATGTCATGAATGAATTCATTGAATAATTCATTTAACGGGTTCAACTTATTTCTGCCATTATATGTTGCATCCCTATTACATATAATCATAAATAGTAAAAAATTATCAAGTGTCATTTTAAAATTATTTTTTATAAGTTAATTTCTAAAATCTTATTTGAAAAAGAACAACTTTTTAATGGGTTATATTAGAGGGTATAACATGTTCTAATACAAAAAATCATTCTCATTTGTTAGGGAATAGTGTGAAATACATCAATTTATACATAAACAAATGTGCACAAAATATTATAACTAAATTCCATAGAGAGTTGGTGAACATTCGTGGGCACACAATAAAAATTGTATTAGTCGATAATTTACCAAATATTTGTGTATATTTATTTTTACAAATTGATATTCATAGTATTTTTCTTTACCACGTGTCTAAACTATTGGGTGATTGGTGGCCGGGGACTATTCATATGTAAAATTTCGTTAGATAATTTTGTGACGTGGCTTATTTTCTGAGAAAAATAATATAATCTCAATTTACTTATAGGTTCTTTACGGAATTATCGTACACTTTTAGACATCTCTGGTATATTTAGGTGAATTTATCAAAAAAAATTCCTGCCGATAAAAGACTATATAAATACATTAGAGCCACTTTAAATTATAAAAGGTGTTAATATTTGTTTGTACGTATAGGTATGGAATAATTATATCTGTTATTTATCTTAAATTAACTCTCTACAATATAAAATATTCCTTCCATTTTTTATTAGTTGTTTTTTTAATTCAAATTACATAGACTAAGATCAATAACTAATAAACATAATAATATTAAAAAAATTATGTTATACCATAATTACTCTTATTTAATATGTATGGAAAAAAAATACTTATATTTTTTTAAAATATGCAAAGAATAATAGAAAAAAAATAACTTAATATTTGTCTTGAAATTTGAAAAAAGCAAATAAAAAAATTAAACTCTAAAAAAATAACTAGATAAAAACAGAAAGAATATATAAATTCACTATTTTATTGGACGATGAAAATATCCAAAAGGTGATGCCATTTTAATCATAAAAAAGGAAGGAAAAGACTAGGAGGCCATTGTTTGATAGATTAGGCAGAGTTTGGTTAAGTCAACTTGAAATAATATCTTTTGCGTGGTAGGGCGGCACAAGAGCTTCTTCATCTTCTAGGTTTCGATATATAGGGGCAGTGAGCTTCGTAGGCCAAAAGCACGTGGTAGTGGATTATCCCTTCAATTCCATTTATATGTCGGGATTGATTTAACAAAAGCGAAATGTGCAAAATAATTACTCCATCGGTTTCAGAAAAAAAAATAATTTATAATTTTTGATACATATTAAGTTTATATGTTTAAGTTTTTTCATAAAATTTGTTATGAAATTTTAATTAAAGATATGATTAAAACATTGTTATGATAAATTTTAAAAAATATAGTATTATAATTAAAAAAACTTATGTAAATGTTGTCATTTTTTCTGAAATTAATTTTATTATCAAATGTTTTTCTTTTCTTTTCTAAACGGAGGTAGTAACATTTCTCTCGGTGAACGAGCGGTCTGAAGCTGTTTTTTTGGGAATAAAGTGCTGATTATATTTATAGAAATTCATTAATCTCATACAATTTGGTTTTGTTTTATCTAATTTATTTGAGCTTAACAGTTTAGTCAATAAATTTTAATTTGCTAATAAGAATTGAATATTTCGAATTTCATTATTAACAGTACGTTTAGTTTCAGTAGATGGTCTCTCCTCCATGGGTCCATCGGAACTATTTTGTAAGAAAAATAAAAGGGCTAAGCAGTTAGCACTTTGCATTTATAAAATCTTAAAATTACATCTAATAGAAAAAATAGGGACTAGATGACGGTTGAATGGAATTAATTCATTTGTCACCTAAATTTACTTAAATTTTATGAACGGCTCCATTTGTGTAGGCCAATATTCAGTTGTCAATCCTCAGAATTCATCAATTCTTATACAATCTAGTACTTCAGTTACCTCAATTTGTGTAGACTAATTTATATAGTAATTGTGTTAAATTAAAAGACAATCTTATTGTTATCATTATTATAAATTGAGTGATTCATTTATTTTTGGTGTCCATCTAATAAATCTGAATAAAACAAAACTATAAATAAATTGTCAATGGAAACAGTTGCACCGCCTCATTTTCTCTCACCCGTAATTCCCGTAAAAAAATTCAACTTTTTCTTTAAAAAAAAGGAACAAAACAAAATACAAGTAATACGTCAGCATATATGTACATACACACCCGTATATATATATAAGAGACCACCTTACACCCGCTTATTCTTCATTTTTTTTTTACAATTGTGGCGTAAAACTTACACATGTATTCATACACTCATAACACATTTAGCCGTTAAAATATTAAATCATAATTAATTTATTTTTTTTTTAAAAATAATTATATAATCATCGTAAACATATTTTAGCCATATATTTCGAAATATGGTAGATATATATGTTTCGTGCATGTACACCAAAAGAAAAAAGAATGTGTATATCTCTCATGCATGACGAATGCTAACACGTACCTCAATTTACACGATAAGTCTCGTATCCTTTAGATTTTTATTAAAAGATTACGTACCTAACATCTTCTTTTACTATATATAATCAAACTCTTTTTTAATGTTGTACCTTCCATTCTAAAATAAAAAAATATTTTTCTTTTATTGTGTTACTAATGTGAAACATATAATTTCATTTATAGTGTAAATTTATAAATTTGTAAAAGTATAAAATTAAAGTTTGTATTTAAGAATATCTATTCAAGTATTTCATGCATGATATTTTACCTTATAATTATTAATTACAATTATAAATTTCACTTCACTTTTGAATTATAAAATTTCATAAATTTATTTTGTCTAAATTAAATTATATTTTTAATTTTGAAACAGAAACAATAATATATTCTTTAATTAAGAACGGTATACTCAATCCTTATCACATTAGTGATCTCAATTTGATTCTTCTGGTACTAAAGTTTTGCTGACTTAAGAAAACGTAATTGCTTGGAGTAACTAATCATCATCAATCTTTTTAAGGCTATATATGATAAAGATTAGGCAAGACGGCGAGAGCAAATGTAGTTCAAAATAAAGACCTCCAACAAAACTTCATGGAACTTTTTGTCACCTTAATACTTTTTTCTTTGTTTGTATAACGTGCGCTTAACTCCAACCACATGTCTACAAATTTTGCGTGCTTAATCAAAAGATTACAGGATGACAGGATTAACTCATTAATGATCAACTACAATTGATCAATATTAAAACTACATAAATATAAACACTGAAAAAGGTCGATAACATATTTTGACTCTAAATTAAAGTGCTTCGGTCCCTCACGTAAACTTTTTGTTGCCGAAAAAATAAAAACTACATGAATGTACCAAGATTTGTATGTGTATTGACCTGATTTACAGTGATACTACATAAATATCCCAGTTACATATTACGGCAAGCTATATTATACATATGAATCTTGTATAAAACGAGTAAATCCGGTTGATGTGAATTATTAGTAGAACTTTTTTTTTATAGAACGCAGTACACTTAATTTTTGTCAACCAGTTTATTTCAATATATATAGCTATATAAGTATCGTAATTTATGTATATGCATATTAATTAGCATGTGAATGCCCGTATGAATAGAATAATATTATGCATGAGTTACAAGGACATCCTTATGAAGAATTAATTATGAATATATATATATATTACAAATGCAGATAATGATCATCCCGCGTTGATATTGGATAATAAATAAGGAACTCATAAAGTTGTTATTAGTGTGTTTGGTAGGCTCAAGTGATGGATACGAATTAAGGGATTTTTATTTTTTTTCGTATTTGGAAATCCTTTCTATTTTCGTGTGGGTCTTGTCTGCCAAACATGTGAAGTGATTTTGTTATTTAATACGATTCTCCATAATCTAGCAAATATACTATAGGAGAAATGGTCAACGACATTTTTTTATTGAAAAGCGAAATAAACCGCGGAGTTCGATCAAAAAATACAGATGTAATAACAATATGGCCTAAAGCAAATAGATTAAATTTATGGGTACAAATGAATTTTAAATTATGTTTATTAATGTATAATTCAATTATATAAAATTTCTGTATAAATAAGCTTCTTCATAAGAAATCAACGGTAGTAAACCATAAAGAAGAAATGGAATGGTATGGTGTACATATGGTACAAAATTTGGTCATCATATAAGACTATTGACTTTATACTTTGTTGAAAGCAAAGAATCTTTTCATTATTGCACGCTATTACTATTTTCACACACAAATACTTAAATTAGTTTAAGTCTTTACATAAAGTACTCGAAACTTGAACTATTTGTTTGTGAATAAAAACAGGTGGATGAATTGTTAAGAAAAGAAAAAAAATGACTTTGTTAAATCTTGCGCACCGACATGTTTAACTATTTATTATTTCGTTCACTCCAGAATTACATATATATTTCTTTTTTAATATTTTATTTGTGATATAAATTTATAAATATATCAAAATATACAAGGTTGTATTTAAGAGTATTTTTCGTTTACTTTAAAAATTTTAAAAATGAAAAATTTCACTCACTTTTGAATTATATATTTTTGCAAACCAACATTAATTTTAAAACGGATGTAACATTAGTAACCAAGGTAGAAATTATATTATCCTCTTTCCTAAAATTCTCAGATGCTACAATTATAGCATAGAAAAACTGAAATTATCAAAATTTATACTCCATAGCAAAAACAAATTAAAGAGTGGGGGGGGGTTGGTGTTGGGGTTGGGGTTGGAACACACGAGGGCTGAGACCAATTCAACGGCGAAAAATTGGATACGAGGAATCGGTCGACAAATAGGAGCCACGTAGACGATGAGAGGAATCTGTGGAACAGCGACAATGAGTTGAGGGTACACGTGGTTCACACTTCCATTTTCTACTACAATACTCTTACAATCCGTGAGTTTTGACAACATTGAAAACAAACCCACTCGTCTACTGACACGTGAACGACGGCGCGTGTTTGACTCAACGTAAACGCCGTGTAACCGACATTATGTACCTGCCGCCAGTATTCTATAATACTTCCACGACATTCCTTTGTCTTTACTTTTGATAATTCACTCTTTTTGCTTAATCTTTGACTACTACTATTATTAATATTTATCATCAATGGATTATTATAGGGTTTCTGGAAACTTCTGTGGACTTTCTATTAACTACCATGAGCTTTTATTCATATTTGGATTGCAGCTCATGTTTTTCATATAATTTTGAATTATTCCAAAAGATGAAAAGAAACATTGTGGGGTTGTCTCCTTACATTTGCTATGACCTCATCTTTCTACATTATCGTTGGCCATTTTCCCTACTTACTTTCTTAGGTTGCTTTTTATTTATTTATTTCTACTACTTTTTTTTTTCTTTTTAATAAATGCACGAATCTAGTATATCTAATATTAAATCAATAGTGACTTTTATTAGTTTTATCAAAGTTTAACTTTCGCTCAAGGCAAGAGGTATTTATAATGGAGAATTTAGTAACATACAAATAATTGACAAAAATAAATACGGAAACACGAATCTTGTATATATAAAGATCTCCTAAGATAAATGAATGGCCATGGAGGGAGTAAGAATTTCACTATTATAAAAATAAAAAAAATAAAAAGTATACAAACTCACAAATAATGAAAGTACAAATAGTTTCAATTTTGTGTGAAAATAATGATTCGAATAATTATTGTCCCCTCCGTTTAAAATCAAGAATCATGTATAACTTAATTATTATGTCCTTTTGACTTTAACTATTGTATATTCTGCATAACTTTATCAATGGAACTAAATAATGGGGGAAAAAATAAGGTATAATCATTTTTGTAATTTTATTTACTCGTGTTATTCTAAAAATTTTTTTGAGAAAAACTAAACTGTATTGATTGAAAAAGTATATAAAAACAATATCATATGAATTTTTTTCAAAATTATATATGAGTGTTATAATTATTTTAGACCCAATATATCTTAGTTATTGAAAATGTACTAAGTTTTGATGGTTATAAAAAAAATCATGTTATACTCCCTCAATTTGTACACTTCGATTTTTGAAATACTGTGGATTCTAAAATATAAAATCTGTAAATATAATATAAAAAATAAATTATCGCTCAATTCTTTAATTCCAAGATATTAAATCTTATCAGAGAATTTATTTTTTAAATGCATTCTTAAATATTGAAAATGATGATGTTTGAACAGAGGCAGACAGATCAACAGAGTATTAATTTGTTTTTCATCAAATTTAAAACACTACTAATTTGGTCATTTAGCATATTTTCTCTAAATCCATTGCCCCAAGTGGCCCAAGGCCCACTACTGTGTCCACTAAGACATTGTCCTGCCTAATGTTCAATCTACCATGGTTGAGTTATATTCATCCAATTCAAAATATTTTTTATTTTTCTGCAGAATTTACGTTCAATTTGACTCCAACCCCTCCCCCCACCCCTTTCTCTATACGTTTGTTTGTCAGAGTTTTATGAATTTAAATTTTCCAAACAATTCAAAATCTTAAATTTCAAATTTAAGTTTTTAATTGAATTTATGAAATGATTGATTTTCCAAACACAAATATTTTCATAAATTGGGCCCATTAAAAAAAAAATTATTCCTTATATCGAATTCATTCCAAAACTTACAATTTGAAGATTTTACAATTCCAGCTCCAAAAAGAAGGGAAAAAATCAAATAACAAAAAAAAAAAAAAAAATCAAAGCGTAATTTATTTTAAAGGTTAAATATGACCGTTGTGTTGAATTTATATGGGCCTAAGGTGAATCTCTAGGGCCGATACTTCAAAATTATTCTCAGTTAGAAAAGCATGTCCCTATGGTGTGTTTTTGTTTATTTATTTATAGGAAAATTGTCATGCATGCTCTCTAATCAAGTAAATACTATCACAAAAGTAATAACCCAACCCCACCCCCAAAAAAAAGAAAAGAACTATCGCAAAAGTATCTACAACTTCATGGCAGATTTTAGTAAGAAAATCCCATGTGTATCTACAATTAGTACAAGCCTAACGAGTCTAATATTGATGTAGTTATAAGAAACTGGTAGATATAATTTTTGTTTTTTATTTCAGAAATACTTTTTTATGTTTATAATAATATATATATATATATATTTTTTTTTTGTTATGAATTATAGTATTTGATTATGATATATAGACACTTAGAATTGTTTGATTTGTAATTGTGCATGTATCTGCAGTAATGCATTATGAGAAATTATTATCAGAGAATGCAAGTGAACATTAGATACTACAAGAAATGCATTTGGAGATCTCAATAAAAGTTAAAGTTGATCAAGCAAAATGAACTTATCGGAGACTAAGTTTTTGTCAGTTGGAAACTAAAATTTAGTCTATTGAAAACTAAAAGTTGAATATTAAAATTTAGCTTGTCGGATATTAAGATTTTAACCTATTAGATACTAAAATTTTAATCTATCGGATACTAAGATTTTCACTGTCAGAGACTAATGTTGAAACTATCAGAAACTAAGGAAAAACTCTCTATAGCATTGCAGAGTGGTCAGGGGATATAATTGGTCAGGAGATAAGTTATAAGTGAACAAGTCGTGAGGGTATAAATATTCACTAATGAACAAAGTTATTTGCGGATAAATATTCATTGATAAATAAAATCATATCAAGGAATACACATCAACTAATGAACAACGTCACATCAAATGATAAATGGCTTGACACATTACACCTCTACCAGAGTTTCTCAATTAATTAGAAGCCGACCAACGATCCATAACAAAGTTACATTTGGATTTATAAGATTGGGAAGCTAATATGTGAAAGTTAAGATATTTTGTAATAGTGATGTGACTTGATATAAATGTTAGGTAACATAGTTGTTACAACTGTTGATAAAGAAAAGTTGCTCGGAGTCAGGTTTTCCTCAGTATCCATCTATAATTCTGGTAAGAGTCCATTCGTTGAAATAGAAAATTGATCAGAGTAGTTAAAAAACAAAAAAATCAGAAAATAAAGTTGTGTGGAAAATATACAAGACACGATATATACACATCACACATAAAAAAAAATAGAGAGAGAAAAAGAGAATTCATATATTCACCCTGAAAAACCCAGCAAATTCATAAATTTTGAGAAACAAGTTTTTCATAACTTGAGAAACTAAAAATTCATTTATAGATAACAAATGTTCATACTTGGACAGATTTTAGAAACTGATATCAATTTTGATAACCAGATTGTAATTTCAGATTTCAAAATCAATAATATCTATTATTTATTGATCATACAATTTGTTGTGTTTTCATTTTTACAATATATTTTTAGATTGTATCGTGATCTTTACATTAGGTAACAAATTTGTGAATTGTATTTAACCCTTTTTATAATTACTCATCCATAAATAACATATATCATTCAAATATAAATATTTACATTTAAACCACGAGTCTTTTAATAATTATTGCATACTCCCTCTATTTTTTACTAACTAAACTACCTCAAATCACACAATAAATATAATAACTATGAATATATTAGTGTTATTCGATAATAATAATATACTCTTACTAAATTTTAAAAAATATGAAAAGAGTAGTATAACTAAAACAATATTTTTAAAAAATCGAATCAAACTATAGAAAAAACAGTTTTTTTATTGAATTTGCATGCGAACGCCCAACCGGCCTCTCGCCTTAGCACGGTTGAATATCAGTGGCGGATGGAGGGTAGGTCCAGGGGGGGACCACGCCCTTCCTCAAATTCTTTTTTTTTTTAAATTACAGTTGCCATCTAACACCAACTCTCAACTATACCCCTCCTTAAATTTTTTTTTTCCAACCCATAGCAGCTTCTTCGTCCATGGCCTTCCTCAATTTTTTTTAAAACTAAAGCTGGCTACTAGCCCACACTCTTACTCTCTTAGGTAAAAACCCACCTCTTCTTTTGCATCAGCCGAAAGCCCGAAACCCCATTTTATTTTCACTACAGCAGCCAGCAGGAAGCAGTCGAAAACAAAAAAAACTTAGAGAACCAGAAATCAAGAGATAAAAAAACCCACCAACTCCTCTTTTGCATCAGCCAAAACACCATTTTAGTTTCAAACAACACTACAGCAGGAAGCAGAAACCAGCCGAAAAAAAAAGAGGTTAGTTTTTTGAATTTTGAACTATTAAATTTCAAATTGGTGTAATTTTTTTTAATTAATTAGTAATTAAACTTTGAATATTTAGTATATTGTCCAATTTATTTATTTATTACAATTAATTTGGACTACTGTGATTTTGTCATTGTTGTATGATTTGGGTTAATTTTTAATTTGCCATAAATCCCAAATTGTGAAAATAGTTTGTTTGAGTCCATTGAATTGAATTTTATTTATTTTTGTTTTTTTCTTAACAGTTATGGAAAAGTTTTTTGGTAAAAGAAGAAGAAGTGAGTCTATTGATGAATCTAATTTTCAACAGTCCAACACTGTACAACAACCTCAGTCATCTTTAGGTATTCCACAAAAAGACATTAATTTTGATGAGCTTCCAGTTGACCCTGCATATAGAAAAAATATTTTTGAGTTTGATGTAAGTGTTAGAGAAATTGTTTGAAGATTTTATTTACAAAAGGGTCCTTGTCAACCTGAGAATCACAAATTTCCTTTTACTGAATGTGGAGGCAAGAAGCGTAGATTTGTATCTTCTTGGTTTAATAATCATGCTAGTTGGTTGGAGTATAGCATATCTCAAGATGTTGCATTTTGTTTATGTTGGTATCTTTTTAAACCGGAACACGGAATTCAATGAGGTGGTGACATATTTGTTAGTGGAGGATTTTCAAATTGAAAAAAAGGTCCAGAAAAATTTAAGGAGTATGTCGGAAATCACAAAAGTATTCATAATAAATGTTTGAAGGCTTGTGAAGACCTAATGAATCAAAAGCAACCTATAGATGTTTGTTTGTCTAACCAATCTGACCAATCTCAAAAAGATTATCATGGTCGCTTACTTGCATCAGTTACGTGTATTAGATTTCTGTTACGTCAAGGATTGGCTTTTCGTGGGCACGATGAGTCTAAAGATTCGAGCAATAAAGGAAATTTTCTTGAGATTCTAGCTTACAGTGCTGAACTAAATGAGTATATGAAGAGAGTTGTACTTCTCAGTACTCCTGAAAATCATCAATTAATAGCACCATCAATTCAAAAGGAGATTGTAAATGCAGCTGCAATTGAGACAACCAATCTAATCATTAATGATGTTAAAAATGAGTTGTTCTCCATCTTAGTTGACGAGTCTCGTGATAATTCTGTAAAAGAGCAAATGACAATCGTTTTAAGTTACGTGGATAAACGAGGATTTATCATTAAACGTTTTCTTAGCATAGTACATGTTTGTGATACTACTTCTTTATCACTTAAAGTAGCTATCGAATAAATGTTTGCCAAATACGGGTTAAGTATGTCAAGCTTACGTGGGCAAGGATATGATGGAGTTAGTAATATGCGAGGTGAATTAAATGGACTCAAGAGTTTAATTATGGAAGAAAATTCATGTGCTTACTTTATTCATTATTTTGCACATCAATTACAACTGACACTTGTAGCTGTTTCACAAAAAGACAAGAGAATTGCTACTTTCTTTAACTTGGTAAGTATGTTGTCAAATGTTATTGAAGGTTCGTGTAAGCGCAAAGACATTATTCGTGATAAACAAGCTGAAAAATTGTTTGAAGGAATTTCTAGTGGTGAAGTTGAGACGAGACGTGGATTAAACCAAGAATTGACCTTGAAACGTGCAGGAGACACTCGTTGGAGTTCTCACTATCATACACTTTTGAATTTGATTTCCTTGTTTTGTTCGGTGATTGATGTGCTTCATTTTATTGTGGAAGGTGGAACTAATGAACAACGCGGAGAAGCAAATTTACTATTGAGTCAAATACAGCGTTTTGAATTTGTTTTCTTATTACATTCGTTGAAGAATGTTTTGGGAATCACTAATATTTTATCACAAGCATTACAAAAGAAAGGATCAAGACATTGTAAATGCAATGGAGCTTGTTGATGTTACAAAGAAACGACTCCAAATGATGAGAGACAGTGGATGAGAGTCTTTGTTGCATGAAGTTTCTCTCTTTTGCAATAAATATGATATTAATATTCCTAATATGGAAGAAAATTTTGTTGCTCCAGGAATATCACGGCGCCGAGCTTAAGAAATGACAAATCATCACTACTATTGCATTGAGATTTTTTATGGAATGATAGATTTACAGCTTCAAAAGTTGAATAGTCGTTTGAATGAGGCGAGCAAAGAGATGCTTTTGTGCATGTCATGTCTTAATCCAAGCAATGTATTTTCTGCATTTGATAAAGAAAAGTTGATACAATTTGCGAAATTCTATCCAAATGACTATTCTCCAATTGAGTTTTTGGAGTTAGATAATCAACTCGAAAGTTACTTTATAGATGTAAGTTCTAATACCAAATTTTCAGAACTTGTTGGAGTTGGGGAGGTTGCTAAGAAAATGGTTGAGACAAGGAAACATTTGATCTATCCACTTGTATATTTGTTTTTGAAGTTGCTACTAATTCTTCCCGTAGTAACTGCTAGTGTCGAAAGAGTTTTTTTTGCTATGAATCTTATCAAGACGTATTTACATAATCGGATGAGAGATGATTGGTTGAACGATTGTTTGGCGACATACATTGAGAGAGACATATTTAACACTATCAATGATGAATCTATCATTCAACGCTTTCAGAATATGAAGAATCGTAGAGGAGTGTTATGAATCTATTGTAATTTTTAATTTATTATTATGTAATGAATTTAATATTAATGAACATATTTTTATTCTGTACTTAAATATTTTTGGCCCCCCATCGTCATAATCCTGCGTCCGCCACTGTTGAATATTATTCCCGAAAATATTATTAAAATTGCAATTAAGTAATAGAAAGGTTAAATCCTATTCTCGCTATATAATAAGAATAATACTACTAAAAAAGCACTAACTTGCAATTAAATTATGCATCTATTGTACTTTCTAAGATCTAGCCCATTGTCTAATGACCTCATCGCCCATTGTCATGAATAAAAGGAAAAACTAAAAAATAAATATTGATAACATCAATGAATAAAGAAAGGAAAAAATAAGTCCAAGTTCACTTCACCAAGACGTTCACAAATCACAACCTATCAACCGTCCCACCCTTCACCAAATATTACCGTGACATGTCTTTGACATTGTTACCCACAAGATGTCCAATCATCGTTTTTCTTTTTCCAAATCAAACTGCGATTATCATAGCTTTGACTTTAGAAATGTCACCGAGCTGTAATGTCATGAACCACTTGTGATGTTAGAGAAAAGCCCATTTCCAATTCTTCGCACTTTGCAGCATATCCACTCCATTTCAGCTTGAAGTCAGACTCGTAAATCAAGAAAGATCAAGACTTGGAGGGCTGCCGGCGATTTCGTGATTCACGGGGTGCTCTAATCGGTTGAGGTCTCTCTTTCCTAATCTTTCTTTTAGAGAGAGAAAGTTGTAAACTTTAATTTTCCGGGTAAAATAAAGGTGCCCTTGGATTTTATTTCCTTCATGTTCATACTGTTTAAATCTTGTGATTTGTCTATCTGGGGTTCTTTAATTTCCTTGTAAGTTCTTTTTTTTTGGGGAGGGGGGCGTGTTTAGCGTGATTTTCTGTTTAAAATTCTCTCCTTTTATAATTCTGTTAAATGAACTTTCCTGTTTGGGGGACAAATAATGTGCATTAGTATTAGCTCGCTGTTCACCTTATTTTGATCTTGCCTTGTCTTTGTGTAGGAATTGGTGTACTGTTGCTTGATCAAGGGTTTTAGTGTGCTTTGTTTTCTTCATTTTGCGAATGGGTGGTAGCATAAAAATTAATTTTGATTTGGACTATATTGTTTCGATCAGAAAATGTGGACCTGATATGTGGAAGCACTTAAAGAAAGAGTTTGGTTTCTTTCATGTTTGCTACTCTGTTAGACAGGACAAATACTTGTTAAGTGGAACATTAGCCTATGTTGGTGTGGACTCTTACAGTGTTCCAGAAAGATTGGATGCTTTGTTGCGTATAATTGTCTTAGTTCAATCTATTGGATTTGCTCTTCTACCTACCTCTTTGCTGTGATATACTAGTGACTTGGACTTCTGGTTGGGGGATGAATGTAGTGGATTTCTATTCTTGTAGCTAGCTTTTGATAACTGAAGAGTCTGACAATATATTTACTCTCAGACTCAGAGCTAGTTATTTATGTTTCTACACTCCAATGTGCGTATTTCTTTTGTTGCACTTGTTATAACAGTATGAAGATTAAAACGAATGAAATTTTTGTTTCCTGATCCTTTTGTTTTTTGTATTTTTCTTTTCGGTTTTAGTTGGTTTTTGTTGGGTAATATTGTGTTTTCCATAAGCTGGTGGGATTTCAGTAGCTTAACATTCTCCAGTAGCTTTTGTCTGGTCATTGATGAACTTCTGTTTATGGTATTTTCAGGTATGTGAACCAGGAAATATCTGCTAATTTGAATATCTTATGATGGAGTCCTGCAACTGTATTGAGCCACAATGGCCAGCTGATGAGTTGTTGATGAAATATCAGTATATTTCTGACTTTTTTATCGCACTTGCTTATTTCTCCATCCCGTTAGAGCTGATTTACTTTGTAAAGAAATCTGCCGTTTTCCCTTATAAATGGGTTTTTGTCCAGTTTGGTGCTTTTATAGTACTTTGTGGAGCAACACATCTTATTAACTTATGGACTTTTACCATCCATACCAAAACAGTGGCTGTTGTCATGACCACTGCTAAAATATTGACTGCTGCAGTATCATGTGCAACTGCTCTTACTCTAGTTCATATCATTCCTGATCTCTTAAGTGTTAAGACTAGAGAACTATTTTTGAAAAATAAGGCCGCAGAGCTTGATCGAGAAATGGGCTTGATACGTACACAGGAAGAAACAGGGAGACATGTTAGAATGCTAACTCATGAAATCAGAAGCACTCTTGATCGGCATACTATATTAAAAACTACACTTGTGGAGTTGGGAAGAACATTGGCACTGGAGGAGTGCGCTTTATGGATGCCAACACGAACTGGGTTGGAGCTTCAACTTTCATACACCCTTCGTCATCAGAACCCTGTTGGATTTACTGTACCGATACAGCTTCCTGTGATCAATCAAGTTTTTGGTACCAATCGGGCGATAAAAATATCACCGACGAGTCCAGTTGCAAGACTAAGACCTCTTGGTGGGAAATATATGCCTGGGGAGGTTGTTGCAGTACGTGTCCCACTTCTGCATCTCTCTAATTTTCGGATATATGATTGGCCAGAACTTTCAACGAAACGCTACGCTCTGATGGTTTTAATGCTACCATCAGATAGTGCTAGGCAATGGCATGTTCATGAGATGGAGCTTGTTGAAGTAGTTGCAGATCAGGTATGCATATATGATCCGTTCTACGCTACTGCATGAAATATGTTTACTAGGAGCATTCCTAGCTTTGGTATCTTTTTTTTTTTTTCATTGAAGTGTTTTGGTTGGAATGTTATGTCTGGTGTATTATCCATATAAAATGTCTCTGAATGTATTATATGCCAATATAGTGAAAATCATCATTCCTCCCCTACCTCTGTGTTGCCTTGCTTTTGTTATTTTATGTTTTCTCATTTCTTGTTTTGAAAAGTTGGAAGGAGTTTTGCCCATAACATATATGGTACAAACCCAAATATTTAATTTCATAAACTGGAATTGTTTTAGCTTCTGGGTATTTGTAGGTGTGAACCATGTTGAATATTCTGACTATTTATTTTTTAAAACTGCCTTTTGTTTCTTGTATTTAATTAAGATTTACATTTACACTGCTAATAGTCCCACCTTTACAAACTAGAGATAGAATGACGATATTGAGATACAGATTTGTTTAATATATCGATAATATTAGAGAAAAAATGGAGTTGTGGCAATGTTGTGGACTTATGGTTCCCACTTTGGTTAGGATAAATACGTGGCGTGGAATTTCATGCTACTTTATAGTCCAAACTTTAAATGCATCTTTCTTTATTTTGGAAATGGATGGTTTATTGTAGTAGTTCATGCTGATGTATTACTTATTCTTCGGGGGTTTGGGTTTGATGAAACTGAAGTGGGATTGACTATAAGTGGGCACTAATGTGACTCTCTCGCCTAGGTTGCTGTTGCACTTTCTCATGCGGCAATTTTAGAAGAGTCAATGAGGGCAAGAGATCTTCTGATGGAGCAGAATGTTGCACTTGATCTGGCACGAAGAGAGGCGGAAACAGCTATTCGTGCTCGAAATGACTTCTTAGCTGTTATGAACCATGAGATGCGAACTCCGATGCATGCAATTATTGCACTTTCATCATTGTTACAGGAAACTGAGTTGGCACCTGAGCAACGTCTGATGGTTGAAACAATACTTAAGAGCAGTAACCTTTTGGCAACGCTCATAAATGATGTTTTAGATCTTTCAAGGCTTGAAGATGGCAGCCTTCAACTTGATGTTGGAACTTTTAATCTTCACGCACTATTCAAGGAGGTACAACTGCACATTTCCATTGATCATTATTTGTACAAAGTTCTGTTAATTACGTATTGTGGAGTTTTGATGTACATTTCCATGCCCTAGTTGACATTTGTATTTGTATTGTTGTCTTCTTGTTTCAGGTCTATAACTTGATAAAGCCCATTGCAACTGTCAAAAAGTTATATATTTCGTTAAGTTTGGCTCCAGATTTGCCAGAGTATGCAATTGGTGATGAGAAGCGGCTTATGCAAACTATGTTAAATGTTGTTGGAAATGCGGTGAAATTCTCTAAAGAGGGCAGCATCAATATATCTGGCTTTGTTGCGAATTCAGATTCTTTGAGAGATCCTCGAGCTCCAGACTTTTTCCCTATGCCTATTGACAATAATCATTTTTATTTACGTGTACAGGTTGGTTTGATCTTTTTTTAGTTGTCTACCTTTGAGGCTGAATGCTTAGTTCTTACTATCTTATCAGAGTTACTCATGTATCTCTTCCCTCTAGTGTAGGTAAAAGATTCAGGTTCTGGAATTGACCCTCAAGATATACCCAAGCTATTCACAAAATTTGCACAGGGGCAAGCACTAGCAACTAAAAATCCTTGTGGTAGTGGACTTGGCCTTGCAATTTGCAAAAGGTATATAAAACACGTGTAACTAAATATGCTACCTTTAGTTAGTTAGTGTCGTTAATGCATCCATTTGAAAAATGAATTATCATTCTGCTGAATTTATGGATTAGTCAGGTCTTGACATGATATTTGTAAGAACTTGGTATATTTATAAATATCTTGTCACCAGTTTTCTGCTATTTTTTTGAATAAACTGGTTATCATGATTTCAGGTTTGTGAACCTAATGGGAGGCCACATTTATATTGAAAGTGAAGGTCTTGGGAAGGGATCTACTGCTGTTTTTATTGTGAAACTTGGAATTCCTGAGCGATTGAACGAATCTAAGTTACCTTTTGCTCCTAAATTGCCAGCATTTCAAGGGCAGACAAATTTCCATGGACTCAAAGTTCTTCTCATGGCTGAAAATGGGTAATTTTTACTTTTCCCATTCCCTTCCTGTCTGTCCGTGTGATATACATACTACCTATTGTCACCAATGTTCTAAAAAGCGGCCTGGGTGGGCGCTTAGGCAACGGCGGTACCTAAAACGCATAAAATTCCATTAAGTGCCCAATTATGCGTTAAATTGGTTAGGTGTGCTAGGTGGTCCGATCAATTTTTTGTAATCTTTTGAAATGAAAATAAAGTCCCGTCTTTTTCAAATTAGGTAACTAAGTTAGAGATTATAATAGGTATTTTTGTTATACTTAATAGGAATTGAATGACGTAATAAACGTTTTTTTTTGGTTACATTAATGTATTTATAATGTTGTTTTCAATTTTCTTAATGATATAGTTTTCTTCTATTACATTAAGGTATTTTTTGTGAAATATTGTTTTTAATTATTTCTTTCGTTATATATGTGTGTGTGTGTATGTATGCCGCCTAGGACCGCATAACAACCGCCTAGCTGTCCGCATAACTTCCGCCTATAAGGTTTAGGCGCTTCAAGGTCTGTTGCCCGCATAGTGCAGTTTACAACACTGATTGTCACAGGGCTGAAATCCCTTTAAATTGTTTTCCATATAATGGCCTGGTCGCCCCTCACCACTCAAACCAATTCACGCACTGCAGTGCAGGACTGCACTGCATTGTCCAAACGGACTGTTCCCCTGCAATCTGCCCTTGCACGATTCTGCAACTCTTAAGGAAAAATTATTCACACAATTCAGAGGTTAAACACACCCACACCAATGTATTTAACACGAGAAATCATTGCAAGCGTAAGGTAATATAAGAACACAAGTATATAGGCCAAATCTGTCAGCTTTTATTGCCTCAACACATAAAAAGTTACTTATACACTGATTTCCCTATGGAAAATGCCCCAGAAAAACTCAAATTTAAAAGCCTTTAAACAGTCTGCAATTGATGAGAGCAACTTTTATGTTCCAAAAGGAGTTACGTCTCCTGTTACAAATGGTTGGAAATTGACAAGGGGTTTTATTACTTAATGTAGGGGGCTAAGAAAAGGAATTAACTATGTGGCAAATTTTTAGGAATTGTAGTAGGAGATGTTGTACCATTTGGTACAGAAGAACTAATCCCCGAGTTAACAACCCCAACTACTAGGCATAGCAGTTCCTTACAAGTGTAACCGCCCAACGGTTACAACTGCCTATGTCCTAATCTGATCAGCTTCCTTTCCTAAATCCTTGGGGAATGCTTTTAACTTCTATTTGGACAATAAAACTTGCCAAAACTGTGTCTTTTCAAGACTGCCCCAAAGCTGTTCACATGTGCAAAACAGCCCAGTACCATGCCACTCTGCCCGATGTCCCAACACCAGTCCATGTCATGTTGTCTTTGTGCTGTCTGATGCCAAGCCTTGTCCATCCCACGAATTGCCATCAGGTCACTTCTTGATCAAGCCCATGTCTTTGCCAAAGAGTCCCTCAAACAATCTGGTCAACTCGGGTAATCACGTCCGGAACGTCTGTTGGCGCTGTCCGTTCGCCCAGCACTTGCCTAAGGTGCCTCGTGTGCCACCAGCTGGTGGCACACCCTTGACATCCATTTCTGCCCACTGTGTGTTGTTGCCATCACAAGTCCCAGCCTTGCCTTGACCATGCTAATGCCTCGGATCAACCCGTGTCAATGGCATCGGACACGACAACCTGCCCATGCCGACCCAAACCTTGGCTTTGCTTTTGCATCCAACATCATGTGCAGTTGCTGCCCACTTTGTCATGACATGCCCCTTGGCCAAATGCTTGATGCCATGATCACCCGGAACCATGCTTGTCGGCCATCATTGCCTTGTCACGGCCTGCCTATGGCATGCCCAACAACCAAGGGGTCCATCACCTACCCACTCAATATGTTAAAAGCTGCATAGGCTAAGAATGTTCAGTGTATATGTTCAATTTAGCAGGAGCAGCTTGGCAACAAAAGCAGAGAATGTCCAAAGCCACATGATAAATAGCATTGGATCTGTGAAGAATTGTAATCTAGATAGAGGAAAAAAAAAAGAATAATTTATGAAGAAGTATATAAAAACTGTAATAATGTAGAGAAATCTCTGAGTGGCATCATAAGAAGTATTAGTAGTTGTATCCTTGCAGGGATATAGTTTTGGCTCAGAATAACAATTAAAGTTGAAATCATAGACTGTACAAGTATTTTAATGTTGGGACTAGATGTGGGGTAAAATTTTACTTTTGCAAGATTGGTTTATATACTATTTAGGATGTAGGTTGTCAATTTTGGTAGAGCAACTTTTTTGTTTTTAATAGTTTTTCTTCCATTTGACATTCAAAAAGATATAACCTGTCTTATTAATTTAATTTAAAATCATGCTTATAATGGTAAATGATTTTTATTTTTATCATTTTTTCATGGGGGTGATGCAGAGTTAGCAGGTCAGTAACCAAGGAGCTCCTCGTACATCTAGGATGTGACATGACTCTTGTTAGCTCAGGGGAAGAATGCTTGAGGGTTATTACTCCAGAGCACAAGGTGGTCTTTTTGGATGTGTGCATACCAGGTATCGATGGTTACGAGGTTGCCGTCCGAATACGTGAAACTTTTTCAAAACGCCATGAAAGACCACTTGTCGTGGCACTAACTGGAAATACAGACAAGGTGATGAAGGAGAACTGCATGAGGGCCGGAATGGATGGAGTCATATTAAAACCTGTCGCACTAGATAAAATGAGAAATATTTTATCAGAGCTCTTAGAGCATGGGGTTGTATTTGACATCCAATAACCAGGAAAAATAATTATAAATTGGAATGTGAATTATGATATTGAAGAAGCTGGAGCGCATGTGTGACAGCCTTTACTAGCTATATATGGAGTCTCCTGTACATATCACAGGCATCGCAGCAATATGGAAGATGCTGCGGTGGCGAAGGAAACAACTTGACATGCCACAAGCAGGTTTGTGTAACCTTTTTGTAGAACCTGTTCCTAAAGCAGTCGAAAACATTGGTAGGTTTGAAGAGAATACTTACCATTTCTTTTTCGTTTCGACTGTCGAATATATTCTGCCTTCAGTTGTGCTTTTAAATCTTTCTTAGAACAATTTCTGCATTTGAGTTGGAGACTCGTGTTTGTTCCCCCAATTAGATAATACAACACGTCACTCAGCAGCGAAGGCAGTAGTAAATGCATGCTTAACATGTTAACTTGTACTCTATTCTATCGACGCTTTCTCCTGTTGGATTGACTGAAAAAATCTGCAAATTAATTTTTGAGAAGTTGAAAACTCGTTGACAAAATATTTTTCTGGGGTTAGTGTAGGCTATTTATTTTATTTGTTTTTCTAAATTTTTTTTTTATGGTTTGAATATAATTTTTCTCCCAATTTTTAGATTTATTTACTTTCTTGAAATAGGAATAGCACTTCCCTCAACACATGTCCGCATGCGTACAAAGGGAAAAAATAAAGGACAAAAAGAGAGCAAATAAGCACAATGAGAATCCGGCATATTATCATATCCAATTTAAACTTTGCCAGTAGCCAATTTGTTTTTTTTCTCTCACATATATAATACGTAATGATATTTTTCATTAGTTTGTATGCACCTCAACAGAAGCAGTAAATCGAAAAGAAAAATAAAAGACGAAGTAAATTAGTCCGAGTACAGAAGTATTTCATAATATACGTACAAGTAATTTGATGTAGAACAATATTAGTACACGGTTACAATATAAAGATAGAAAGGGAAAAATGGAAAAGTGTAATAAGGGTAAACGACTTTCTAAAAGTAAAAGCACGTATTTGATTCCTAATGTCAGCAACATTCTTTGTTTGATTTATTTTTTTCTGGCTCTCAGTTCTCTTAATATTCTCTACTCAAATGGAATTTTTTGGGTCTATTTTTCATATATATCCATTTCATTATAATGATAATTTATAAAACGCGAGGACTTCTATATGTGCAAGTGACTTTATTAAATTTGAAACTAATTTTGTGCAAGTTCGTGGTGATCTTTTTATCTGTTTAGAATTTAGATATGCTAATGGTTTCAAACATTAGCCATCTGGTCCATCTTTGCGATATTGACTTTTACCGATATTCCTTTTAATAAATGTTTTTAGACGTTTGCTTAACCTGCCTAGAAATTGTATTAGGAAATAATAAACTAGCCAAGGCCATTTTGCTTGTTAGGATTGAGATGATATATATATATATATATATATATATACACACCCCTAACTATTTCAAATGTAATATCTTGAACTGAAGGAGATAACCTATTATCTATTCTTCATTTTGAACGTTGATGTCACAAATTGATCTCTTGACCTCTACGTTAGTAAAATTATTAAAAGTTTTTTCTATATATTATCTCTGTTTAAAAAAATAATGGTTTAAGTATAATTTGTAGATTTTTTTAAAAAAAACATGTTAAAGAATTAAAGTTACCAATATATTTTTTATAGTGAGTCCACATAATAATTTTCAAATATTATAGTTGTATTTATTGTTTTCCCAAGAAAAAAATATGTGCACTTGTAAGATTAAAGTAGTTAACTTATATTTTATGAATATACTTAAGTCATTTTTTTTAGACAAAATTTTTTTATATTTAAATTATTTTTTTTAGGACGGAGGGAGTATAATATTATTCAAACCGTATAATATTATTCAAACATCTGGAAATGTCACATCTCTTTTTGAATTATAATTTTGACTCGGGAAAAAATTGTGAAAAGGTACTTTTCGTAATACAAAATGTTGTTATGAAATATAAACATTTTACTTTTCCACCTCTCCATTTCATATACTTTATCTTCTATAAATAAAGGTATCGTAGAATGGTGATGTACACAAAATTGAAATTGAGATTATATAGAAAGAAGATTAGTCTCTCTCTTTACTTTTGCTTTATTTTATAATACGTTATCAGCACGAGTTTGCTCAAGTCAAATTGTAGGATTTTATTCGAGAAGAAGTACAAGGTTGCTATAATCAGATTTTGCTTCAAGAAAAAGGTACTTTCTAGATTGTATCTTATTAATCTTTACTTTTACTTTATATCTTATTTTATTTAACATCGTATGAAAGTAATATTTTCATTCCCAGAAAAGAATGATAAATTAAGTATATGATAAAGTCAGAAGCTTTTATTATAGTTTAGTTTTTTTTTTGTTTAAAAAAAAAAAAGGAAAAGAACTTGAAGTTCTTAATAATAAAATAAAAAGAACCTGAAATTCTTATTTGTAATTTTTATACAATAGAACCTGGAGTTCTTTGCCTAGCATAATATATATATATATATATATATATATATATATATGTCTCCAATACTTAATTCTCTTAATAACCAGAAGTTATTAAGATTCTTTTTCTTTAGTCATTTTTATTTATGTTTATTGAATACAAATGCATATTTTAATTTCGTAGCATTTTTATTTTTATTTGTTGTAGTTCTTATGGCTAACCTTTTTAAACTTGAGTTCAATGCTCTTGATATATCGGGTAATAATTATCTCCCATGAACTCTCGATGCCGAGATCTACCTTACAACAAATAATCTTGGAGAAACAATAAAAAATGGAAATAAGGCCTCCCTGCATGAGAAAGCCAAAACAATGATATTTCTCCGTCATCATCTCCATGAGGATTTAAAAACTGAATACTTGACGGTGAAAAATCTGTTAGAATTGTGGAGAAATTTAAAAGAAAGGTATGACCATAAAAAACAAGTACTCCTCCCAAAAGCTCGTTATGAATGGATTCATTTAAGGTTACAAGATTTTAAATCTGTGAGTGAATATAATTTTGCAATATTTCGTATAACTTCTGAATTAAAATTATGTGAAGAAAAAATTACTGATGAAGACATGTTAGAGAAAACATTCTCTACATTTCATGCCACAAATTTGCTTCTGCAGTAGCAATATCGAGGGTTTTAAAAAATATTTAGAACTAATATCATGTATTCTTGTTGCGGAACAAAATAATGAGGTTTTGATGAAAAATCATCAATCACGACCCACTGGTTCTAGTCCATTCCCTAAAGTGAATGCGACATCATTTAAAGGAGGTCGAGGTCGAGGACGTGGTCGCAGCCCCAGAAGAGGCCGTGGACGTGGTCGCACTAATGTTTGGCAACGTGATGGTCATAATCCCAAATCAAATGAAAACAATGCTAGGAGATATGAAAAGGGAAATAATTCTTCAGCTTCTAAGAAACATGAAAATGTTTGCTTTAGATGTGGTATGCCAAACCATTGGTCACGCACATGTCGTACTCCAAAACACTTGGTCGTACTCTACCAAGCATCCATCAAGAAAAAAGAAAAAGTAGCAGAAACAAATCTAGTTGAAAATGATTTGAATGATTTGCTTATAGATACACACCTAAATGTTTCTGATTTATTTGAAAATGTTGATGAAGAGTTTAATGTCATGAACTAGTTTATGTTATTTTTGTTTTAATAATAAGTTTAGTTTAATTTTCTTTTTCTCTTTATATATGTTGTAAGTGAGTTTTGTCATGAAATAAATTATTTAGTTTTCCTTTTATTTCTCTTGTTCCAAGGAAAAAGAATATGATTGGAGCCTCATGAAAAGATATGGAAAATAGTAAAGATGAATATTTGGTAGACAGTGGAGCAACAAACACTATACTAAAAAGTAAGAGATATTTTTCTCAATTGTCTCTTGCAGAGACACATGTTAATACAATATCTGGCATTAGTAATTTAATTGAAGGCTCTGGAAGAGGTTGTATTTTGTTACCTGAAGGAACAAAATTATTTATAAACGATGCATTATACTCAAGTAAATCCAGAAGAAATTTACTAAGTTTTAAAGATATTAGAAGGAATGGTTATCATCTTGAAACCATGACGGAAAATAATATTGAGTATCTTCACATAACATCTATTGAATATGGTCAGAAGATCATATTGGAAAAGTTGGAAGATTTATCCTCTGGATTATATTGTACAAACATGAGTCCAATAGAATCAAATATGGTCAGTAACCAGAAATTACTTGACACAAAGACATTTATTCTGTGGCATGACATATTAGGTCATCCAGGTGGCACTATGATGAGGAGAATAATTGAAAGTGCAAATAGACATCCCCTAAAAGACCTGAAGATTCTAGTATCAAAAGATTTATCATGTGCAGCATGCTCTCTTGGAAAAATGATAACTAGGCCATCTTCAAATAAAATTGAAACTGAATCTACTTCATTTTTAGAAAGAATTCAAGGAGATATTTGTGGGCCTATTTCTCCTCCATGTGGACCATTTAGATATTTTATGGTTTTAATTGATGCATCAACTCGATGGTCACATGTTTGTCTATTGGCAACAAGAAATGTTGCATTTGCTAGGCTATTAGCACAAATAATCCAACTGAGAGCAAATTTTTCAGATTATCAAATTAAAAAAATTATACTTGATAATGCAGGAGAGTTTACATCCCAATCTTTTAATGATTATTGTATGTCAATTGAGATTATGGTAGAACATCTGATGCCTCATGTACATACACAAAATGGTTTAGCAGAATCATTAATTAAGAGATTGCAACTGATTGTTAGACTATTACTTATGAAAAGTAATCTACCATCTTTTGCATGGGGACATGCCATTTTACATGCTGCTGCACTTATTAGATTAAGACCAACTGCATACCATAAATTTTTTCCATTACAATTGGTCTCCGGAAGAGAACCAAACTTGTCTCATCTTAAAATTTTTGGTTGTGTTGTGTATGTTCCAATTTCTCCACCACAACGTACAAAAATGGGACCACAAAGAAGATTAGAAATTTATATTGGTTTTAACTCTCCATCAATTATTAAATATTTAGAACTAAAAATTGGAGATATTTTTACAGCACGTTTTGCTGACTGTCAATTTAATGAGACAATATTTTCAATCTTAGGGGGAGAAAAAGAAAAGCTAAAACAACAAGAAGTAACTTGAAATGCATCATCAATATCTTATCTTGATCCCCGAAGTGGTCAATGTGAACTAGAAGTTCAAGAGATTATACATTTACAAAGAATAGCAAATGAATTACCAGATGCATTTGTAGATACAAAAAGGGTTACTAAATCACATGTACTAGCTTTAAATGCACCTACTCGAGTTGATGTAATCCCAACAAAGGTTTCTATACAAAGAAAACGTGGAAGACCAATCGGTTCAAAAGATCAAAATCTACGGAAAAGGAAAGAGCAGAATATAGCAGTTGGTGTAACCCCATAAGAGGTTATCGATAAAACCCCATAAGAGGTTATCGATAAAACCCCAAAAGAGGTTATCGATAAAATCCCAGAAGAGGTCGATAAAACTCCAGAAGAGCTTGATGAAGTTCCAGAAGAAACTCAGGTACCTAATGATTATGAGATCTCAATAAACTATATACAGAATGGTACAATATGGAACCGTAATGAAACACATGTTGATCAAATTTTTGCATATGCTATAGCAACTGATGTGCTAAATGAGAATGATTATGTGCCAAAAACTCCTGAAAAGTGTAAGCATAGAAATGATTGGCCAAAATGGAAAGATGCCCTGAAGTCTGAATTAGATTCACTTGAATTACGCAATGTTTTTGGACTTGTAGTCCTAACTCCCAAAGATATTAACCCTGTACGTTACAAGTGAGTATTTGCAATAAAAAGGAATGATAAAAATGAGATTGTGAGATATAAAACAAGGCTTGTGGCGTAAGGTTTTACACAAATACCAGGAGTTGATTATGAATGAACATATTCACCTGTAGTGGATGCAATAACTCTCAGATTTCTAATTAGTCTCACAATCACTAAAATACTTCAAATGCGTCTCATGGATGTTGTCACGACCTATTTATATGGATCACTTGATAATGATATCTATATGAAAATTCCTGAAGGATTAAAAATACCTGAAACATTTAAATCAAAACCTCAAGAAATGTATTCTATAAAGTTACGGAGATCTTTATATGGACTAAAGCAGTCAGGTCGAATGTGGTATAATCGACTAAGTGAATATCTCATAAAAGTGGGATACAAATCTAATGTAATTAGTCTATGTGTTTTTATTAAAAGAACAATCTCGGTTTTTACAATTATTGCAGTATATGTTGATGATTTGAATATCATTGGGTCTCCTGAAGAGATTGAAAAGACTACAAATTTATTAAAGAAAGAATTTGAAATGAAAGATCTTGGTGTAACAAAATTATGTCTTGGCCTGCAAATCGAGCATTTGAATAATGGTATTTTTGTCCATCAATCAAATTATATCCAGAAGATGTTAAAACGTTTTAATATGGACAAATCTCATCCTCTAAGTACACCAATGGTTGTTCGATCACTTGACGTAGAAAATGATCTTTATCGTCCCCGAGAAAAGAATGAAGAAGGTCTTGGTCCAGAAGTACCATACTTAAGTGCGATAGGGGATTTGATGTATCTTGCTGATAATACAAGACCTGATATCGCATTTTCTGTCAATGTATTGGCAAGATATAGCTCTGATTCAACACGCTGACATTGGAGCGGAATTAAACATGTGTTTCGTTACCTTTGTGAGACAAGTGATATGGGATTATTTTACCAAGGGAATAAAGAATCCAAATTAGTTGGGTATGCAGATGCAGGGTATTTATCAAATCCGCATAAACCTCGGTCACAATCTGGATATGTATTTATATATGGCGATACTGTAATTTCATGGCGATCAACAAAACAGACATTGACAGCAACATCATCAAATCATGCTGAATTAATTGCTCTATATGATGTGTATGGTTGACATTAGTGATTCAACACATCCAGGAGGAATGTCGACTTGAGTCAATCAAAGGAAGCCCAACTGTGATATATGAAGACAATGCATCATGTATTTCTCAAATCAAAGAATGATATATTAAAAGTGACAGAACTAAACACATCTCACCAAAATTTTTCTCAACACATGATCTACAGAAGGATGGTTTGATAAATGTTTGTCAAATTAGGTCAAGTGATAATTTGGCAGATCTATTTACAAAATCATTGCCGAGAAAAGTTTTTGAACAATTTACACAGAAGATTGGTATCGTCGTTTCAAAGATATACATTAAAATGAGGGGGAGTATTATACACGTTGTACTCTTTTTCCTTCACTAACTTTTATCCCACTGAGTTTTCTTAGTAAGGTTTTAATGAGGCAACATAACTGATCCAGAAGTATCAGTTAATTTGGTCCTAACGTACCTAATTTATAATTTGTCCTGCAGAACATATTAATTGTGTATAATATAAGGTAAAATGTCTAAGGGAGAGTGTTATGTAATATAAACATTTTACTTCTCTACCTCTCCACCTCTCCACCTCTCTATCTCATATACTTTCTCTTCTATAAATAGAGGAATTATAGAATGGTGATGTGACACAAAATTGAAATTGAGATTATATAGAAAGAAAATTAGTCTCTCTTTACTTTTACTTTATTTTATAATAAATGTTCCTTTATTTCGATAGAAGTTCAGATATTTATGAAAGATTCACATTTTTCCTCTTCCCCTTATCTTCTTTTAATGGAAAAATCAAAATTTTGGCAAAAATTCTGGTAACGATACAATGGGCGGGGGTGAAGGTTGGGTGTATATATATACACACACAATCATTTGAGATTTCGAATAAATTGGAGTATTATTATTTTTGGAATTTTATATGGATGAGATGTTATGCTATTTATTTTATTAATTTAGTGGGTTCTGTTTTTGTTTACTTTTGTTTCCCTTTATTCATGACGACGACGATGAGAGTCTTGTACATGTATCGTATACGAAGGTCCATGTTACCATAGAGACAAAAGTCGTTGGAATATTATTTAAAGTTGGGGTTGCTTTACCTTCACACATGAGATAGTTACGATTCTTCTATAATTATAATAATAAACTTTTAAAATTATAGTGTGACAATACAAAAAACATGATCGAATATAAAATTTTCCTGTAATGAAATTTATTTTTAAATAAAATATTTTTTTGTGTGTGTGAAAAGAGCATTATGGAATATAATTGCTCATGTGAGTTAAAATAAAAGGCATCATATTATTATTTCAATTGGTAAGTAGCACATGTGACAAAAGAAACCGAGAATCTTTATTTTCATGTGGGGTTTCTATATATTATTTTAGGCAAAAATGGTTTTTTGGCCACTGAATTATATTACTTTTAAAGATTAGGTCATTGAATTTTAAAAAACATTAATTTGCCTATTGAATTAAATATAATTTTAATTTTCGACCAGTCCGTTAAATTTAATAGACTGTTGTTATTTTTTTGATAACGTGACATATCACTTTTAAAGTTTAGGTCACTGAACTTTAAAAATAAAATTATTTGACCGCTAAATTTATTATAATTTATAAAATAAGTCATTTTGTCTATATATTAGTTGGAATAGTATAAAAAATATCATCAAAACCTAATATGAAAATACATGTAGTGATTAATGTTGATATGTAACAAAAACTAGAAATATTAAAAAAAATTTTATTGTTATGATATTTTAAAAAGAAAAATCATAAAAGAACCATAATAAAACAGTCATTTTATATCTAAACTTATAGTTATAGGCAATCAACCAAAGAAAAAAAAAGTAAAAATATTATTAACAAAATAAAAATAAAATGACTGATTATGATAATTTTAGTCAAATAATTGATTTTTCTAATTCTACAATTATTTATTATAGTAATAAATCAAATTAACTAAATTAATACTAATTGTATAAATAAATAAACAAACAGATTGCTAGCTATAAATTAGAGGAATATACTTAAATAATTAAAACTAAATTACTAATATATATTAAATAAAGCTTGAATAAAAAATATTAAGTTGAGTATTTACAAAGTTTAATGGTCAAATATATGTTTTTTTTAAATTCAGTGACCTAAACTTTGAAAGTGATATGTCACGTCATAAAAAAGATGATAATTATCTATTAAATTTATCGAAATTGTCGAAAGTTAAATTATATTTAGTTCAATGAACGAATTAATATTTTTTTAAAGTTCAGTGACTTAATCTTTAAAAGTAGAATAGTTTAGTGCTCAAATGACAATTTTTGCGAGAGTTTTAACTAACCATTGGCTTAAATTGACCAAAAAGAGAATAATTAGTTAAAGGCGGAAGACTAGCACAGCTTTCTTTTTGTTGTTTCAGCTGTTTTTTCAAGAATAACTTGTCCCTTCTCTATTTTGCATAGTTATATGTCATACTTCACTATGCTTAGACCTAAATATTTTTAAATGAAATGAGACTGTTGGTCTGTTACATAAAAAGAAAATTTTTTTTTCTTTAATTTGGTTGCAAGTTTTATTGAATTTAAAGTACGGTTGATGTGAATGTATGACATGAGACAGTGACATCCAATGCGAACATAATATATTTGTTATGTAACAAAAATAAAAAAAAGTTCCTTATTAATTATTTATTTTCTCTTCGATGTTTTGTAAACAAGAATTCGGAAACGAATAACTCCACTATCTTTTCTCTAGGAAAATCATCATTATGTCATATGCTCCCACCTCTGGGAGAAAGACTCTATTTTACTTGGTTAGTAATGAATTTTTGAAATTTTAAATTTAATTTACATTGAAAGTTAATTTAACATCGTCTCATTTGTTTCCAAAATGAAGTTTTGGAAAAGTAAATTTCCAATAAATCGTGAAGCTCTTAAATTTTTTTTAAATAATTCGTTGAAAATTACAAGTACATTGAGAAAATTTACACGATAGTTACGACAAGCGACAATTGAGTACAAGAAGATGTAGCTGTAACACGCTCATGCACCCGGATTTGGCTCCTTTATTTATCATATTCTCTCCATTTTCATCAATACATTTTTTATATTTATTATATCTTACATATTATTTTCGTTTACTTTTAAACATATAAAAATAAAAAGGTTATCAATTTTCATACAATTTGATAATTTAAAATATATAATTTTAATAATAAAATTATTAAATCTCAATTTTTGAGTTACCATCAACTTTTAACTATAAAGTTGAATTCGAATATTAAATATTAGGAGTCATAATTTGAGTAAATTTTATATTATCCAATTTTCAAGATTTTAAATATATTTTATATTGTCAAATTGTATGAAATTTATTGCATACTCTGATTTTCACATATTTTATCCGTCTAAAGGATTAAAATTATATAAAATAGTTTTTATTTAAGATTATAAGAGAATATATAAAAGGAAGAAATAACGGAGATGAATCAAATTCTATGCATTCTCTGTGTCAAATACTTTTTGAGACACCAATGAAAGAATGTCCCATCTCATGTCTTGCTATCCCTAATAATATACTAGTTTTTTAAAATATAATTTGTTAAAACCTTTTAAATATTAAGTATGTCGTGATAATTTAAAAGAAAAGAAAATATAAGATAAGCTATTGATTGAATATGATAGCTCAACAACGAGTTTGTAATGCTTCAAACTGTGAAAGTCAAAGTCAAGGCAAAACTTCATTAACTCCTGCACACCGCCCTATTTATACAGAGTAATCTTTAAAATTAAATTTATGTAATATGCTCCTTCTTGTAAAATGCATATATTAATTTTGACTTATTTAAAGTGAAATTAACTCATATTAAAATGTAAAATTCTATAAATTAACTTGATATTAGTCAATATGCATCATGAATTTACAAAATGTTCATAAAGTACTTCCTATATTAAATTTTATTATCTTAAAAGTTGACATGAATCACATAGAATATGAAAACCTTAAAATAAATCAAATTAACCTTTTAAACTCAAAATTGGTACTTGTCTTTATTTTTAAAGGGGTGTTTTAAGTGTATGTTATGAGGAGGAATGAAGTTATATGAAAAAAGACGGACACAAAAGAATGCACAAGAGAGAAAATAAATGTAATTTTTGTATTTTTAGATGAAGTTCTTTTTTCCTCCATTTTTTTTTTAGTACTAAGACGAATTGAGTACTCCTTTGTTCAAAATTTGAAGATATATTTTAAATTTTTGAGTCAAATGATATCGTATTAAATTTTAAGAATAAAATTATAAGATCTAAATTATGTCGTGAAATGTCGTTATTATAAGGTATAATATTATAATAATTATATCAACTAAATTAACACTAATTTTAAAGTTCAATATATTATTTTTTAACACAAAAAGTAAGAAATATATCTATAAATTTAGAGTGGATGATAATATTATATTTTAAAATTGGAGAGGATTATTCTTGAATAGTAAATACCTTGGATGCTCAATCCAACAAAATGCTGTCACACACACATGAAGATGACCACCACAAAATGTTCTATCACCATCAATCTCCACCAGTTACTTTATTACTCTACACCAGTGGAAGACTAATTTCTTATTTTTATTATTCCAAACACGGCCCTATCCACCAGCCAATCAACATTCACTGGTGACGATCAAACTCCAGAGATTACAGTGACCGAAAAGCAAATTATATTAAAAATCAATGAATAATTAGATATAATAGTAATAATAATAATGTCTAAATGAATTCTCAAATTTATTTTTAGTAGTGGCACTTAATTAATAAAATTTTATCTTGAAGAGGAGGAAGAACAAACAATATGACCTGAATTAATCTATATAATGTCATGGATGGTGCTTAATCGGTCTTGATTTGAGCAGATTTTACATTAAGTTGTTCCAAATTAGCATTGGTATTTTTATGGTTAATTAAAAAAGAGAATATACTTTTAAAAAGTGAAATTATTAGAGTAAAATTCACAATGCCAGAACAACAATTTAGTACAATTATATAGTAAAAGATCAATAATTTGTTCCAAAAATATCATTTATCACTAGGTGCATTATATAAATATTGTTAAATGTATAATTATTATGATAGCATAGCTTTTGCTGTTATAATAATTGTTTATTAACTAATATAATCCTAATTTGGAAGTTGTATTTATTATTGTATAGATTGATCCCTCTATATATTCTTAATTTTCACTATTATTGATATGATGTCATGAGAACGGGAACAAAAAAATATTATGGAGTAAAATTTAGAAAAAGAAAATATACAATTCATTCCTCCCTCTATTCTATGAAAAGAGTAACATTTATACGTTTGACAATTATTACTTTTACATTTTTAACCAAGAATTAAATGTATAAATCATTAAAAAAAAATTATGAAATTTATTATGAATTTTTAAATTATGATGAAATTTATAAATTTGTAATTAAATTTTTTTTAATTTATCATAAAATAACAAAAAAAATTAAATGTAACTTCTTTTTAAAATATATTTTTTAAATATAATTTGTTTAAAAAAACGGACGGAGTATTTGACAGTAAAATTGAATATAAATGATTAAGGAATTAAAAACTACAATTCCCAACAAACTCAAAAGAAACAGTTGTGATTGTCATATCCAATAATAATTACTCCGTATTTGTAACGGAAACTAACTAAAGCTTCGCCTTAAAATCTTAATTCTGCTTACGTTAGCTATTATATACTTATACTCCTTCCCCATGGTCAGAGAGTACATTACATCACTATCACTCTCTCTGCATTTACAGTTTTGTACATCTTCTCTCACTAAACCAACGAAATAAGAAAGAGAAATCCCAACTCAACGCTACCTGTTATCTCCTACGTATACCACCACCATCATCTGTGATCAATTTCTTGAAAAACCCTACAAATATTTAGCAAATCATCATCTTTTTATTTATTTATTTATTGTTATTATTATTATAATATATTTTTCCTTTCATTATAACCTTCTTCACCAAATGGGTATGTGTATATAAGCTTTACATATACATATGTGCCAAGAGGTTCCATTCAGATTACTCCCAAAGATCACCCAAATCTGAATAAAACTTACCCTTTAATCTCAATTTTAAGAATTTATAACAAAGGGTCCTGCTTTTAGTCATCTGGGGTTAATTTTAATTCATAAAGTTTGAGTCTTTTTTGCCTTTGGGGTTGGGGATTTTGATTCCATGGCCGCTGGTAAAGAAATGACTGGTGAAGCATCAGCTGTGGCAGCTGCCACTGCAGCTGTTCAATCTTCTTCACCAAACACAGACACTGCAAATAATTCAACTACAAAAAATGTTATGTCTAATGGTTCTAAGGAATCGGATTCAAAACCAGAATTTCAAATGCAACACATAGTTGATATGCTGTCCAAGTTGAAGCTGAATCCGATGGCCAAAGAGTTCTTTCCTTCTTCGTATCCGAATGATCGCAATCTTAATCAGTTTGCTGTGAATTTTTTTGTACCAGCTGAAAAGAGTTCTGGCAATGATGGGTTTCCAAATAATAGAAGGGTATAATTCAATTATCCAGTTCTTCAAATTTATTCATTATTTGTGTGTTTTGATAAAAGTTCTATGATTTGATAAATGGGGTCTTGCTTATTTTGTTATTCCTTTTGTTTTCGAGTTGTTGATTTCAAGGGTTTGAAATTATTGAATTCTATACTGGTGCCATTGGATTGAATTGATACCGACTTGTCAGGTGTTTTGCTGTAGGTTAATGTGTGTATATATATGGTTTCTCTTTTCTCGCTTTAAAATGTTTCTTATTGAGGACTTAATCTGGTATCATATTATATTTGATAATATATTGAATGATGTGACTGTAACCTCGAAACAAAAAAAGAAAAGATTTTCAACATTTGATTTGTCTGGTTGAATATTTTAATTTGCTTTTGTTGCATTTTTTTTAATTATCTATAAAATAACGCCTTCATGGTCCATCTTAGCTCTGCAATGCAATTTAGTGTAGCAACTCATGTATGTGGTTTTTGTGATTTAATCATGTTCAGAGTTTGATCCCAAACGGGTTACTTACCAATAAAAGAAGAACCTTTTTGCCAAAAATTTCTATATTTGCTGGTCAGATATTAATTAAAGTAACTCTGGTTGACTGGTTGTGCTTTGGAAAATGACAAATATTTTTGTATCACTCTTTACCTATCAAAATATTTATGCTACCTGTATGCTGATAGCATTTCATTCTGATACTTTTCACATTGGTCTAACTGAGATTCGCGATTTGCTTCCATGTATGATGTATAGCTCTGGCTATAGAAGTTAATATGTAACGAGCCAATTAAGTTTCTCAGAGTATGGTGGTGCTTTTATTAATTTTGTTATTGTAGGATGTTGTATCTGGAAAGGATTCTTTAAAAGGAAAGAAAATTATGAAGTTCATTCAAATAGGATGTTTGTCAGTTTGCATTAATAATTAATACGATTACAATCAATCTCTAAATATAACACTTGTTTGCCCTGTTACCCTGTATGTCAATAAGCAATTGTGATATTTTTGGCTTTAGGATTGGTTTGTCGTGTAGTCCACAAGTTTTTACTTAATACTGGCATACGGCTACATAATAGATGCGTGATCCAGTACTGAGCTAATTTGACCACTATTAGTAGAAAGACCTGCGTTCTCATTTAGGTGGAGGATGTACGACTGCTTTACCAATAGTTGAGTTGAAATCTAATTGGGAGAGGTTCTACATTCCTACATAATCGAATTTTGTGATATCAAAATGCAACTTTCAGGTTGCTGAATCACACAGTCATCGAGCACAAAGGTCGCTAGTTCTCCTTGAAATCAGTTGTGGTGCAGGTTTGACTGAACATCTAGGGGTGACATCGAATTTCCAAATAGTTACTACTTCCTTTTAGATTTTATCAAAATAATCATCTTTAATACTACATATAGGTAGATTGCTTCCATGGTCAATTAGAACCTGATTTCACCATTGAAACAGATCATCAATTAATTTGTAGTTATCCTAATTGCGTTGCAATTCAGGATCAGGTTTCTATGGTCCAAACCTTTGCAGAAGTGAGTCTTCTAGGTCTTGATTGATTGCTTCTTTTTATAGCTATCAACTTTAGAACGGCTATCAACATTTGAATTTTGTTTATATCTTGACCCTTTAAAGTTCCGTGCCATATTTCCCTACTATGTTATTTAACTGGATTTGTCCACATAATAGGCTTTGGGAGTCTTCTTTGGTTATTGGCCATTCAACAATATTCAGTAGGATTAGTTTTCTCATTTATTATCAAATTCCCCCTGAAAATAAAATTTTGTTTCTTTATTAGTGTCAATGGGTAGACTATAACTCGTTATATTTGAGATGTCTTTTCCTCATTGACTGTAACCTGTTGAGTAGTAATAATAGAACAAAATGAACAGCTTCTTGTAATTATGTGGTTGACTATGAGATTCACTGGAATATGTTCTGTTTCATATTTTCTGAAGTTTATTGGTTTATTTGTTCCGACAGAGAAGGAATAACTTCAGCAAGGGTACAAGGCGCTTGAGTGGGAGAGCTTTTCGAGCTCAAAGAGAAGACAGTATTCGACGAACCATTTATGTTTCTGACATTGATCATAATGTTAGTTGTAAGACAGATCAACGTTTACATCGATGAATCCATAAATATATATATATATGTATATGTATATGGCCGTTGAGAATTTGCACCAACATCAAATTTTTTCTTTGACCTCTTATATAGGTAACTGAGGAGCGGCTTGCTGGTGTATTTAGTGGCTTTGGACAAGTATGTCATTCCGATTGATTTGAAAATTTTCCAATTCATTCTTCTGAATATTCAATGCTTATAATTTTAGATAAGCATGTAAAGTTGGTACTTTTGGTCATGCACCACGGTAATTTTTTCCCCCATCTTTGACTAGTAAAAGCAGTAACTTTTTTTTTCCCTTCCGTATTTCTTTTTCTCTACTCCGTATTAATGTAATTTCAAAGGAAGCTGAATGCACGGTAATCTTATTGAAGTGAAGAATCCCGCTGTGGAGAAGAATAACCTTGAAGAGGACTCAGCAGTTTTGAATGCTATTGAACCTATATCAAGTATCTTTTGCTGATTTTATTTTTTGGGCTAGGTTAAGACATTAAAGTAATCAACACACTCACAGACATAAGTACCCTACACCTTGGCACTGTCAAGGCTTGACCCTTGTGACCAAAGCCCTTTGGATAAACTTTTCTCACTTCTAATTAGTATATGCTTCTTAAGCTAATTTTAAATTGGTGGAGACAAGGTCATAATAACATTCTCTTGTTACTTGTCACAGCTTGCTTATGATAACCCATGTAGATTATGCAAAAATTTTACCATAATCCTACTAATTTATCTGATTCTTGGTATTCAAAGATTGCCTAGTTGTGCCCTAGATTTGTTTTTTCATCTAAGATTTGTGCAAGACAGATATCGAAATGAAAATTACTTGAATCCTTTTCTAATTAGATTTGGATTGTTGAAATGGAAATATTGTGATTCCTAAACAAAAAGGTGTTGGATACGCTCCATGAGCCATGATTGATTAAGAGAAATCAATTCAATGAATGTTTTGTCTTCCCCATTGAGCTACGGGTTTGGGTTCTCCATGATTGATTAGCAAGCTAGTTATATCACCTTTCTCACACTTTCAAGCAAGCTACTATTGTCACCCTTTCTGAGGTGACATTTAGATCAACTATTGACGCTTTTGAAATGGTAATTACTCTGATCTTGCTTAAGAGGACAGATTATGTTACCTTTGATATCTTAATATGTCTTACTTCATTAATGACCTTTACAAAACAATATATAATAAATTAAAGTACTCAAATCAATTTAAATTTACCTCTCTAGATTTGGCATTTCCGGAAAGTGATACATTGTCTTAATCTGTGATCCCAAGGGATTGCAATTCATCAAAAGTCATATTAATACTTTCTTTTCTTCTTAAAAAACTAAAGTTGAAACATAATGTATTTTGATGTCATACTCTTAAGATACGTATTACTAAAGTTGTGTAAGATTTACCTTGTGATGACATTGATGCTTAATTTTATGATTGCATAAGACTTGCAGCTTAAGCTATCATCACTTTTCATTCACTGTCATGTGCTTCATATACTATATTTTTCATGAGACTTATTCTTTTATATATTTGTTTTTTATTCTGTGTTTGCGGTTTTTGCCTTTTTTTTATATGTAAAAAGTGTCAGACTCATGCTCCTTATAAGGCTTTTATGAGCTTAGTTTGCTCGTTAAAAGGAAAATGTTATCATGTTCAGACATGTAAATGAACCTGCTGCACTATGCTTGAGTTCTCAATAAAGTTTATTAACAGGGGCATGTATATGTCAAGAAGTTTCACTAGGCAAGCCTAAAATACATTCAGATTATATACTCATGTTCATCTTATAGTATTTTAGGTGTTATAAAAGCAATAAGTGCTTGGTGTGCTTTCTTCAGTCTTTTATCAAGTTATCTTAGAATTAAGTCTTTCAGTTGCGATTTATGCTTTCCATTTGAAATTCGAAGCAGATATGGTATTCCATAGTTTCTTGTGCATATGTTTTATTTTCCTGCATAGCATTTGGCAATCCCCACCATATACTGAGACAAGGGAAGAATATCCCTAGTATAAATGTTTTATTCTTGGCTATACAAATTGATTGTGTGTATTATTCATATACCAGTCATCTTATCGTTTATTCTCGGTATGACTGATCTGAAGGTTGTTGATTGTCGAGTTTGTGGGGATCCACATTCACGTCTTCGCTTTGCTTTTGTGGAGTTTGGTGATGAATGTAAGTCAGATATTTCAAGCAAAATCATATTTCATGTTTGAAATTTTAATGCAATATTACCTCTCACATATTACCTGCAACCTTTGGCAGACTCAGCAAGAGCAGCTCTTAACCTTGGTGGTACAGTGATAGGTTTCTCTCCTGTTAGGGTTTTACCTTCAAAAACTGCTATCCTTCCTGTGAATCCTACATTCCTTCCAAGGGTACTATTTCTCTCCAGTTCTCTACGCTGTTTGGTATCTGTATATCAAAATGCTTTCACTTCTTTTGTTAAGCATCTCATTTTTTATCTGTAGTAACTTCTGTTTTTTTGTCCTAAATACAGTCAGAGGATGAACGTGAAATGTGTGCAAGGACAGTCTATTGTACAAATATCGATAAGAAGGTTCGCACTTATTTATTAATTTTCTGCTTCAGCTTTCTGTTTTATGTATGTTCTGTCATGAAAATTGCATCTGTAGCTAAATTAAAGTCTGTTGTGACGGAATCCTTTTAGCTTGTAATATTTCTGTTTCATCTTTTGTTTTTGTGAGGAAACTGATGGGCATTGAATATGCAGGTTTCTCAAGCTGATGTCAAGACATTCTTTGAAACAAGATGTGGCGAGGTTTTAATGCTCCCTTACTATAGCACTTCTAGCTAGTTCTTCGTCAGTATATGAGTTAACTTTTCTTGTGTGCAGGTTTCTCGCCTGAGGCTTTTGGGGGACCATGTGCATTCAACTCGTATCGCTTTTGTTGAATTTGTTATGGTGAGTTCATATTTACTGCAAGGACAACTATATCATAACCCAAAAGATTACTGAATGGTGAATATAGATTTTCCTCGATAGACACTAAAAAAGATCTTCTGACATGTATCTCAAAATCTTCCACTATGGTTCCAGACTTGCTTCATAGAGTAGTGCCGGCATATTTATGACTTGCTTGTTTGAGCTGCCTGCTTTTATCAATATAAAGACTGCATTTTGAGATAAACTTTGAACATCAGCCAAGTTATTGCTCTGGCTTTGCCCTCTCCCTGCTTCCATCCCCCTTCTGCTCACTTGTCTGCAAATATGAATAGATGTAGCAATATGTATGTGTACTTGTAAGATACTTGCCCGAGTTTGTTTAATATTTATTCAATTTACGGAATTAAAATTTTGGATTGAGCAATCAAAATAAATCCCGTGACCTTGTGCATATAGAAGTAGCCTACAAAATTTATTCATTTATTTGTAAAACTAAATTATCAGAATCTATCTTCTAGTGCAGTTCTTTTGTCGAGTCGAGCAGATATTCTAAGTGGCTGAAAAGAATCCTGTAATTGGGAATCTATCAATAATCAACAAAGTAGTTCATTATGTACATCTGAAACTTCATGCACAGACGGGACAATTTCCATGCATCTGACCCGGTCATTTTCTTGGTTTCGCAGGCTGAAAGTGCCATTGCTGCACTGGATTGCTGCGGGCAGGTTTTGGGTTCCCAACCCATCAGGTAAAATGAATGTGCTTAATGATATTTCTCTTGTTAATAAAAGCGTAAAAATTCTTTCTGACGAGCAAGTTTATACCGCTTTAATTTGTAGGGTGAGTCCTTCTAAAACCCCAGTCAGGCCACGAGTTTCTCGCCCTGGTATGCAGTAACTAATTATCATAGTCTATCATAGCAATGCATGCCTTGTTAGGCTAAGAGAAAAGAGAGACTTTGTTGTGATGAAGTGGTGGTGAAACTTTCTTTGTTTCTGTCAGTTCCATCTATTTCCATAGCAACAGTAACTCTTCTTGAAACATCTCGTGTGTTACCCTGCTTCGCAATTGAAGTTTCGAAGGGGACCATCCCGATGTTGAGATTTTTCTTTAGCTTCACGTTTAAGCTTTAATCCGTCGACTTTGATTGCAGAATGCAATTCACATATGATGTTGGTGGATTCGGTTACCTTTTTCTTAAAAGGTTTTTGTTAGGGAGTCGGTTCATGTTTATGCAGATGCTTTGAATTTTACAGCCTTCTGATATTGTTTCAATGCCGTGTGCTCCTCAGCTTGCTCTAAAGTTCATATTGTTGGAAAGGTTCTCTATTTCTTTGTACCTCATTCGTTAGGATTGAGGTAGTCTATAAAGAGACACGTAGGAAAACTTTTAAGAATATAGGAAAGATTTGTGCTAAAATTTTAAAAAGTGTGAATTTGCCTAATTGGTAATACAGGATGTAAACTGAATGCGACCTTGTGTTGTAAGTGAGTTGAACTTAGTTTGGAGCTGTTCAAACTTCAAATTCGAGTTCTGGTCAAAAGTTAAATGAGTTTAGCTGAATTTTTGAAGTGAACAATGTTCGTTGTTCGAGATAGACTCATTTATTAAACAAGATGAGTTTAGTTCTAAAACAAGTTGTACTTGGCCCAAGTGAACAAGTCGAGTTAAGCTCATGTCTCATCAAAATCAAAATCCTTGCTGAAAACAGTTATTAATGAGTTCTAGTCACTACATAGTGGAAACTATAATTTGGGAGAACTATTGGATGGGGCTCGTAGATTTACGGGCGCTGCTGTAAAAATCTCTTCCTAGATTAATTAATTTCTCGGTCTCGGTGATCTTTTACCGCTTAATATCTTTTACCGCTTAACATCTTACTTTGTCAAACTCTGATTAATTCATGTTAAATTTTTGTTTTTAAAATTAGGCATTATCATACCTCCTGAATTAACCGAACGGTTTTTTTGCAACATTGGCGCCGATGTAAAAGGCACCTTCATGTATCTTTCTGGAATCGTACCGAGGTTGTAGTTGAGACTTGAGAGCTTACATATCCTTTCATTGTCAATTACTAACGAAATATTAGAAGGAGGCCTTCCTTTCGAATAATAATTTAGGTAACTTTAAGATGAATAAATAAATTACTAAATAATAGTAACAACTCTCTTGAAAATTATTTAAGAATTTCAAAATGTGCAAAAATATGGAATCATATCGATTTTTTTTTTCTTTTTAAGTGTGACGCGTATTCGCTAATAAGAAAAATATTTTCTTGACCACTTTTATATGTTTATTACTCCATTTACTTATTTAGTTTTTTAAGTTTTCTTTGAATACGTTTTTATAATTGTATAATTTTCTATTTCAAGATTATTTGAAATTTCTTTATGTGAATGCTATAGGGCATCACAGATAGAGTACGAGGCAAAAATAATAATCTTATATTTTAAGTAAAAGATAGTTTTTTGTGTGGTACTCTCTCTTCGTTTTTGATTAATTGGCGTGTATAAACTTTTAATGACTAAGTTGATCATTTCTTGACTTTCAAATTATGCACGTGCAGGCAGAGGGGCGTGCGCACACACACACATATACTTATATATATATATATATATATATATATATATATATATATTTGTATTTGTATAATTTTAAAAATTAAATTTTATTATGGATTGTATGAATCTTTTACTTATAATTTTAGTATCTATAAACTTATAAGTAATGAAATTTTAAGTTAAAAAGTGACTAATATAACTATAAAAACGTTCATACATATCAATTATTCTCTCCGTTTTAAAATTAGGAATACATTTTAGTTCTCACAAAATAAGTTTGTCAAATCTATAATTCAAAATTGAAGTGAAACTTTTTCTTTTTAAAAATTTTAAACTGAAATATTATAAAGTATATGAAAGAATACTGTTAAATACAAATTCTTATGCTTTAATATTTTTATAAATCTCATACCACAAATACAAAATTTAAATTTACAAATATTTGATTTCAGTTAGTAAGAAGGATGTTAAGACCTTGAAGAAATACTTAATTAAGAACAAGTACGTACAAAAATGGGGGACAAGGAGGTAGGCTACGACCAAGTTGACTAAGATTGATTTAATCTGTAATATATTTGTATTGACCTAATTTGACTTGATCTTTATCTGAATTATTCTACTCCCTCCATATCATCCATTACATAGTAATACATTTATTTGTATTTCCATAGGTTTTGGTGATGATTAGGTCAATTCTGATGAACAATAATACTACTTCTGCTCGATCTTAATTGCTTCCCATGTGGTTGTTGGCAGAAAGGATTTTTATTATGTCAGCTGGGTCATGTTACGTTTCGGCGGAAGTTGATTTTGCAATTATATTTGCTACAACAATTTTTTTAATCTTTATTTACATTATTGGCTGTGATATATTACAGATTTTAAAAATGCTATGAGATATAAAATTAACATAAAATGTCAATTTTACGATCTTAAAAGAAAATTAAAGATAACTTTTGTAACAAAAGTTGATTTCCATTGGATGTACCATCGTATCTATAAAACGAAGAGGAGAAAAAACTCTAAAAATATGTTATTATTGATGCTTCTAAAATAAATAGACACTTTATTGTCTTGAAAATTTGGATGTGTTACGTTGTTCTCTCGGTTTCTACCGGAAGGTTCTAGAAATTAAAGAGAGTAATAAGAAAAAGAGAAAGCAAACCATAGGGAAGAAAATGGGGAGCAAATAATTTAGTATCAGCGATGACGTACAGAGTATTTTCGTATCAGTTCATTCTAGTGTCGTTCGGTTGAATATAAAAAACAACTGTATATATCTTCTAGTCTCCTTATGCAAGTCGTACTTAATTAATTTCTTCCTATATTTTTTTTCAATTATAAATATTCTGGACTATTTTATGAGATAAAACCAAGCATATATATACTCCATACGTATATGAAAATTGCTAACTTTGCTTGTCCGTCAAAGAAATAATAAAATGGAGAAAAGTCGTTTGAAATTGACAAATTTCAAGTGTAAAACCAAAGTTTCAAGAACTTTGGAAAAAGAAAAGGTAAGGAAGTTTTTGTTTTCTCTATATATCATTATATCCCATATATTAGTTCATATGCATAAATATGGATAGGTAAACCCAAGGTTCATGGACCAACCATGTCATGTTCCAAGATTCGTACTCACATAAGTTGAAGAAAAATCCCACTTGATAAATTTATTATTTTGGAAGAAAAAATCTCCCTTGTCTTTATAATATGGAATGATAGTTTGTAGTATTACCCGATATTGAGTTATAAACATTCAAAAAAAAAATCTTGCTATCACTAAATAATACTCTAGAAAATTAATACCGAGAAAAGCTAAAATAATTTTCATTATCAAAGGTGAACCATAATAACATAAACAAATTTTAACATGCGTTCGTAATTTAATTTTATAAATATATAATAATTATCATATTAATGTAACGAGTAGATTGTTTTTAATTAAGATGACCAAATAGAGGAAATCTATACATCACTTGTGGAGTGACAAGAAGCACCGAAAAAGGAAGAGATAAACACAGCTAAAAATTTGCCGTACAAGCAAGGATAAGAATATATAAATTCAGGTATATATACTGTACTTAAATATCTCCTTGTTGATTGGGATTATCTATTGCTAATTAAAATATATTATGATTGACTAATTAATTAAAAACAAATTTTAGTCATTGATGATAGCTATCAATCGACGTAAAATCTCTCAATATTAAAATTGAGAGACTCTTATCGGCTATAGTGTAAAATTATTAAACTTATATTAATTTGGACCTCCATTTTTATTTTATTCTTTTCGGTCCTTCGACATCTAATTTTTTAAAATTGTTTGCTTTGTGGTAACTTCTAAGGACTTGAACTAATCACCGTACTCCTCAGGGAGCTTCTTTTTTTGGGTGGTGGTTGTCAATGAAAAGCTTCTTGGTCGTGTTTAATTGATCTTAATTAAATAATCAAATAATGAAACTTCATCCATTACGTATTAATTAAGAAATTTATGGATTTTTTGGAAATAAATTCGCTTGATGCATTCTTTTGTTTTCTTTAACACGGCTCATAACCAACTTTCCCTGTCAATTTTTTATCGTTCCTGTTTTTTTTTTCCCTTGTAAAACGCTCTCTATTCTTTAGTCAATAACTACATATACTCGGACTAAATAGATTTAAAATCGTTGCATTAATTCTAACTAGATTAATTATGTAACCAAGCTTTTTCTTAAAAACGCGTTTTAAAGTGGTATATAACGATATATATGTACATTATTAAAATCAATAAATTATTATGAAGTCTATAAAAATTTTGATAATATATAATACTCCGTATTAAAATTTATCGTAATTATAAAAGTGTAATGTTCAATAAACATTCTCATTATTTCTTATTTTTTATGGTTAATTTATAAATAATATTGTAAACTCTCAAATAGACTTGCAGAGTATTCAACCCTACCATAAATTAATAAATATATATATAGTTAGAAATATTTACATTGTCCTAACGTATCTCCCACCAACATAAACTTTATGTGTCACCCACCCATCCCCTCACCATGCAACCCTACCCCCCTCACCCAAAAAAAAAGGAAAAATATAATAATAAAAAAGAAGAAGAAGCTTACCACAATAATTAGTCAGTTTCTAAATAATACTTCGATAATAAAAAGACTATATTTCACAATATAATATAACTAATGAGTTGTATAATCAATGAAGATAACGATTCGTCGAGAATTTGAAATAGGTGGTCCTTCTAGACGACCATTCCTCCTCTTTAACGGTCAACTTATTTCAATGACAATGTATGAAAATGTATCCCCCACAAATTAATTATTTTATTTTACAAAGTCTCTCCTCGTTTTTTCAGTTCCTACCAATTAAGCCACTTCATTCTCCCCTTCTCCATTCCCAATAATAATAACACACACACACACACACATATCATATATATATAACCCCCCATATATATCAACTTCCACCTAATCATCAACATATATTGTACACAGTTGCATATAATTGTCACAAGGAAAAAAAAACCAACTGTTTAGACAAAAACTAAAAATACAGTTCTCTCTTTCTCTCTCTATATATATATAATGTCAAGAGGAGGTGGAGATTATGGTAGTGAAGAAGGGGTGAAAGTGGTGATAATAGACACCCATTATGTAAAAACGGACCCCACCAGCTTCAAATCCGTTGTTCAGAGACTTACGGGTAAAGATTCCGCCGCCTGCGGCCACCATCATGATGTAATCAAACGCCGTCCACAACGAAGTACGGTGGCGGCCGCCGACGTACAAAGCGGTGGGGGAGGGGTTGCGGCAGCTGGTGTCAATCGCAATAATCGTAGCTTTAATTCGGAAGATAATATGACGTCGTCGGCGTCGTTGCGAGCGGTGTCGTTTAGTGATTTGGATAAATTGCTCTTGGAGTTGCCTTCACTTGATGAACTACTCTACGATCGTTCGGATCAGCTACTTGCCAGTTAGTTCTGAGAATTACATTTAAATTTTGAGATTATTTAAATCGTAAGATTCTAAAATTTTAAAATTTAAGCCAAAAATAAATATTAATGAAAACCCCTTCTTTGTTTTTTTTCGGGGTTGTATGGTTGTATATAATATATATACCGGAGCTAATTTTGTCTCAAAATTTTGTTTTGTATATGGTTTTAGGCTTATAGGCACATATATGTATGTACATGGAGCACAAATTTCAATATGGCTAATTCTCTTTAGATATTTATTTAGATTTATAATTTTACATATATACTAATTTCCAACTATAATTTGAATATATAAAAATACCCTCAATTATGAGTTAATTCCATTTTAGGACTGTTATTTTGATTTTAGCAATTAAAAAATTCAACTAAAAATTAATTATACTTTAGCAATTAATGGATGCAACTAAGAATTAATTCTATTTCAGTGACTTTTTTTTAAAAAAATTTTGCAATTAAGAAATTCAACTATAAATTAATTTTTACTTTAGGGGTTTTAATTTTTACAATTAAGAGATTTAATTATTATATATTTTTAATATGGTCCAAGTTTGATGAATCAAAAACACTTTTTAATTAAAAAAATATCATTTTTTAATTATTTTCTTTCAAATACTCCATTTTTAAGATATATCCAGATATTTTTACTATTCGTTGACGAATGTCAATTAAAGTCATTATTTAATGAAAAATATCATTAAAATTAAGCAATTGAAAGAAAATAATTAAAAATGACTCAATTAAAATAAAATAATAAGAAATTGACAAAAATTTCTTTAAATAGAGTCATTGTTTTGTTAATTTATTTCAATTACTCAATTTTAATGTTATCTTTCATTATTTAATGACTTTAATTGACGTGTTATTATACAAATTAGCGAATAATAAAATATATGGATATGTTCATTAAAAATTGAATAAGTAAAAGAAAATAATAAATTTTAATTATATTTTTTCATTAAAAATGTGTTTAATACATTAAGTTTTACATCATTTTTAAAAAACATAATAAGTAAATCATTTAATTGTAAAAATTATTGGAACGGTCCCTAAAGTGTAAACTAATATATAGTTGAATTCCTTAATTGTAAAAATTAAAATAATGGTCACTAAAATGAAAATTATTCATAATTTAATCCCTTAATTGTAAAAATTGAAAGAATGGTTCTTAAAGTGGAAATTAGTACATAGTTGAAGGTATTTTTTATAAATAACAGAAATTTAATGTTATTTTTTGGTGTAAGCCACATTGTATTGTTTTGGTAAACGAGTAATTTAAGAATTTTTTGGAAATTAATTAGGATACAAAACTCTCTTTATATGGCTATACTCGCGCATCCAAAATACTAATAATAGTAAAGCTTTAAGTGAAATAAGTCTTCCTTCTTGAATTTTAAAAATTGTACATCTTAGTAGTATAAATCATACTGTTAAAATTTAAAATTTTTAGAAATTTAAATTTTAAAAACAAACCAAATCATAAATTTAAAATACATAATGAAAAGGGCAGGCATAAATGCTAAATTAGACAAGAAAGGATGAATATGAGCCGGATAAGGCCAGAAGGCTCAACTTTTCTTCTGTTTTTTTTTTTTTTTTTTACTTTCTTGTCCAACCAGGTACATAAGATGGTAGTTTCTTTACAATGATATGTCAAATATTTCACTCTTTCCGGAACTTATTTTTTGCGATCTCTTCGGAATGCGTAACATTTTCACTCTTTTCAGAGCTTGTTTTGTACAATTCCTTCGGGGTGCATAACGCTACCTTTATATATCGATACTTGTTTTTGAGCCTCTCGGGATTTAATTAAATTGATGAAACATAATACCTGGTCGGTTTGAAAAAGAGTTATATTTCAAATTAATTTTGTTTTAAAAAAGAGTGTTATATTTACTATTTTATTTATTAATTCTAATGTTATATTTTTCAAAATATTTCATTAAAGTTTTCTTGTCTTATCATTAATTTAATAGTTATAACAAGTTTCATGAGAAAAAATTATTATTCAAACATGTAATATTAATATTTACTAAAAAACTCAAATACAATTCATTCTACGGAAGGGTATATCTAATTCAATTAAGAAGATTTTGCACTTTTAATCGATAGAATATTATTTGTTGAGAAATCATATTAAGCCATTCAAGTTATGACAAGTGATGTAACGCTGTTTTTATTAATAGATATGATACTCCATATCCGATGGTAGGGGGGAAAGAAAGCATAATTAATCATCAATTTATATATCCATGAAAATAATACCGTATATAACTAAAAAGAAAAAAAATGACAAATAGCAATGCGACGAAAACTTTTGAGATAGGTTTTATTTGTTTTAGTTTAAATTTTAAATATTTTAATAATATAATTTATATTATCAAAATTTCAAATCCTTAAACAAACAAATTGTGATGTAATAAGATAATCGGTGGCGCAGTGGTTTGAGTACCAATTATGCGAGCCACAAACTCAACGCTAGAGCTAGGACCCGTCTCACACTACTACCACCCGTACACTTCCAACGGTGGAGCACCACTATGTATGATAATTTACTTTAAAATTTAGAATTTAGTAAGATAATGTTATTATTCTAAAGGTAAAATATTGTATTTTAACCTCTCTTTTTAAAAATATCTTATAGTTGACTAAAATTAGTTCGGTTGATTTATTGTGTTGAGAGTTTAAGTTTTAATATTAATCTATTAAATTAAGAGTTTAAGTTTTAATATTAATCCATTGAGTTAAGAGATCGAGTCTCAAGATTATGATATAGCTTAAACTTCTTTTAACGAAATGGATATGATTTTATAACTAAGATTTGGGAATACAAAAATTATGTATTTTATATGCATATGTGTCTATATATATATATATGGAAAAAGGAATATAAGATATGTCTTAACTAAGTTTACCTAATGCTATTAATTAAAACGACGTAATTCAAAGTTCAATAACCTTTCATAGGATTTTTATTTCTTATTTAAAAAGTTATTATAATTAAAATAAAATATGATACAAAATTAAAACTACGTTATTTTATTAAGTAACCTTAAGCAAGTTTACATAAAACATGTCTTAGATTCTCATTCTTTATAAATATGAGAGGCACCCAACTGAGGATAGAAATTTATATACATATTAATCATTTTTTATGTTTTATAATATTTTGAAAATTTGTAACCGTACAGGTTGAAAAATTATCTACAAACAAAGATTTTTTTTTTTGATGTTTAGTTCATATATTATAACAATACAAAAACACATTAATATTGTATAGTTATAATAATAATGTTAGATCTTATAAAAAAATTTAAAAAAAAACTATTCTTCATTATTTTTGTATGATGTTTTAATCCGTATAGTTGGAATTTTTTAAAATAAAACACAAAAATAAAAATTAAATTAATGTGTACGAAACTTTCTGTGCGTAGCTGGACACTTCCCTTAATCTATATATATATATATATATATATATATATATATATAGTGTAAGTTAATACATATGTAGTATAAAGTAGTTCTTATCGGGATTATTTAATTTGTAAGACAACAACATAGATCAATCAGATAATTGAGTTGGATGGCCGAATAAACTTCGTCCTCATTTCTAAGATTTCAACAGTCATGGTTTTTAAGTACCACTATAATGTATTAATAACATGGTCTCAACAAACAAAGCAATATATGTACTATATATGTGTAATATTTAATTGTACACATAAGGGGAAAACAAGGATAGATTGGTGTTTGTTTACCCATTTAGTTGGGAGTTGCGAACAACGTTTTTGTTCTTAGGTTTCGCTTTTCTTCAATTTTTAACCAAAAAAGAAAAGAAAAAGTGCTGGATATTTTAATCACGGAGCCTTTAAAAATCGATAAGTATTTTACGCACACCTTATGTATATATCATTTTTAATTTTTATTTGTTTTTTCTTCTAACATACTGATAATTTTCCTCTTAAATATGTAATAGGTGTGTTTTGTTTTCTCTCATTGTCATGCATATTCAAGACGGTACGGGTATATATTTAATATAATAGATAAATTGCATTTTGCAATGAAATATTGAAATCTTAAAGCCAATATGTGTTTGGGTGGGTACCGCAAAAAGTGTTTGAAAGTACCTTATTCTATTTTTTTCTTGTTACAGTTAAATATCGACAAAATAATAACCGATAAAATAATAATTTTGATTATATAATAATTTTTTTTGGTTTCGACTTGGGCCAATAGGTTAAACTAATAATCTCGCTAAATGCATTTAATAATAAAAAAAATTAAATTCTTAAGGGCTCAATAAATACTGAATTTTATTAATATATATGTATACATACATATATATATATATATATATATATTGTATAAATCAAATCTTTCTATCCATTTATAATACACTTATAATAATAATTTATTTTGAAAATATGCACATATAATTAATTGTTTTTTCTTCCCACTTAAACCAAAATGATGAGAAGAATTTTGAAAAGAAAACATTGTAATTTGAATATATCTTTCAAATATCTAACTTTTATAGATAAAATTAAAAATTTTCATTTGCTAGGTAATATGAACTTAGTTTTTAGGAAAATTAACTTTGATTAAAAATATTTAGTTTTTCTATATTCAAATAATATAGGTAAAAGACTGGTTCATGTACTTAGTTTTTAGAAACATTAAATTTTACTAAAACTTTTGAAATTTTCTAGATTCAAATATTACTTTCGATTTTTATTATCACATACAATGTATATATTTATATTAAAAAACTCTCTCTAAGATAATAAATATTAATTTATTGATAAATAAATAATTTATTCATTTATTTTGTTGCTAAATGAATTTTTTTTCTATTCCCAAGTATATTATTTTGTTGAGATTTAACTATACAACAAGTGCATCATTGTTATTATCGAAAAAAAAAACATATTTTTAACTGGGGTCTGTACATTTGCTTTAATGACGGTTTAGGTGGAAAAAAGATAGACCGTACACTTCTTAAAACTATAAAACCTACTGTAAAATTCTAAATGCAACGGGTTCAAACATACGGAGTAGTTTTTAGTTTTTACACATTGAAACGGTGAGACTGCTACGAACTAAACAGTGGATTAATAATAGTACTCCCTTTTAAAAATTCTGAGTGAAATATTGTTTTTACCTTTTCTTAAAATGAAACTATTTTAGATCTATAGTAAATTTTCTGACATACAAAGTAACTTTCTAAATATTTTGAATTTCACTTATATATATATATATATATATATGGGGGTCGATCCATATCTAACGTTAGCTCTGCAGTCTTTCGTAGCCAACACATTTATAGCTGTCCAAGAAATGATCCAACACTTGAGATTAAACTTAAAAAAAAAAAAATACCCCTTCCGCCAGTGTTAGTAGCGGAAGGAAATTTCTTTTAAAAAAATAAATACCCCTTCCGCTACTAACACTGGCGGAAGGGAAAAAAAAATTTCCCCTTTCCGCCACTCTCACTGGCAGAAAGGGTAAAATTTTTTTTTTCTTTCTGCCAGTGAGACTGACGGAAGGCAAAAAAAAAAAAAAAAAATCCCTTCCGCCAGTGAGACTGGCGGAAAGGTAAAAAAAAAAAAAATTTTTTTTTTTTTGCCTTCCGTTTTTCCCTTTCGCCTGCCTTCCGCCAGTTTTGTGCTTGATATATATTCTTCAAGGGCATTATTTTTTGAAATCTTCCGACAGTTTTAAAATAAAATTTCTTGATAAAGTATTATTTTTTTTGAAGCTTTCTGGCAGTGTTTTATTTTTTTGAAGCCTTATAAGCCGATTCAAATGGTTGATGATGATGACGAGGACATTTGGATAGCACGACTATTCGCAAACAGTCGAATCCCACTGATACATTTTGATGAGATTGAGTATCAAATGTCAGACAGAGTCCTTAGGCAACTGTGTCATTATCAAAGGATACCTGACCCTCCTGTTGATCACACTCATCTACGGTTGAATCAGGCGGAGAAGGAGAATAGATTCCAAGTCTCCAACTACGAAGCATTAGGCGCGCCGTACATAGAGATGTGACACGACTTCCAGGAGAATCTTGTGGGTTTGTTGGTATTTGAAAATACCAAGCGCAACAAACTGGACATGGATGTGTACTACTTGTGGTACAACAAAGTGACACGAAAACGAATTGCAAAACCAGACGTCACTGATATCCGATACAGTAATCGTGTCATTATTGACCAATCTCACGTAATAAACATGGTACGTAAACTTAATTATAATCCTTCTATTGCATTATATCTATCTTGTAACGCTATTAACATATACTTGTATTTTTTTATTGTGCAGTTAAAACAGACACTGACGATGTTGCAGCAGTGGCCGAATAAGCCTCCCGAGATTGAACAACAATATCAAGCACTCTTAACTGATAATAGTGTCATGTTTCAACAGATGCAATTGTCCAATCTCAGGGTTTATTCGGAGCAACCCCTTTACACTTCGTCCTTCATTGATCCTTCTGAAACTCCAACTTCCATGACTTTTACATCGGATCCTCCAGTGTCCTTCACAACTGAGTTCAATCATTTCGCCGAACATGCAACTCCAACCCATTTCTCTCAAGAGGCACCACTCATCCGTAATCCGGCTAGAGTGTCAAGAAACGATCTGCTGATGGTTCCGGTGAAAGGGGGCATGGTGAAGCCGTTAAACCCTTGGAAGGTGGATTGGTTGACTCGACACTGGTTTAATGGTGAACCAGTCGATGATTCACAGTATTGGCCCCGAAAAATTAAAGGTTATAACATTAATCAACAGGAGGCCACAGAATTATCGCCTGGGGCATGGTTAGGCAACACAATTGTCGATGCCTACCAAGAATTGTTGGCAGAAAGAGACGGCGTCATAACACGGGCGGGAAAGAAGTTAAAAAGGAATTTCTACTATCTACCGACTTTCTTCATTGCCGTGGGTCAAACCATGATAAATGTCGGAGTCGAAACTAATATTGCAAATGCTGTTGACTTTGTACAGCACTTTGTAGAACAAAATGGTTTACGTGTTTCGGAATGTGATGTCATATTCATGCCATTCCATTCCCGCATACACAAACATTTTGTCCTGGTGATGTTCAATGTTAAGGCATAGGCAATAAAAATCATTGATCCCATGCATCCTGAGATGACTCCGGCACAGTTGGATGCGCGATACCAGGCGGATATTGCAGTTGCGGTAAGTACAAAATATTTAATGTTGATTTACATATGGTTTTAATTTGTTATTGTAACTTACTAATTTTTATTTTTGAATTGAGCAGAAGACTCTTGTACCAATCTTGCTAAGATTTGCTGACCCCGAAACCAATTGGCCCCCAAGAGATGCAAAACTCAGGAGGAAAGTTGAAGTCGCGAAACAACATAATGGTTCAGATTGTGGGGTTTACATTTGTAAATATATGGACGCAATCTCACGTGGACTAAATCTCACTGCAGCTAAATGGACTGTTCAAGAGGCATCCATTCTTCGCTTGCGTCTTGCTTGGGAACTGCACAAAGGAATGGCCAGGGGTCCCCCTAGAGGGTACAAGATGACAGGATCACTGATGATGGATTCTGATGAAGAGTAATGATTAATATGTACGATCAATGAGTGAAGTTGTATTTTTTTTAATTATATTTGATTCAGATGTAATACAATTTGTTTCTCAGTGTAATATATATGTTTTTTGTCGATGGTGTGTTATATATTTGTATTTATTCATTGTGTGTTATACAATTTGAGATTTCAGTGTAATATAATCTATTACACTGAAAACATATGACATACTCCCTCCATTTCAATGTGTAGGTCGTTTTAGCAATGACACATAAACTAAGGAGTCAATAATTGTTGGTTACTTCAAGAAAATTTACATGTTAAATCCCGTTTATACCCTTCATTAAGTGTTTTAGTTTTACTCCTTCCTAATATCAAAGTTACAGAAGTAATTGTGAGCTAGGTCATTATTAGGGGTAAAGATGGAAGAAAAATAATTAATTTACCTAGAAATTGTAAAACAACATACATTATGAAAAATCTCTCCAAACCTAAAACGACTTACAAATTGAAATGGAGGGAATAAGACTTTAAAATAAAAATAACATTTTATCAAGCAATTGTTTTTTTACATTGGCGGAAGACTTAAAAACAAATTTGCTCTTAAAAGCATAAATATCAAACACAACATTGATGGAAAGCAGGCGAATGATAAAAAAAATTTAAAAAAAATAAAACACTGCCACAAGGCTTCAAAAAAAATAATACTTTATCTAGAAATTTTATTTTAAAACTGTCGGAAGATTTCAAAAAATAATGCCCTTGAAGAATATATATCAAGCACAAGACTGGCGGAAGGCATGTGAAGGGGAAAAAACGGAAGGCAAAAAAATTTTTTTTTTTACCTTTCCACCAGTCTCACTGGCGGAAAGGAAAAAAAATTCCCCTTTCCACCTCTAAGGGTGGCAGAAAGGGGAATTTTTTTTTTTTTTTTGCCTTCCGCCAGTGAGACTGGCGGAAAGAAAATTTTTTTTTTCCCTTTCCGCCAGTGAGAGTGGCGGAAAGGGGAAATTTTTTTATTTTTTTCCCTTTCACCAGTGTTAGTAGCGGAAGGGAAAAATTTTTGAAAATTTTTTTTCCCTTCCGCAAGTGTTAGTAGCGGAAGGGGTATTTATTTTTTTTAAAAAAATTCCCTTCCGCTACTAACACTGGCGGAAGGGGTATTTTTTTTTTTAAGTTTCATCTCAAACGTTGGATCATTCCTTGGACGGCTATAAATGTGTTAGCTACGAAAGACTACAGAGCTAACGTTAGACATGGATCTCCCCTATATATATATATATATATATATATATATATATATATATATATATATCCAACCCAGGTGCTAAACAGATAATATACTAATAATCTCAACAATAATAATTTAAATAGGAAATTTAAATAGAAAATTTAAACAGGAAATTTAAATAGAAAACTTACATGAGCCTTCCATTATAATTGAATGATAATTGAGGAAACTAGAGATGAAATTAGGAAACTGGAACTCTCTTCTTATTTTTATAATATTAAATTTTTACAATATGAGAGAATACTAATTCTTAAAACTATAATCTAAGTTTTGCCTTCTTTTCTTCAGAGAACCTCTATATATACACAAACTCATGCTTACGGATTTAAAATTCGGATATGAAATAAAATAAAATAGCAGACATAAAGAATCTGCTTTTACAAAAGTCATATTTAACTTTAAATAATTCAAAAGATAAAACCAATATCTTTAATAATTCTGCTTTATTTCTCATCAGCTGCAACTTGTGCCAGACATGTGGGGTCAAAATAAATTATCCATCTGTCCAGCAATTATTTCGTTGGAGACTTTTCTTGCTTTTTCTCTTTCTGGAGAAGAGAGACTATCTGCAACTTACTCTCCTCCGCATCATTGAATTCTTCATATGGATCTTGCGAATCCTGATCATTCTTAGAGTCTTGAACACCTAAGACGTCCATGGCTTCTTTTGAACTTTTAGACTTCATGGATGAGTCATCTTGAGATTTTGAGGAGCTAGTTCCCATTCCTTCCATAATCATATCCAGTGTTTTTTGGATAGTTAATTGTAATTGTTTAGGAGAGGACGAATCTTTTTTATTCATTGAGTCCTCCAAAAATTTAATAATTGCTACCGGATTAATCTGTCAATCATAGGAAATCTCTTTAAAACGTGGAGATTCCATAAAAGCTTCATTCTGGTACTCTGTACATATCCGGCATATTTCTTTTGATATTGACCCTGTCTGAAATTTGGGCCACCATTTGAAATAATAAGTCATTCCCAAATAAGGGAAATCTTCATCATCATCCATAATTGTCGTATAACCCCAATGCCATATCCAAGGGATTTTAAATTGTGCAACAATTAATAACAATGCCTTTTTTCCTTTGCTTAAGGCTGATAATTTAGTATTCCTTAATTGAGGATGTAATTGGGCATAAGCCTCAAATAATGTAGATAATTCAGAGGTCAAAAAAGATCTGGTTGGGCCAATACGTTCCCAATAATTTAAAAATCAATTAAGAATTTCTTCCCATTGGAAATCATTATTAAACATGAAGAACCACGAATGTTTTCTCTGCTGATTCTGGTAAAGGAAAGCATATTGTCATGCTTCCATATAATTCCAATAATTATAATAGAATAATTTAGCAGGAGTTTCTGGATCCACATACCTTCTTAATTGTCCCGGACTGGAACCCGTTTCTTGCCAGGAGATAATTTTCATAATCTTAGCTTTTGAAAAGTCAATAGAATTATAAGCATTCCTCTTGTGTTGGAAGAATACTGAAGCTGTTTAACTTAAAATAATTTCATATTGAACTCTTGTCTTTTGAGCCTGATTAAGAACATATATTCCTTGTTCAAAATATTTGTTTGCAATTTTCCTTGGCCCATTTACAATCATTATCTTCTATAATCATAAGATAATCATAATGAGGATGCTGGATCAAATCCGTCATCTTCTCTTTCTCATCAATATGAGCCTCAATGGCCACTTCCTTCATTGTTTTATAATTTGAAGGAGTTGTCGGATAATTCTGTTCATAAGTTAAGGGAGCATGACCCAGATTATCTTCTTCATTTAAAGATATATCATTTATAATAATTCTTCTTCCCCTTCCTCTTCCTCTGGGGTTCCTGCCCCTAGAAGAGCCTCGGGATGACTGACCACCTCTTTTTGATGGGCCTACATAAGTCCCTGCAAAAATTCTCTAGTCAAGAAATCAGGAAGAGAATTTTGATCTCCTTTAATATATTCAATTGTAAAATTAAATACATATAATATAGCTTGCCATCTGGCAAATATTTGCTTTGAAATAAGATTTTTAACATCTTTTTCTATAATATCTTTGGTTGCTTTACAGTCAATTCTCAAAATAAATTCCTGATTTAATAAATCATCTTGAAATTTTGAAATATTCTCAACATTAGAAAGCATTTCTTTCTTTATAGTAGCATAATTTATCTGAGCAGAATTTCATTTTCCATAATTAAAACTAATTAATTCTTCTTTATTAGTAATTTGATTTAATTGTTTTAAAATGCCTCCATAACCTATATTAGAAGCATCTGTTTCCACAATCTTTTTCCAATTATGATTGGCCAGAACTAAACATGGAATCTTTTTTACTTTTAATTTAATCATTTGAACAGCTCTTGTGTGTTCAGATCCCCAAGCAGGGGAATTTTTCTTTAGACGATCATATAAAGGAGCGCTATCCTTTGCCAAATTTTTATAAAATTCTGCTATATAATTAATACTTCCAAGAAATCTTTGTAATTGAGTTTTATCTTTAATTTCATCAGGAAATTTATCTGTAAAATCAATAGATCTATTAATAGGAAGATAATTAGCTTTACTTATTTCATAACCAAGAAATCTTACCTTAGTCTGAAATAATTTCATTTTCTTTTCAGATAAAACTAAACCATTTTGTTGAATAATATTAATAAAAATATTTAAATGCTTAAAATGATTTTCTAAGTTAACAGAGAAAACCAAAATATCATCAATATAGACAATAATAAATTCAGAATAAGGATAAAAAATAACATTCATAATATTTTGAAATTCTGATGAAGCATTCTTTAAACCAAAAGGCATAACATTCCATTCATAATGACCAAAAGGTACTGTAAAAGCAGTCTTATATTTATCTTTTTCATTTATCTGAATCTGCCAATATCCAGATTTTAAATCAAATTTTGAAAAGATATAAGCCTCATTTAATCTTTTTAGTAAATCTTTCTTATTAGGTATTGGATACCTAATCCATTTTAAAGCCTTATTTAGAGGTTTATAATTAATGACTAATCTAGGAACACCTCTTTCAATTTCTGCATTTTTATTAACATAAAAAGCAGCACAACTCCAAGGAGAAGTATTGTCCCTAATTAAAGACTTTTCTTTCAAGCCCTGAATTTCTTTTTTACAAAATTCTAATAATTATTTATTCATTTGAATAGGTCTAGCTTTAGTAGGAATCAACCTATCATTAAAATCATTTTCATAAGGTAATCTACTACATGCTTTTTCCTATTCCAAAAGGCAGTAGGTAGTTCACTACATAAACTTTTCTTTATTCTTTTTTCTATCTGAACAATTCTATGCTTTATATTAGCATTTTCCAATTGAGTTTCTATGTTTTTTATTTTTAAATCATTTTGAATGAAATTAATTTGTTTTTCTTTAAAAACTAAATTTTCTTTTAATTCATTTATTTCTTTGGTTTGATGATTAATAATAAATTTAAAAATAATTTCTTTACCACTAAGAGTAGTAAAAATACCCGAAGAATCTATCCTTGTTATAGGCTGAATCATATTGATAAAAGAAGTTCCTAATATTAACATTTGACTCAAACCTTTGACAAGAACAAAACTTGTTTTGATACATATACCATCATTGCAAATATTAACATTAGATAATTTATAATTTAAATTCATTCTGGCACCATTAGCCGTAGTTAATCTCTGACTAGATTTAATCTTATCAAAATATTTTGTAGGAATAATACCTTCCTTAATACAATTTAAATCTGCTCCACTGTCAATTAGAGCAATAACTTTAAAACTTACTTCCTCATTTACAACAAGGGTAATATGAACATACCATTTTTGAAATGTAAATTTATCCATAACATTTAAATAATCTGTAGATTGATCATCTTCAATCTTAATTTCTTTTCCTTTTGAGGATTTAACTTCTTCTTCCTCATAAGGATAGTTTTCTAAAACTTCAATTCTAGTTTTTAAAATCTTCATATCTGATTTTAATTCATTAATTTCTTGTTTTAAATCATGAACAGTAATATATTGTTTAGGTGTTTCAAACCTATTTATAATTTCTTGAAAATTATAAGTTAATTTCTTTTTAGTCAAAAGATCAGCTTCAGGCTGTTTTTCATTATCATTTAAAAACTGTAGTAAAGTTTTTCTTCTTTCTTCTGGATCAGAAATTTTATCAATAATATCCAAAATCATGTTTTGAGATTTTGTTAAAACATTAATGCTTAAACCATTTAAGTCCAAAATAGATTTGTAATAATTAATTTCATTTACACAATTACAATTCTTATGATTATCTTCAAAAACCTCACTTTCTGAACTGGTAGTAAAATCATCTTCTTGAATATTATAAATATCATTTTCTGACTCATCTTCATAATCAGAATTTAAGAGAATAGACATAATTTGTGACCTAAGTTCATTACTGACATCTAATTCTTGGATTTTTTTCTTTACCCAACAATTATTTACATAATGACCTAATTTACCACATGTATGACATGTAATATCATTCTTAAATTTATTATCATTTTTCTTAAAATTCTTTTTCTTAAAGAATCTTTTCTTTTTAAAATCTTTATCCTCATTTTGAAATTTTCTAAATTTCTTTTGAGATTTATAAGTTCTAATAAATTTTTCATTGGATCTATTTCTCTCGGGTTTTTTAATTTTAGAGGCCGGAATGTTATAAGCAAATTGGCCACAAAATTCATCTAATTCTTTTCTACTAGTAAGCCCCTGTTTTTTCAATTGAGCTTTCAAATTTAAATCATTACACAATGCTAATCCCTCACCTGTGCATTCAGATATTAATTCTCCATAAGTATAATTATCATAGGGAATATTAGTTCCCCCATGTTTATTTCTCAACCTAGTTTTTATTTTTTCAGAGAATAATGGTGGTAATCTAGTAATAAATTTTTCTTTCCAAAAGGAGGAATTTGCATCATTTCTAAGGGTAACCTTAGTAAGAAAGACATCCTTATACTATCTAAAATGGGTTAATGTTGGACATCTTAAATTCATTAATAATTCTCTACTCCTATCTACTAATTGAGTAGGTTGTCCAATAAAATGTTTAATAATGGATTGTACTAGAGTGTAAATCGCATATTCCTGATGATAAGGTTTAACCTCACTGGTACTAGGATCCATTGATTGAATAATCTTTGTGGAACTCAGGATTTCAGTTTGTTGGTTTTGATTTAAAATATTATCCCATAAGCCTTTCAATTGTCCTATAAAGCCGGTGACAATAATTTGTGCTATTTGCGAGTCGAAATTTCCATTAATTCTACAAGCAGAAGCAAACATCATTATTCTATTAATATAATTAATAAGTTGATATTCCGACATACCATCTATATTCCATTCATAGATGACTTTTGGATTATAATAAGATTGACCAACCATACTATCTTCTTCCAGAGTTAAATCCACAGGAGTTGGCCTTGGATAATAGTACATGCTGGTAGACTGAGGAATTTGGGATTTTTGAGTTCCAAAATTACCTCCAATCTTATTAATATTTAAATCTTCATTAATAAATTGATCTTCAATTTCTTGAATATCTTCACTTTTAATTTCACTATAATTTTTCTATTGTTTTAAAACATTAAGATTTTTATCTTTTAAATTTAAATCTTTTAACTTTTTAGTTAAAGAAATAATGAATTCATCCTCTGTTTTAGAGGTAAACTTAAAATCCTTTGGAGTCATTCTAATGGATGGTTTAATTATAGGAGTTTGAATTTCTGTAATTTTATCATTTTTACCTACTAAATCTTTTTCTTCCAACTTATCCTCAACTCTGTTAAGTTGAGATCCTATGGTTTGAAGAATAAGATTAGTATAATTATTTTGACTAAAAATTTTATTAATATCATTATTTTGACTATTTAATTTGTTAAAAGAATTAGCCTTTAAATCTTCATGAGTGATTTCTACCAGAGGAGGATGTTCTGAAATAATTACTCCCTTATTAGTATTCCAAGATTTTTTATATTTTTCCAAAATCTGAATTTTTGGATCATAATTTTGAAAATACCAATCAATAAAAGGTATTACAATTTTATTTGTATCTATATAATTATAAAATTCATTTTTTAAATCTTGTAATTTTTCTTTGGAATAATTTTTAAAATACCAATTTCTGAAATCTTTATTCTCATTTTTCATAAAATCATTATTAATATCTTTTCTATTATAAGAGAATTCTGTTTCCAAAACCATGACATCAAAATTCATGTCTGAGACTGTTGGAGACATTGGTCTCTTATCTTTATTGTAGATATCATGAGGAATCTATTGGTCAGATTCTTTGATACCTTCAAATTTAATATCATTATCATTTCTCTCAGAACTAACAGAAGTCCGAAAACTTTTGTCAAATTCAGAGATTCTAAAACTAGATCTTCTTCCTGATCTAGCAAAATTAATACAAACATCTCCTTCAGTGGTTTGTATAATAGACTCAACATTATTATTTTTTACAGGTATAGAAAGAGAGGCAGATGATAATAACCAATCAGAAGGAAGATTAACATCCTTCCATGATATAGTTCTTGGAACCATCATGTTGGATTTATCTTCATTAATTTGTAATAAAGTTGTTGTACCTTTATTACTTTTAATTTTAGATATTGGTGTTAATGTATTCATTACCTTATAATAAACTTTGTAAGTGATAGCCTAAGGTAAACTTCATAATGTTAGTTAATAAAACGATAGCATATTTTCTTTTATTTATAGTATTTTTTAAAATAAGAAATAAAAACCTTATGAAGGACTATTAAATCTTATATTATGTTGTTTTAATTAATAGTCCTACGTAAATTTGTCTAATACATATCTTATATTCCTTTTTTCCTATATATATAAGTTATGCTTATTTAAATTTCGTATGCTTCCATGTTATATACGATATTGCATTAGAAATAACATATCCAAACAATTATCATCTATTTTTAAAAGTAAATATTTGAGCAAAATAATTTTACCAAAAGCAGAATAATACCCTGTATTAGAGAACCGAGGGAGCAAATCTCAAAAGATGGTGAACCCGGTAGTACAATATCGGTTTTCATCGGATCCGAACCATTAGCAACACCCGGGTGAATGATTGGGTGCGACTCATGAGTGGAGTCGACGCACCATTATTAGCGCGTAAACATGGCTTCTGGTTTAGGTAACTTTCCTTTGATTCTTTCCTGCCCGCTGTACTACTACTCCGCTATTAGTTTAATTAAAAAGTTTCGTCCTTTGCTTCTCGACTTCTCGACACATAATTCCCTTCCCCACTCCCTCCTCTCTCCTGAACTAATTCATTTCCCAGGCCAACAGAAACCGAAAGAAAACAAACCCATAAAGACAAATCTTTTTCAGATTATTACAAACAAAATAGTTCATTCTTATATTCATTCGTTTCTGTATATGTATGTATGTACAGAGGGAAAGTTCTGATCTTGTTCCCTCTCTTCTCGATCTCCATACCCCTTTCTCGCTCAACAACAATTCAAGGTTCGTGTAATCTCCAAACCCCATTTCTTTTTTTCTTGTAAATTTTAGTGGACAATTGAAAAGTTTCAGTTTTTCGGTAATTAGGAGAGTTCTTGTATTGCAGGTGCTAATGCTTTGGGAGTGAAAAAAGCTTGTGATTTTTGTTTTGGTTATGTTGTAATGGTGAAATTAGTGTTTTATATTTTGTGGGGTTGATTAAAATTTTGTGTTTTGAGGATGGGGAATAAGTTGGGGCGAAGGAGACAAGTGGTGGATGATAAGTACACGAAGCCACAGGGATTGTATCAGTACAAAGATGTGGATCATAAGAAGCTTAGAAAGCTTATACTGGACTCTAAGCTTGCTCCTTGTTATCCTGGAGACGATGACACTGACTCTGATCTCGAGGAATGCCCAATTTGCTTCTTGGTCTGTCTCTTATTTTCCAACATTTATTTAGTTACTTGCCCATGTTATTGCCATCATGTGTTGAAATTGATTGATTTATGGACTCAGTTGAGTTGTTATAGGTTAATTTTGAGTTGGCTTAGGCATCTAGATGATGTATATTTTTGTGGGTCTATCAATTTTGTAAAATCTGAAACAGTGAGAGGTGTAATGTACTCTTATTTGGTCTGGTGAAAAATCTTGTGCCGGTTAGGTTTAATGAATTTTGTAGTTTACAAGCTTTATTGCTTGAATTTTGAATGTACCCTTTCTGAGCTTTATTTCTTTTCATTTATATTTCAGTATTATCCCAGTCTTAATCGCTCAAGATGTTGCATGAAAGGAATTTGTACTGGTACTATTATGTAAATTTCTTTTCCAATTGGCGAAGTTCTGGATATTCGATTTTCTTAACTTTTCTCTCGGATATACATGTATATTTGCACCAGAGTGTTTCCTGCAGATGAAGACCCCAAATTCGACGCGCCCTACGCAGTATCCTTGATATCTGTAAAGTATCAGTGTGTGAATCTATGGTTCAACTTGCCGATGTAATGTTTTAGTATGTTTTTTCCGTTTTATGTTTCGATGTTGGTAGTTTTATTCCATAACTATGCAAGGTGTCCCTTCTGCAAAACCTCAAATTATGCTGTGGAGTACCGGGGCATGAAGACAAAGGAAGAAAAAGGCATTGAGCAAATCGTAAGATTAGGTTTCTTAATCCTAAATGATTTTTCTTGGAATACTTGGAATGGATTTTCTTATCATTATGCAAATCAATTCATTTTGTTCACCATTTAGGAAGAACAACGAGTGATTGAAGCAAATATAAGGATGCGGCGACAGGAACTACAAGATGAAGAGATGAGAATGCAAAAAAGACTGGATACAATGTGTTCGAGCACAAGCACCGGACTGGGGGAGGTTGGGTATAGCTCGATAACAGGTATCTTGTTCAATTCCTGGTTCAATGTGGATAATAAATTCAGTTATTTTCCGTATTCCTTATTTATCTTATTATTTTTCTATCTATTCTTTATTTTGACTCTGTATCTATTATGTTAATTTGACTGCTTTTGTTTAATATATAGAGCCATCGTCTGCTGTTGAAGGTGACGAAATAGTTTCTACTCAACAGTTACCAAACACTCCATCAACTAGACAGCCTTTACATCCCAGGCAGAATAGGTATTTTTTACTCTTTTATGTTGAAGCTATTTTGTATGGGGATAAGATGTTTAAGAATTGTTTATATACCAGTTGTTGGTAAATTGAAGTATTCAACGGTGTAGTTGTATTTCAATCAGGGAAGTTGCACTCATTGAGGTTGGTGGTCTGGTGGCAATTACCCACCTTGCTTTTAGAAAAACAAATTGGTAGACTGGTAGTGTTACTTATGATTTCAGAAAAGGATTAAAACTGTTTTTTTTAATTTTTTTTTTGTAGAAAATTGAAATTCTAGATTCTAGGTATACATCTTATCATGGCTTCTAATAATATATATTCACAGTATGTTGTTAAAATTCAAAACAAGGAAACACTGCCTCTATATTTTTACCTTGATAAAAATATTTATTCCCAATACTGATGTAAATTGAACTTCTTCTCTTTTTCTATTAATTTTTTCTTCTTTTCGTATTGTCTTTTGATGTAAGAAAGAAAGATTTCTGAAGTTTATGGGGGAAGGTACCAAAATCTGTTCATCAGTTCCTATGTTTATGCTTGGAATTATTTTCCCCAGGCATTATATCTGCCTGTTAAGGGTCTCTTATACTGTCAGAAGGAAAAGGTTTAGTGCTTTCACAAAGGAGGAAAGGAGAGGAGAGAGAAAGGAAAGAGTTGAGTCCTATTTATGTATTGTGCACAGAGAGCATAATTGATATCAAATTTACAGATTTTGCTAAGAAATGATGAGAATGTAACATGGGGTTGCATTCATGCTTATGTGACTAATCCATTTCTGGCTGTAAAAGTAGCATTGCACAATATGATAAGACATTATTTTGCAGCAATGCAGAGTTCCTTGTGGCCCACAAAACCTACCATGTATGTATCTCCCGCATGGGCATGTAACGTTGCAGTCAACTGACACTCTGGGTTGCTGTATGTGAAAGACCAAAGAAGTTCTTAAGAGCATGTTTCCCTAGTTTTGGTTAATGGTAATATGTAAGGAGAGAAATGTGGAAACTAAAGAGGCTTTCAACAAGTTTTTACTTTGAAGTCTGAACCTTATGATCTGGTCCAATAGATGAATCTAATTCCTTGGAATAAAAAAACCAAATTCTTAAAAGCCAATCCTATTACATAACAAAATTTTGGAATTCTTACCTATATGTGCCAATCTCCAGGGAAAAACCGTGTCATGTCATTTATGTATAATTTCTCCTCTCTATCAATCACCTTACCTTTATGGTTACGTATTGATTCGTATCAATTGTATCATTTAAAGATATTTAATGTCTTGACCTAAAATAGGATCAGTTGGTTATTTAGTCTTCTTCGGTTCCTTTAATTTGCATAAGAGATCCTTGCCATCGTGGAGTATATATGGGAAATTGTGGTCATATCAGAGAACTCGCATCACGTTCATTATGATCTGGTGTCGCATGCCTACAACCAAATTTTTTGTTCTATGCTATGAAGCACTTGCATTTGCATTTTAGTTAAGAGACTGGCATTATAATATCATATTTGGAATTCTTATCATTTATCCCTCATGCTTAATAATATTAGTTCAAAGCCTCCAACATGAGAAGCCTCCCATGAAGCTGAATCTTAGCTACATGCTGACATGTTTAACTTGCACCTTTATTTGATAAATGCTCTAATTACGTTTGTTATGTCAAACTAGTTTTGACAAATATCCACTTTATTCCAGGGAAGATGAATTTGATCTTGACCTTGAGGACATAATGGTTATGGAAGCTATCTGGTTGTCCATTCAGGTATCTTTGCAGTGCCATTGTTATTTAGTTTTCAAAATTTGGTGTACCTTTTGTACTTATAGTCCCTTTTAATATTGAAATTTTATTCTATATAGATTGGAATTTACAATTGTTTTTTTGGGTCCAATTTTGTTTGCTGAAGTTAATTCTTGGAATTTCTTAAACTGTTAAGTTTCTCTCTATCCTGGAAACAAGGAGGTTCTGTTTAAGAATCTATCTGTTTAATACAAGTTGACTATAATAAATGGGTAAAGAACGAAACTTACTCGCAGATGAGGCTGTGCTACCTTGATTTTCAAAGTGGTATCTCTCCTGGGGATGTTGCCTTTTTGTTTTTTATAAATTTAGAAAGAGTGAGCAATTTTGAACTTTAGATTGAGTACATGAAATCATTGGGTAAATTTTGGAACATGCAAGTGAGTTGCATCATGCTAGTTGTAGTGGATAATCCTTGTTCCCTTCTTATTGGGATTTGAAAATTCTTAAACATTAAAGCTGCTGTAGTGCTTTATTTCCATTAAAATCCATGGGTTTCACTTCACTAACGGGCAATGACAGGAAGACGGCAGACATCAGAATCCATACTGTGGTGATGCCGCTCCACTAGGGCAACACACAACAGAGAATTGCCATGTCTCTGTATCCATGGCCCCCCTTGCTGAAACAGCATTGTCGTCGTCATCCCCTTCTGGCGGTCTAGCCTGTGCGATTGCTGCCTTAGCGGAACGTCAGCAAGTAGGTGGTGATTCCTCCAGCAACTACATCGGGAACACATCTTCACACGACACGCTTGGTAGCAAGCGAGTACCTGGAAATTATCAACCTGCAAGGGGCTCCATCGAGATGTCACCTCATACTATGGACCACGGGGAGTGGACAGTAGATCATGGGTCCGAGGTGGCTGAAGTTGGTACCAGTTACGTGGGTTCAGATGCAGGTGAAGATTCTACTACATTCACCCAACAAGACGGAAATGAAACAGGTGGTTTTCAAACAGTGTCTGGTGGATCAGTTGTTCCTGAGAGCTTTGAGGAGCAGATGATGCTGGCCATGGCTGTTTCGCTGACCGAAGCTCGGGCCAGGACCACCACACCAGGTGTTGCATGGCAGTAATAATAATAGTAGTAGTAGTAGTGGTAGTTTTAGGTTTGATGTTAAGGGATGGATTTGCATCTTTGTTTCTTTCTCAACTCCAGCTCCATATACAGGTCTATGTAATCAGAAGTACAACAGAGGTGATTCAAGTGAATAGAAAGTTGATTTCTTTTATGTGATTTTTTCCATTCTAGCTGCTTCAAATTTCACAACTGGTGGCCTAAGATCCTTTGTTATTATGTAAAGAGAATTGCATGGTCCTTTTACTTGTGAGTAGAAAGTTTTTCCACATAGAACATGTAGATGGTAGATATACCATATAGAAAAAATGTATTGATTTGTCATTTACTCCTTGCCATTTATTATTATGGTATTAAGAAGTAGCATCCTTGCAACTAAGCTTTATAAGCATCCATTACTATATGAAACAAGCTACGACATACTGTATTTCGTATATATTCTCTTTCGACTTTTTAGGTGTTTTGATTTATATAAGAGTATAATTTTTCGAAAATAATTTGCATAGAGTATAAACTACTCGTTCGAGCTCGCGTCTCAATTGCCTAAGAAGCCATTTTTATTTCACTTGAGAGAACATTTGTTGTTTCCATATGAATATCTAGTATACCTAATTCTACCTTTCAAGTGAAATGAAAATGGCTTCTTAGGCAATTGATTAGTTTTGTGATGGTGCTTGTGATTGATTACATGTATTCACTATAAAATGTACCGTACTATAAATAATTTTTTTGTGAAATTAATTTTGAGGTTTTATAACATAAGCTACAAATAAATCCTCAAATCAGGTATTGATTACGTTCGTTTTTGGTTGGTAACATGGTTCCAAGAAAAATATCAACATCAAAAAATTTTATGTTCAATCCCATATTTATGATATCTGTACTGATATCAAATTTATCTATCTATCTATATATATAATATCGGATGTCCCGAAATTCATGTCACGCTTTCTTTTTCTTATTAAATACTTAAAAACAATTTAAGTATTTTATTTTAATTTCTTGTAAAATAAATAAATATTCAATGTTAATAAAATCTATACTTTTACGTCACTAATATTATTCACATAATTAAAATACTTTTTTTTCTAGCTTTAATTTGATTACATAAAGTATAAATGACCTAAATTATATTAAAAAAATCTTATTATATATAATATACAAGTACTGACATAATAAAAATTTCTTAATATAATACTAAATTACTTTATAAATTATGTTAAGAAAATAATAAGTTTATTAAGTAATTTTTAAAATTTTAATTGATCTTTTATTGCTCAACATTTATTAAATTATATCACCATTAATAAATATATAATATTTATAATGTATAATTTTATATAATAAATAATTATACACTTATTGTTAATGAAAACAATATTTCTATATCACAACTTTATTTTTACCATTTCGTATTACTACAAATGCAAGATTTAGGAAAAGTGAGTATTTTTATTTTTTTTAATTAAAAATTTATGGGTATTTTGTTTTTAACCTTTTAATGGGAATTATGTTTTATATTTTCAAATTGTAGAAACTTGATAAATTCTCTAATTTTTTCATGTTTTATCTTTTGGTACAGCTAAAATTTTGTAAAATAGATAATATTAAAGGTTATATGATTCATTGAAATAATTAGAAAAATGAATAATGAGAAACAAGTAAGAACACAAATTCTTATTGCGACCCATAAAATATGACAGAAAATATATTTAGTAATAAATTATAATAACATACAAAACATATATATCAAAATCATTAAATCTAAAATTTTAGAGTAATTAATGAAAACTCATTTTTTAATTTTATTCATTTGTGAAAAAATGTAGTAAAATGATTTAAGTATTCAACTCTTATTTCATAATTTTCTTAATGTTTATTAATTAATCCCATTTTAACTCATAACAAGACTAAATTATATAAGAAATCAAAATTATTACGATTTTAATTTAACAATCACGTTTAATATGTAGAATGGAAAAATTATAAATTTACATGCATAAGACGAAATTAATGGCCGGTAATTATAATGATACAGTATACAATATTTTTCCTAAGCGTTTCTAAGAATAAATGATAGATACACATACACACGTAAAGTATAATACATTTAATACCCTTTCGGGGTGACTGGAGCACCAATAGCCTCTCTCTCACACATATGTGGTGGGACCCAATCCAATAATATTCCAATAAATTTGAAAAAAAAATACTCCGTAATATTCCAATACTTTAATATTACCGTCACGGTCGTAACACCTAAACGGCTGAATGACATATTTGATTGGACAATATTAGATCATAACAAGGAGGTATAATAAAATTTTGGTTCCCCGAGCGGTGACTCAGTCGTGTCTCCTGATTTAAAAGAAAATAAAAAATAAAATGCAAAAATTGTAAATACTCAGATAGAAGGATCTAGAAACCCTAACAGAGGAGACTATATAATCACGCTTCCTCAGTCTTCTCCTTTGCTGCTTTCGAAAATCTGCCTCTTCTTCTACTCATTTCTGAAAACCCTAGATCCAGAGAAAAGATTTGCTGAAATGGCAGACACTGAAACGTTTGCTTTCCAAGCTGAGATCAACCAGCTCTTGAGTTTGATCATCAATACTTTCTACAGCAACAAGGAGATCTTTCTCCGCGAGCTTATCAGCAACGCTTCTGATGTGAGTTTTCTGCTTTTCCTTTTAATTTTTCCATAATTTTCCTGATTATTGTTATATTTTGATATCATAGACGTTTGAGAGTCTGAACTTGTTCGATTTATATAGTTTAGTGTTAGATTAGTGATATATGGCTCGTTTGATTTTAACTGGTGTTGGGTTCGTTGTTATGTTTAGGTTGATTTTATGTTTAGATGTATGTATGTGTTAGTATACTGTATTGTTAATTTGTTGTTTTCCAAGTTATTTGGAGAACTAAGTGCTCTTTGTCGTGTACGCCATCTGGCGTGGTTCGTAAGGATAGTATAGATTAAATCAATATATAGAGTACTGAAAAGAAAGTCTCTCCCTAATTTTGTGACTGAAGGGCTAAAATTTTTGACTATCAATGACACTGATTTGGTGCAAAGTAGGAAGATCTTATTTCACTTTTAATGGATTGAAGTATATTTTTTTATTGTCAGTTTGGTTGGCTTTTTGTCTTTAGGTTTTATTTGGATACTCCAGTCAACTTGTGCTAATTTAATGCTGGAGTATATTTTATTTTCATGATATAATGTTTGACTATGTGACGTATTCCATTTGATCATGCCTGAAGCAATGTTATGTTGTGGGTATGCTTATTGCCAGTGATGAATGTAGCTATTTATGTTGTACTGTTTTCGGTTTTCATAAAGAAAACCAATACTTATTTACTATGTTGATGTCCAGTGTATGATCACCTTAATTTATACCTGGATATTGGGGTTCTAATTATTATACGGTTATATTGAATCAACTCAGGCGCTAGATAAGATTCGATTTGAGAGCTTAACTGACAAGAGCAAGCTAGAGGCTCAGCCTGAGCTCTTCATTCACATTATTCCTGACAAGGCTAACAACACTTTAACTATTGTTGACAGTGGAATTGGCATGACCAAGGCTGGTATGTGGGGGGATTGAGCTTTCACTTGCTCATTCAAATTTCAGTTTTTGTGTTAAATCTTTATGGCATGAGAATGATTTCTTCTTATTTTAAATTTGCCTTTTTCAGATTTGGTGAACAATTTGGGTACCATCGCAAGGTCTGGTACTAAAGAGTTCATGGAAGCTCTTGCTGCTGGAGCTGATGTTAGCATGATTGGACAGTTTGGTGTTGGTTTCTATTCTGCTTATTTGGTGGCGGAGAAAGTCATTGTCACTACAAAGCATAATGATGATGAACAGTATGTGTGGGAGTCTCAAGCCGGAGGGTCATTCACTGTCACAAGAGATTCCTCTGGTGAGGTGCTTGGAAGGGGTACCAAAATTGTGCTTCACCTAAAAGAGGACCAGCTAGAATACCTCGAGGAGCGCAGGCTAAAGGACTTGGTCAAGAAGCATTCTGAATTCATCAGCTATCCAATCTCCTTATGGATAGAGAAAACAACAGAAAAAGAAATTTCAGATGACGAAGATGAAGAAGAGAAGAAGGACGAAGAAGGAAAAGTAGAGGAAATTGATGAAGAGAAGGAGAAGGAAGAAAAGAAAAAGAAAAAGATTAAGGAAGTGTCTCATGAGTGGTCATTGGTAAACAAGCAGAAGCCAATTTGGATGAGGAAGCCCGAGGAAATCACTAAGGAGGAGTATGCTGCCTTCTACAAGAGCCTCACAAATGACTGGGAGGAGCATTTGAATGTGAAGCACTTCTCGGTTGAAGGCCAGCTGGAGTTCAAAGCTATTTTATTTGTTCCCAAGAGGGCACCTTTTGACCTCTTTGATACAAAGAAGAAGCCCAACAACATCAAGCTTTATGTCCGTCGTGTTTTTATCATGGACAACTGTGAGGAGTTGATCCCCGAATATCTTGGCTTTGTTAAGGGTATTGTAGATTCAGAGGATCTTCCCCTTAACATCTCTAGGGAGATGTTGCAGCAGAACAAGATCCTCAAGGTCATCCGCAAAAATTTGGTGAAGAAATGCATTGAGCTGTTCTTTGAAATTGCCGAGAACAAGGAAGATTACAACAAATTTTATGAGGCCTTCTCGAAGAATCTCAAGCTTGGTATCCATGAGGATTCCCAGAACAAGACAAAGATAGCTGAGTTGCTTAGATACCACTCCACTAAGAGTGGTGATGAGATGACTAGCTTGAAGGATTATGTGACAAGGATGAAGGAGGGTCAAAGTGATATTTATTACATTACTGGAGAGAGCAAGAAGGCTGTTGAGAACTCTCCCTTCCTTGAGAGGCTGAAGAAAAAGGGATATGAGGTCCTATTCATGGTTGACGCCATTGATGAATATGCTGTAGGTCAGTTAAAGGAATTTGAGGGGAAGAAGTTGGTTTCTGCCACGAAAGAGGGCCTTAAGCTTGAGGAGAGTGAAGATGAGAAGAAGAAAAAAGAGGAACTGAAGGATAAGTTTGAGGGTCTTTGCAAGGTGATCAAGGATGTGTTGGGTGACAAGGTTGAGAAGGTTATTGTGTCGGATCGTGTTGTGGACTCACCCTGCTGTTTGGTTACCGGTGAGTATGGCTGGACAGCCAACATGGAGAGGATCATGAAGGCTCAGGCTTTGAGGGATTCAAGCATGGCTGGTTACATGTCAAGCAAGAAGACAATGGAGATCAACCCTGAAAATCCCATCATGGAAGAGCTCAGAAAGAGGGCTGATGCTGACAAGAACGACAAGTCTGTCAAAGACTTGGTTCTCCTGCTGTTTGAGACTGCATTGCTTACCTCTGGATTCAGCCTTGACGAGCCGAACACCTTTGGCAACAGAATTCACAGGATGCTAAAGCTTGGTCTGAGCATCGATGATGAAGCAGGTGATGATGAAACTGACATGCCTCAACTGGAAGAGGCTGATGGTGATGCTGATGGCAGCAAGATGGAAGAGGTTGATTAGAGGGTTTTTTCCTTGCAGTTTGTTCTAATCTATAAGCTTATTTATCTTCTTGTTACTATGTTTTTGCTGGTCTGGACAAGTTGAACGTTTGTTTCAAATGATGATATTTTGTGAACGGTAGTTGTAATGAGAATTTCATTAGATGGTTTATCCACAAATATAGCACAATTCTTCGCTGGGATCATGAAAGAAAATATTCTCTTGAAAGTTTGTGTTTTCTTGCGACATTCCTTTTTTCAACCCTTTGGGTTTAGGCTTTACAGCTAACGCAGTTCATTAAATGGAATACATTCCTTTTTTCAACCCTTTGGGTTTAGGCTTTACAGCTAACGCAGTTCATTAAATGGAATTTAAAATCCGGCCAACTTTAGATATGGTTTACACAAATTTTAATGGGAGGATCATGAAAATATCAAATCAGTTTGGTCCTCTTTATTAGAGGGGCAACTTTCTTCAAATTAAAGATGATGCCCAGAGGTTGGATGTTAAATGTGAAAAATGTGATGTCTAAAAATTTGTAGGACAAATTCTCTATTTCATGTATTTGTTGCAGGAATAAATGTTACTCTCTTTCATTAGAAGATCGATTGTAAAATTTTTGAACTTTTGGTAAGAGTTGAATTTTTAAACTGGAAGATACATTGGATCTTATAAGGGTATCTAGCTTCTTTCTTGAACAAAGGGATTTACATATTAGAATACAATTGAGTCGTCGATTTTCTATAAATTGAGTTCTATTTGCTCTCAAATAAATTAATCGTAATAAAATCAATTATTAATTAAATTTTCTAATTAAATAGTTATAATTAAATTCATAGTTCACATTATTCATAATGAATAATTCAGAAAAAAAGAAAATACGATTTGTCATAAATTCATAATAATCACTAAATCAAATCTATTAAATTAAATATAATATCTATCATTAATTAATTTGTTTAATTCAAATAATTAATATAATCATAAATTCATCTGTTATGAAGTTATTTTTTTCGTTTCTTATTGTATACATATTTTCAGATTTTAGGAATGCTACAGGTGTGGAAGCGAACGTGGAACCTGGGCTCCTAAAAACTATGATCATCTGTTAGCAGATAGGGACGAGAGTTCAGATATTTCAAGAGAAAGTGAAGGTAGATAATAAGTGAACGTGGATGGTTCCAAATTATTAACAAATCCTTGTCATAATTGGCACTATTGTGTTAGTGATGGACATCTTACTATACTAAATCTTTGCCTTGGAGTTATGGAAATTGGATATCATCTTCATGCACACATTTTGTAACAAATTGCAGACTCAATTTTATCCAATATAAGGTCATTCCTTCAATATCCTAACGTTTATATACCATAAAATAAAATAGGGCCACCATTCAAATAAATATTCCAACAATGTTATCGTACTATCTTGATGTTTGATATGAAATTGTTGGTATGCATGTTACATTTTTTTTTTTTGAAAAGATAAATTAAGAAATTCAAGAAACAGTTGTGGCCCTTTATTAGTTTGTAAGGATTTTGACAAGTGGTGTGAAATGGGAAACGGGAGAGCTAATATGGGAATGGGAGAGGTCATGGAGAAATAAATTTGTTGAAAGGAGTAGTTGGAGTCTTAGAGATGCATACATTTAAGCCATTCACATGCAAATGTCTCTTTTACTACATGGAGTATTTGATAGGATAATTATTTGCAAATAAATTGTATAAATAAATTATACACATTTTTGTGTTATTTGAGTTGCCACTTGTCAAATAGTACGTTGTAGGCACATTAATTAATATAATTTTGACTCACTCATACATTCATTCACATACTCATTCAATTACCTTACATGATTTTTTATTAATTTACCCATTCAATTACCTTACATGATTTTTTATTAACTTGCAAATTTCGAAACTCAGACCTCCATTTTTTAGAAGTGGTAGTCGATGATTAGTACTCACATATCCATCCAACTACCTTAAATGATTTTTTATTAACTTGCAAGGTTCGATTTTTTATTAATTTGTAAAATTCGAAACTATAGACCTCCATTTATCAGAAGAAGTAGTCGATGATTAGTAAGACCAACGGTCAGGTCTTGTATAAATTTATTTCTACACATTTGTGTATATAACTATATGAGACAAAAAGGAAATGAGCGACTGTTTATTTAGAAGTTACTATTTTTTTTTTATTTAAGTGATTGTGGTGGTCTCTACTGCTATTTTATATGCATTAAAACTCCACTCATATATTTCAATAATATCACTCATATCTTCAAAATTAAAAAAATAACCGTTGATATTCTGTGCCCTAACTATATAATGTGATATCTTCTTGGCTTCTTCTACATAAAATGTGTGCATATAGTAATATTCTGTATGATACCCTTTCTATGTGAAATTCTTTAAAAAATAATAATTAATATCCTTGATTTTTAAATTAAACTTACACGGTAGTAAAATTCGAATCTGATAGCCGTAATATATCTTAGTCCATATGTAAATTAATATTATGAAGTGCGTAACATATACTATTGAATTTAACCTCAAGTTTTGTAATTTTGTTATATCGTCTAAAACTTTAAACTCCAATAGCTTTTTTTCCAAAAATATAATTTTTGCGTTTGATGTCAAAATCCGATCTACTTGTTATGGATATTCACATGACATGCATATATTGCTTTATCATGGGTACTCAATTCGTCGCCGCCCTGCCTGCCCATCCACCTCTTTCATTCAATTAATCTTGGACCACCTTCTTCATCCAATTTTCTCTGGGTATATAAATATGGATAAAGTAAATATATTGCTATGGTATTTAATTTAGATTAGATACTATTCTTATTCATTCTTTACTATTTATTACATACCGCAATATTATTTGAAATTTTATTTCTTACTAATGATATGTATTATATTTCACCGTTTCAATAAATTTTATCATCACTTAAATTGATTTCCAACAATTAATTCTTTTTTTCTCAAAAATTCTTACTGTTAAATTGGAAAATTCATACTGACATTCGATCAAATGAATGTAGGAATTTTATTTTTTTTGGTTACACAAACGAATATAATTACTTGTGCAAGAAATATTAAACTGTCAACTCAAATGAAAGTTGATGCGAGTAATTAACCTAAAGAAAGAAAAGAATGTAAAAACAAAGGTTAATGATGAAAATTTAGGATTTTTGGATCTTCTAAAATTTTGAATTAACCTTAAAATTGGATTTTTACAATATATATAATAAGGAAACAATTATAAAATTAAACTACCCTTAATATTTATTATGTACATTTAACATCTCCTCTCAAACTCTCGATGCTCACGATGTATCAAGAGAAACCATCGAGAGTTTGTGAACTAATAAACGAAACCGTTGGACAGAAAATAACTTTGTAAAAAGATCAGCAATCTGCATAGAAGAAGAAACAAAAGGCAAGGGAATGGTTCTATAGTTGTAATGATGACGAATGAAATGACAATCAATTTCAATATGTTTGGTGTGTTCATGAAAGACAGAGTTGCGAGCAATTTGAATAGCATTCTTGTTGTCACAGTACATAGGAGTAGATCCGACAAGAGAAACACCCATATCAACAAGAAGTCAATGCAACCATACAATTTCTACAGTAGTAGAGGCCATAGCGCGATACTCAGCTTCTGTAGAAAAACGAGAGACAATATCTTATTTTTTACTCTTCCAAGAAATGAGTGAATCTCCTAGGAAAATACAAAATCATGTGATGAATTTACAATCAGTTCGATCACCACCCCAATCAACATCTAAATAAGCACACAACTTTAATAAGGAGGATGAAGGAAACAAAAGACTCTGAAATTGAATCCCACGAAGATAACAAAGGATAGGCAAAACAACTGCCCAATGCACAGAAGTAGGAGAAGTAACAAACTGACTGACAACATGTACAACATGAGCAATATCAGGTCTAGTGATCGTGAGATAAACCAAGTTGTCCACAATAGTACAATACCTGGTGGGATTTGACAATAAAAAATCATCTAAGGGGTTATATCTGGCATTAACCTCAAGAGGTGTCTCACTTGTCTGAGCGCTAGATATTTGCGCATTTTCAAGGATAGTAGCAGTGTATTTGGATTGAGAATAGAAGATATTCATTTGGAGAGTATGCAACCTCAATTCCTAGAAAGTACCGCAAAGGACTCAGATCTTTAATCTCAAATTCTGTGGTCAACTGTAATTTTAACTGTTCAATCTCATCAAGATCATGTCATCAACATACAAAGAAAGTATGATACAACCATGAGAAGTGCACTTAACAAACCAAGCAAAGTCATATGGGCTGGGATGGAATCCGAAAGATGTAATGACAACAAAAAACTTTTCAAACCAAGCATGAGGAGCCTGTTTAAGACCATAAAGAGCCTTCTTGAGTTTGCAGACTTGACCATGAACATGTGGAACACCTGGTGGAGGAATAATATAAATTTCTTCACGAAGATCACCATTTAAGAAGGCATTCTTAATATTCAACTAAGATATATGCCATTGACGAACAGATGCAACTGTAATGAGAGTACGAAAAGTAGTCACCTTGGCAATGAGAGCAAATGTTTCTTCATAATCCATCACATACTCTTGAGAAAACTCCTTTGCAACCAACCGAACTTTGTATCTCTCTATAGACACATCAGCCTTGGACTTAAATTTATACACTCAACGAAAACCAATAGCACATTTACCTGGGGGAAAAGAGACATGATCCCAAGTATGCATCCTATACAAAGCAGATAGTTCTTCGTTCATAACTTCCTGTCAAAGAAGATCAAGAACTACCTCTCCATAGGAAGAAGACTCAGACAAATTGTGAACAGACGTTATGAAAGAAGTAAAATTACTCGAGTAATTAGAATACACAAAGTCTGGTAATTTAGTAGACTTACAAAACCACTGAGGATAACTAGATGGAGATGGTGTAAGATCTGCAATGACAAGAAATTCTAGGGAAGCAACAAGAGTAGGAAGGACTTCTCGATCAGTACCACTTACATAATCTGATGTATCAAAAGGATCAATGCAAATAATATCTGATTGTGTAAGATTATGAGTTTTAGATGGAATAGAGTAATATGAATGTGCTCAATAAATATAACATGACGAGAGACATATAGTTTTTGTGCAACAGGATTATGACAACGATACCCATTTTGACCTGCACCATAACCAAGAAAAACACATAATGCTGAACGAGAAGATAATTTACTACGATCTGTATGAGAACGAAAAACAAAGCAAGTGGAACCAAAAACTCTTAAAGTGGAGTAATCAGGAGATTGACCAAACAATTTTTCAAAAGGAGACAAACTGGAAGTCACAAAGGGAACGAGCAGTTTCAACAATGTGGCGATGTTTCCTTTCAGTAACCCCATTTTGTTGAGGAGTATTAGTACAAGAGGTTTGCTGCAAGGTACCATCAGAAGCAAACAACTCGGAGAACTTATTGGATGTGTATTCACCACCCAAATCACAACAAAAACACTTAATAACAACATTATATTGTGTTTTAACAAGGGCACAAAAAGTGTTATATATCACAAAAAAAATCAGAATGATGTTTCATTAAGTAAATCCAAGTGTAACGAGTATAATCATCGATAAAAGAAACATAATATTTGGATCCACCTTTAGTAATAACCGGTGATGGTCCCCAAATATCATAATGGACTAAGTCAAAAGGTGCAGTAGAAATAGAAAGACTTTCTATTAAAAGTTAAATCTGAAAAATTTTGCAAGTTTACATCCACAACAATCAAATATGTCATGAATTTGCAAATCTCCTAATAATTCGGTAGAAACTAAGTACTTTAAACGAGAAGAAGACACATGTCCAAGGTGATGATGCCATAAAAAAAATATCAAAAGATGAGTGACTCAAATGAAAAGTTGACAAATCAACAGCAGAAGCTGCAACACATGGGACTTTAAGTTCATCCAAAATATAAAGTTCTCCCTGCCTACGGCATGTTCCAATCATTCTCCTGGATTACGGATCCTATGCATAACAAGAAGTAGAAGAAAACAAAACTGAGAGACCAGAATCACATAATTGACCCACAGAAACAAGGTTCGTAGTGAGATTAGGAACATAGTAAACATTTGAGAAGGAAAAATTAGATGTAGAAATAGAACCAATGTCTGCCAATGACATAAGTGTGTCATCAACAGTCATAACAGATATAGATGAGACATCATATAAATTAGTGAAAGAATTGAAAACATATGACATATGATGAGAGGCTCCAGAGTTAAGTATATATTTGGAAGATAATATACTTGATAAGCTAGAGGAGGGCAACCTTGACTTAAGGAAGCATAAGTGGCATGTAATTATTGAGACATAAGTCTCTGAAGCTACTCAGCAATAGAAGCTATGGTAGGATTAGTACCAATAGGAGGAATTGTGGCTGAAAAATTAGGTGTAGGTGGTCTAAAGCTACATTGTTGTTGTGATGGTGGGATTGGCGGAAGAGGAGGTCTCCATTGAGAAGACTGTTGCATTTGTTGCTGTTGTTGTGGTGGCAGAGCAGAAGGTCTCCATTGAGAAGATTGTTGCAATTGTTGGGATCTGCTCAGCAACTTAGGACATTGAGATTTCCAATGACCATTGCAAAAACGACATTCATTAGAAATATTCAGATTATAGAAGGGTGCTCTAGGAGAAGTTGCAAAAATAAATGGGATAGTTCCCTTATCAGATTGAGAATGAAGACGGATTTCTTCAGCCAATAGCTCATTAACTACAAAGTCAAATGTTGGAAGAGGAGTACAATGCAAGATTGTTCCACGAAGTCCCTCGAAATCAAACCGGAGGACCATAAAAAATTGAACTAAATGTTGTTCTTCTTTACGAGCAATATATGGTTGACAAACTCGTAATTTTGTAGATTCAGTCAGAGCCAATTGATCCCACAAATTAGACATGACATAATAAAATTCTTGAATACTCATATTGTTTTGCTGAAGAGCACGAATATCAATCTCTAATTGATACTGTTTGAGAAATTTGATTGTGTATACAACCGTTCCAAGTGATCCCATACTTCCTTTGCATATTCATATTTTGCTAACTAAATGCCTATCGACTGTGCCACATAGTTATTAATCCAAATAATTATCTTTGAATTGTTTGCATTCTAAGTCTCTAACTTTTCAGCATATTTTTCATCCTTGACATTTACTGGTTTAATCAAAACTCTAGAAACATAACTCCATATTCGTTTTCCTCTAAGAAAATTTTTCAACACATAACTCCAATAAGAATAATTTTGTCCATTCAATTGAACACTAATAGCTCGAAGAGAATCATCTTTTTCTCTAGCCATGACAATAACCAAAATACATAATGTAAGGAAACAAATATAAGAGGAAGGAGAACAAAATCGACTTTATCAGATTAACCTTGTTCTGATGCTATGAAAACTTAAGATTTTTGGAATTTCTGAATTAACTTTAAAACTGGAGTTGTACAATATATATAACAAGAAAACAATTATAAAACTAAACTACCTAAATTACCTTAATATTTATTATGTTAAAATTATACTAGTACAAGCACAAGGGACATAATATTACCATGGAGGACTCTTTTGGAATTATGGAACCTCTGTATTTCTTAAAAATAAAATCGGTTAATTTGTGCTTTGGAATCAAATTTCACTACAAGAGTCAACTGCCTTAATTGGATTTTAGCACACCACCAAAACAAAAGCCTCGTTGATTTGCTCAGATAACTCGAAATCAGAGAGTATAATTTTTTACAAATACATAGGACAAGAAAAGAAACGAAAAAAAAAAAAGAGAGAAAAAGATAAGCGAAGTCAACAGTAACCAAAAGATAAAAATATAAAATATTCCGTACTATCCAACAAAAAAAAAATCATAAAAGTTATATAAATATAATTCTAGCTTAAAAAAAAAATCAACATCTCTATTACTGACAGAGGTGGTTAGTGGTATCACTCTAGTTACTATTAACTGAACATTTAAAGGTAAAATACTGTTTAGATGTGGGCAATCTCTAAATATTAGGTATGAATAACTACTGATTATGTATTTTGCCATAGTTACTATTATTAATCTCGTATAAGTACTAATTACTTACTTTGCTATATGTAAATTATGAATTATTTGTAATAGGATAAAATTGATGCATAGTATATAAAATTGAAATGATGATATGTATACTGAATTTAGATACAAAATAAATTGCTGAAGTGACTTCTCTATCAAAAATGCTTGTAATTGTACTCCTCTATTAGTAACCCAAAAAAAAAATAGTTCATCTTCTCCCAACCGTTCTATGTAAAATTAAAAAAAAAAATAGCATTATAAAAAACGGTTTAGGCGGTCAATTTACTTTATACATATAAAATTTTATTAGATGTCTAAATTAGGCAGGTTAGGAGTACGGTCAATCATGTTTTTTTTTTTTTTTTTTTTTTGTAATCACTTGAAATGACAATAAAATTTTATTTTTTTCAAATTACATAACTAAATTGGATTTTATAATAGGTATTTTTATTATACTAAATAAGAATTGAGCGGCATAATAAACGTTTTTTTTTGTTACATTAATGTATTTATGATGTTATTTTCAATTTACTTAATGTTATGATTTTCTTTTATTATATCAAGATATTTATAATGAAATATTATTTTTAATTATTTTATATATATATATATATATATATATATATTCTGCCTAATACTGTTGCATAGTAATCGTCTAGCCGCCCGCATAATTTTCGCCTACAAAATCTAGGCGTTCTAAGATCGATCATCCGTATAACGCCTTATAGAAGACGGAAAAAAGAGAGTAACATTTGAGGTTAGTTTAGCAGAAAAACAAAATATATTCAAATTTAAATATATGAGGAGTTGGGATATCCAATTGCATCACACTTTTCTTGAAAGAAATATGTGTGCAAATTAACTAGTTAATATAACTATTGGTGTAGTTAATCTCTCTATTTTTTGGAGCCTCAGAACACTTAAAACCCATCTTATTTGATAATTTAGTTGGTAGAGCGTTTAACTGATTATGTAATTAGCACATTGTTTAATTTTTTGGGGTTTTCATCCCGACTATTACTAAAAATAAATATTTTTATTTATATAATTTAAATATCACCTCACTCTTTTATTTTTAAAATTTCGCAGTTTACTATTAATACAAACGAATATCAATCTTTTAAGAAAATAGAAAATTTAATTATTCATTTTCCGATCAAAAGAGTAAATCTATTTACATAGATAAACTCAAAAAGTACATAAAAATAAATAAAATTGTAAGACTCAGCTGAAAAATAAAAAAGAAAAATAAATAAAACTATTCATATGTCAAATTAATTATTTTAATTTTTTAGTTTTATTTATGTGCCTAAATTTTCTTATAAAACTATCAATTTATTTCTAACAAAGTAAGACAAGGACAACGGTAAGAAAAGAAGAGACTGAGACAGTACTACGCTTCCCCTTGAATTTGACCGTCTCCCTAGAAGTTTGGGATTTTCAAGGTAACCTCTCCCTCTCGGCCTCTCCTTCCACCACATGATAGTATCACTCACTCCATTCTCTTTTACGTATTATTTAAAAAACATATTATTACTAATTATTAAAGATTACATTAATTTTATATCTTATTAACTAAAAAATATTTAAAAAAATCAATATTATCTTTTAAAATTTTATTAAAAACAATGAAAGATAAATAAATTAATACTAAATACAATAGTAATATAAAAATTTAAATCATTATATTTCATTAAAACATAAAAATGACATAAAAAAAAGAATATATTTTTCCACAAGTAAATATAAATAGAGAGAGTAACTCCTATTTATATTAAATTTATACATAAATAAATAAATAAAAAGAGGGGAGTTCAAAATGACTTTCTTGTCCCCTTGCTCTGAGGCTCTCTTCCATATATTCACTCAACTCCGCCTTCCTTCAAACTCCAAACTCATCCCTCTCTCACTCTCTGCCTTTCTAAGGTAATAATTTATGAGCTTACAAATATATCTATATGTATAAAGAGTACTTTATTCATCTCCATACTATTTCATAGCTGAAGCTGCTTTACAAGAAAGAGTTCGTGGTGAGATTCATTTTGTTGTTTTCTTTTTGAACTTTTTGGAGGTGGGGTGGGGTGGGGTGGAGTGAGCTAGAGGGGGTTTGCCTATGAGGGGAAGAAAAGGTGGGGAAAAAAAAACATAAAATGTTTTGGAATGAATCACAATGATTCTTGCTCTTGGAATCCATTTTGTAAAATCAGTATTTGAGTTTCTATTGTATTAGTTCAAACTTTTTGAGCTTGATCTTGTATTCTTCTTCCTTCCCCTCCCCTCCCCCCACCTCCCCCCCAACCCCCCCAACAGTTTACGACATTCCATGACTTTTTAATATGTGATAAATTAATTTCTGAAAGTGCAAATTGTGCCCTTTTCAATCTTCATCAATTTGTTCTCTGCAGTTTTCCCCATTGATTAATCTTTTAAAATTGTTCTTGTTAACTTTGCATCTAAAAGTAGGTTAATACTGTATATGCTTTTCTTTTTTACCTTATTTATGTAGTTAGTACTTTCACTATCTTGAAAATATGTATAAAATGTAGGGATTTTTACTTATGAGCTACACTAATCTGCTACAAGTTTGGGCTTTGTAGTGCCCATCTTTGAAATGTTGTTGAAGATAATTCCGGCTTATATCATATGCATATGAGACTGAAAAAGTGGACATAACCCTTTTACACTGTCCAAGAAAGCACGCTCATCATAATCCTTGTCAATGTTCTTGTATATGAGACATATGGTATTGGATTTTGTGAGCTGTGAGCAACTTAACTACCTTGTCACTTTATTGACACACACGCACACTATTTTATCCAAGATCTAATCCCAAATATATGACCTTTTTACTTAGACATATGGTGTTTGTGCTTGGAATTAATCAAATGGTAACCTAGCTCATTTTGTCAGTTGACATGCCATAAAGAGCTTTATGTTTGTTTTGTTGGAGTTGTTTATGGGCATTATAACATAAAGAACATGCAGATTTTTTACAATAATAAGAAGTTTGAAGTTCAATGTTAAGTTGCAATCTTTATATGACTGCAGTGTTCTTCAATGGCTTGAAGACAAATATTGATAGAAGATTATCTAGTTAATATCTTTCCCATTTTATTCATATAATTCCTCTTTTGGCTTACCTTTCCGTTTGACTGATCTACAGTGCTTGGGTTTTTACTCATTCCACTCCAGTCAATTGCCTTTGAGTCGATCAAATGCCAAGATCAAGGTTAGAGATCTTTCTATTAATTTGTATGTAGTAGGTTACTTCTCTTCACCTCTTTCATGTGTGGAGTGCCTGGGGTTATCCTAGTAAATGCAAATAAAATCATGAATCTATTATTTTGCTTCAGTGATAATTGATAAATATATTAGGTACATATCAACGTCATACTTGTTTATTAACAGTTCATTGATCAAACTTATACTGCAGGGGTTCAGAATTGCCTCAAAGGAGCCCCAAGTTTGTAGATCGCAGGGGCGCAACTCAGCAGAAGACATCAAACTCCGATTCTGAGTCGCTGCATCACAGATCTAATGCTGACAAAAGTAATAAGTTAGGAGATGGCCGATCACCTAGAGGTTCCCAGTCTGACCCTGTTAATCAAAGAAAGCTAGGTACTCGCATTGCTGGTTTGGAATCTCAACTTGAGCAAGCACAAGAGGAGCTAAAAAATCTGAAAGATCAGTTGGCCTCAGCTGAGGCAGCAAAAAAACAAGTGCAACAAGAACTGGAGGAGAAAGACACTAAGCCAATTATGCCTGAGGCCGAGGAACTTGATAAAAAAGATCTCCCACCTAGCGAAACCCAAGACTATAACAAAACAGGTGCTACTCCACCTGCAAATGCTGATGGTGATCAGCAGGAAACTGATGTTTTTGAGGTTCCAGTTGAAAAGGTAAGCATGGAGCCTGGGGCTGAAATTAGTCAACCAACTGGAGAGAGCGAGTTGAGTGTAAAACTTCAGGACTTCTCAACCAGATCAACTGTCACCTCAGAACCAGAGAAGCCTATGGTTGATGAGTTGGCCTTGAAGATTGTTGAGATGAGTTTGATGAAAGCCAAGATGGAAGAGAAGCAAAAAGAACTCAACTTTTTTTCCCAAGAAAATGCAAAACTGAAGATTCAACTGAATGAGGCAACTTCAGAGATATCATCAGCTCAAACAAAAGAGAAGGAAACACAATTGAGGTTGAACCAACTTGGGGAAGAACTAGAAACAAGTAAAGGTAAAATATTTCACATAAATGAGAAGCTTGAATCTGTGGAAGCAGAGAAGGAAGCACTGGAAACAGAAATGAAGAAGCTCAGAGTACAAACAGAGCAATGGAGGAAAGCTGCTGATGCTGCTGCATCAGTGTTAGCAGGGGGCATAGGGATGAGCGGCAGAAGATTATCTGAAAGGTGTGGCTCCATGGATAAGCACTACGGCAGTACCTTTCAGCCGCCAATGGGTGGCTACACTGATTTTGTGGGTTCACCAGGCTTAGGTGATGATTCTGATGATGGTTTTGGAAGTGGAAAGAGGAAAGGTTCTGGCATTAGAATGTTTGGAGACCTGTGGAGAAAGAAGAGCCTAAAGTAAGAACTATTTAATCCTACGCTGTGAAAACCTCTTTCATTATTTTCTGCTTATTTAGAAAGTTGCAGTTGTCTGAATTTAGTCCACGCATCACACCTTATGTCTGACACTCGTTTTAGTGACCGGAAGTATGAGATGAGTGATCATGTTTGTCATGATGATCTTTACCAATTTCTAGTGCAGTTCCCCTCTCGTCTTATTTCTGTAAGACATTTTTACATTGAGTGTATTTATTTCCTCTCTTATAATTGATTGTGGGGATGTTTTGAACTCCTCAGGAAATCATCAACGGAAAACGAGACATTCATTTTAATTTTGGAGTTGCAAATGGATGACATTTTCTGAAATGTTGAAACCACTTTAATTTTTCAAACATTCATTTGACATTTTAGCTCCTGAAGTGGAATGCACTTGTTCTTAGAAAAGGGGAAACGAAAATTGCATTTGTAGTTGGTCACAAACCATGCACTAGCGCTTTAGCAATATGCTCTCACCAAAAACAAAAGGATGCCATATTCAGCTCATTCCAAGAAAAATATTTCAGTTGCATCTTGACTTAATACAAGTGACACGAAGACAGGGAGATGTCATTTTCTCCATTTTGTGCATGTGTCATTGCAGTTAGATACAAAGAATCCAAGCGTAAAATGCTGAAGCCAGCAGACTCCTATATGAAAATGTTGTCTTGGACATCTGGCGGCAAGGTTGAACTATATATACCTACTCTCCACTTTGGTAGAACGACTATAGTTCAATGCTAATCATCTTCATCGCTATCATATTGTTGACATAAAGATTGTAGACCACTGCTTGTATTGTTGGTCATGTCCTGTTTGTTATCTTGAATGTCTGTCTTGAGTTCTCCCTCCTGTGTGTTTTCTTTTACTGGTATACTACCATTTGAGGCCAGAGACGATTTCTTGGCAACAGAAACTCTAACTGACGATGACTTGAAAATGAATGTACCACCACCAGGTGCAAGAGAATTTCCGGGATTGTCTGCAAGTAAATCAAATGAAATTAGTGCATTTGTACGTACAGATGAAAAATAAATTTCATCGCACGGCTGACCGATTGCAGTTGCATCTGTGCTTAAAATGTTAAAGAGGGTGTCGATTGAAAACAAGGTTTACCAAATAATAGAGGGGAAAACTAATTGAAAAATGAGAGAAGACCTTTTCTTTTAGAGCTGTCAAGTGTACTGTTTTTTGTCAGGTGATCAGTTGGATTACTAGTAATTTCTTCAGAAAACTTTCTCCTCTGCCAAAATAAAAACAAAAACAAGCCATTTGTATCAGACACTAAACAGTCACCTGACATTTCATGCTATGATAATCAAACAAAGTTCAAATATCAATAGAATCAGTAGAGGTATTGAACAAGACACATGTTTACATGTTCAATCTTTGGAATCATGAAAGAAAATGCAGCTGAAGGTACGAGGAAATTGGAGGAGTTTATAAGGTATTAATTTCTTAATACACTTAAATACACCACAGCCATGTTACTGCTCACAATGAATGATAATAAAGAAAATTATTCAGAAGCGAAACAGCAAGAGAATCATAAAGATATCACAACATAGTATATTGTCATGGTTAAGAAATACGAAGTAATTATCATGTATATAAAAAACCAATATATATGGCTAATTATATCCCACAATGCAATTCCCATAATATATTCATAAGAATATTTTCTATACCAACAATTTGTGAGACATACTTGGCACAAACATAAACCTTTAGGTCTTGATTGTTGATGACGAACTGAAAAATATCATGCCCATGGGCTCTAGACAAAACATAATATGCGTGGAAGAGAACAGCAAACTCAAATAGGTTTTTTTACTTCCCGGCCAACATGAGCACAAAAAATTATTCAAAAAGGAAGCATGTAACCCTGTACATTTCAGGGTACAACATCATATGGTAGTTTAGATTGAACAACTGATTATCAGCTATTTCACCAAAAAACATCACGAATAATGTATTCATTGATCTCATTTTAATGGATACAGACAATAATGTGAATGAAGGAAATTAAAGATAATTCATTTTCATTTTTCTAAGTAAAGAATGAAGGGCCGCAGTTCTTAAAATTCTAATTTTGTATCCTATTAATGGACTCCCTGTCTACCACCAGTTCCTCTTTTAATGTATATAACTTCTCCTCCATCCAAGGATTAAAGATCAACATAGACCCATTCCTGGAATGATATTTACAAAATCCAAATAACATAGGAAGAACAGAGAGATGCATTATTTGTTTCATGTTACTCCTAAGATGTTTTTTAAAGTTATAATGTCTCTTTTCCACATTGACACAAAATAAATGAAAAAAAGGACCTTATCAAGTTGACCTCGGGAATAGTGGTGGTTCAGGATCACTAGTGAACAGATCATTGCTAGTAAAATTTATAGACAGATTATTGATTTTGTCTGACGAAGTGAGATATATTAGTCAAGAGCACCGGAAAGGCGCACACAGCTGAATTCGTCTTTTTCTGGCTAGTAAGAGCCTAATACATCCTTGGTAAATCTAATCAAAAAGTAAAAACATAATGCGATAACATTACAACCGTGTAATAGTAAACCAAACACGCATAACATCACATTTCAGTGAAATAACAAAGCCATTAAATGTACCAGACACAAAGCAATCATCCTCCATGCTACACAAGTACTATTAATTGCTATAGTTTAAGTAACTATCATACCTTGGATCTATTGCTTGAAGATTCACCATTGTCAATTGTGGACTCAATTAAATCTTCATCATCGTCCAAATCGTCATCATCAATCCTTTTGACATACTCTTTTGATCCCTAAATTGGAGATCTAGGGTTAATAAACCAGAGTGGGAAAGTAATACATATAATTAAAAACTACAAAAGCATTAGCAAGAACAATGGCCTTCACACTCACTTGAAATATTGATTTTATAAGAGCTTCATCCTCTTCTGCCAATTTATCCTCTTCCTATCAGCATAAACATAATTGATTAGTCGTAAATAGATACAAACAAACTCAACACCCACAAAAAAGTTTACAGAACTCATAGAACTATAAGCAACAAGTAAAATATCATTATTCAAAATATTGTAAGTTAAACAATCACACTAGAGCAATGCTAACTAAAATAACTGGTTACAAGTTGAATTATTGATTGAATACAATCCAACCACAAGAATTCTGAACTACTGAAAATGGATAAGCAGGTCCGAGCACAGGCTTGGGTAGATAAATATTTCATACACACTTTAGATGGTAACTAAAATACATGTAAATATAATTTAAGTGCATCCAATCAGTTTGAAACTAAAACAGAATTACGAGCTTACCTCTTTTGGAGTAGAGCGCTGCAATGCATTCAGCATCTCATCCATACTAACTGTTGCATGTCTTGACTGAAAAAAAAATAAGAAGCAAAGATTAGTGTCCAGACAAATAGGAGGAGAAAAGGTATAAGATAAGAGAAAATAGCTACAATGTATAGAAAAAAAGTTTAGCTGTCCTTAAGCCAAGCAGTTCATCCGCATCAAAACATATCACCATCAGTGGGAATTACACGCACCCATTTATTCATTGGCTATCTTAGATTAACACTAAAAAGGCTAGTAAATTTGTCAAGATTAGATATCTTAGCTGAAGTACCATGCATGACAGTGCACCCCAGATAGATATTATTTTTGGTAACAAAAAACGCAGAGCCTAAACAACCATACTACTGCATGGCTAGTACACTTTCATTATTCAAGAAATTACCTTCATAGACTTCATTTCATCCAGTGCAGCAAGGATGTCCATTTCTCTTTTCGAGTCCAGAGTTCGGTTCTCCAGAGATTTCATTGCATCCCCCATCTCTTCAGCATCCCTTTTCCGTTTCTCCTCATCTGCCACCTGACAAAAGAAATAAAATGTTACACATTTAAGTTCGTAAGAACATTAAATGGAAGTAAAGCCTGCAACTCCAGTAAGCCAAAATTCCACCTCATCTTCCGCACGCCAAGGTTCAAAATTTCGTGATGCACCTGATTCAACCACATAATCAGAATTCTGTGGATCTGTTTTCATGGTAATCTCAGCTGAACATTTGGTACACTTGAAATAAAACCTGAATATTTGGATTCCCAAATATGTCTGCAAATCATTCAAACAAGATTAGTGAGTTCAGTACATAATAGCTATATGCAGGCAGGAAGGGGTTAACTTAGAAAAAGAATATGAAAAGCTTGTTCTACTTAATAAAAGCAGCAATGTAAATCAAAGACTTGACACTACAGATTACGGAATAATATCTATCTAGAATAGAATATCGTATTCATCCTTGATGCAATGCAATTGCAAACTTAGAGAAAAATAGCCTAGCAGTAAATTTTCACTTTGCCAAGGTTGATCTCTATGTCAAAAAAAATAACATTTGGGTTGATAGCTGAATCTTACAACCTGAATTGATAATACAGTAATCTAGGTATTTAGACATCTAGACATAAACTTTATGCCTGAATGATGGCTTTCAAGTCAAAACCTGATGACAAGAAATAATTTGCAGTTTTCAATATGTACTCAATTGCTATGTAGTCAGAGTGCAGTCATCATTAATTTTCAATATTATTAAAACTTAAATAATAGGTTTAAATTCAGCCAATATTCAGGCTGCCCAAGTTTAATAACTTGACAATTAAGAAATTTTATTTCTGGACCATATGAATAGTAAGATAGATAGTTTAAAGTTCTGGAATGTGACTGAGAAATACAGTAAAAGCGTAATTACATGTACTAGCAAATTCTAATGGAAATGTGGTTTACACTCTTATGTCCAAACTTTATCTCCCCGCTAAATAGATTTGGGTACAGACTTTTTGAATATTGAGCAATGCTTTTTCATATCACGAAATTGAATGTGCGGGAGACATAAAACCAAGGCTTGTGGACTTGGTTATTGTATTGCTGCAGGTACATAAGAATGGATAAGGATAGAAGCCATAACTTTCTGAATTTAGAAAACATGGAGACTGAAAAGAGGTATAGGGGAAAAAGGAGAGGATAACTTAGGTTCCAAAAGCCTCCCACAAACACATTAAAACTATTTCACAAACACAGAATTATTTACAACCAAAAATAATTATTCGCAAAGAATTATTTATAACTACTATTGAAAGATACTACTACTAGTAAGTTAACAACATAATAACTCTTCCAACTAGTTACTTTGCCAATATTTTGGGACATCCCAAAATGGAAAGTTTATCAAGTAAAATGGGACGGGGGGATTATTTACAACAATATTATCCCTAAACAACAAAAGATGATTATTTAAAATCAGCAACTTTATTTCTTGGTCCACATCAGAGATGTTCATTATATCTAACATAATAGTTAAAGAATTGGTCCAAACAGGTGAGCCATTGTATATCTAACGATCACTCCTATTGATGCATTTTATATCAACTACCCATCTTATATCTTATTTGAGTCTCCTGTGCTAATTTAAATGTACTATTCTGTACAGAAAAAAAAATTATCCAAAATATAAAATAAAAACGTATATCGGCTTCTAAAACTGACTAATTCTGATTAGCTGGTTCAATAGTCAATATCTCAAAAATGTTAGTGCCAGCAATGTTAAATGCGCATCAAACAGCATATGTAATTGCAGATAGTTTATGGTTTACTTTAACAAACATATACTACAAACAACAAATTACACTCTATGCCATATATGAGATACTATCAATGTACAAAGTATTTGTAGTCATATACGTACCTCGCCAATAACGTCTTCTTTACGCGAATTAAACTTGGTCCCTTTGTAGATGTAGCTGCCACAGGTACTGCACCGAATGCTCATCGGAAGCATCATCCGAACTTTAATTTGCTGATTCTTGTCTTGCCTCCTCCTCGGTATCTTAGCCGGATCAAAATCCGGCGGATAGTACTTGTTCAGCACTTTTCTCTCTCCCATCTTATTAGGTAATCAAACTGACCACGAAGCTAACAAAATCGAACTTCAGTTCACTTGAAAAAACGATAGCATAATTTTGCTGAATCTAGGGCACCAATAAAGATCAAATTTCCACAAAATGCAGAAAATTAAGATTGCAGTAGAAATTACGGGGGTTTGATATTGTAAAGACCAAATTGTGGAATATCTAAGAAGGACTTACAGGAAAGGAGAGGTATTGGAGCCTTGTGCGAATCAAGATTTACTTCGGGGGATGTTGTTGTCGTTAAATATTCCGTACTGTTCAGTCTTCCTTCGTCAGTTCATCGTCTTCCTCCGTATGCCAATGGAGATCGCCACGCAATTGAGAGGATGTATCAATTACGATCGATTTAGGATTGGATATAGGGTTTCGCCGATTAAAAAACCCGAAACCGGGAGCCGCCTAATGTTCTCCTCGTCTAGTCGCCGCCTAGGCGGGTGTAACCTAGCCCGAATATGTTTTTCTATCTTTCTGTAACTAAAAGTTTATATTAATAAAATAATTAATCTTCACTTACTCTTTAATAATCAACTCTGCTGAGTTATTTTGTCGAGTCAGTCAACTTGATTTTTGTTCCCTATTATTACTAAAAATTTAAATATTATTTTATTTTGATTTTAAACGATTCATAATTTGACTTAAAATACAAATAGGAAAAGTATTAAAAGAACCAAAATATGTTAAGTTTTCAAAAATATTTTAAATAAAACTTATATATGTATAACATATAGATAAATCTATTTACATATACTAAAAGATTACAAGTGAAAAAAAATAGTAAACAATATGCTTTATTTTACATAAATTAAAATGTATATACTTTATACATATAAAATACATACATATATAAAATTTCTTAATATTAGAGGAATAAATCATGTTAAAAAAGGGTTAATGGGGAAAAAATGGAGGGAAACCATAAATATACTAAATATGAATGATTCTTTGTACTAATAGTCTTCCACCTACCATAATTCCATATATCATGATAAAATCTTATGGATAAGTTACTGCTAATTAAATTCTTAAAAATGACTCAAGAATCAAAGTCAAGCCCAACTGTCGTAGAATGCAATTTCTCTTAATTTTTTTCCAAATGGGCTTCTCAATTTTCAAACAAAGTGAGATATTTTCAACCACAGCAGTGAATCAGGTTGTATGATAATAATAATAATAATAATGTAATGTATGATTGTATGTATACTACTAGTTGGAATTGATGAGAAAGCAAGTACTCCATTTGAGACGAGATGGTAGCTACAATAAATGTTTGCCCCTCCTAATGTGTTGAAGGTACATTATAATTTCATGGAAACAAAGACTGAAATAAAAGCCCATCCCATGCCATGCCATTGTCAATATGTCATATGCCTATACATTTTCATCATCCACAACCCTTATTCATTTATCAATACAATAGAATTGGGACCATTTTTATCTACATATCAATATCTATATCTATATCAATATATATATATATATAGCCACTACTACGTTGAAAAGATGTTTCAGGCCCATTCCTTACATTTATATAGTCCAATGGTATTTTCATTTAAGTTTCCTACTACTCCTTTCTCATTTTATTTGTAATTTGACTTTTTTGTATATCGCTTTAGATAAATTTTTATACATGTTAAAAGTTTTAGTTTATTTAAATTATTTATTTATATTCATTCTCATTTAAAATTTATTAATTTCACCTAAAACAACATACATAAAAGTCAAACTACAAATAAAAAAGACGAAGAGAGTCTTATATAATTTTCATCCCCTTAAATTAATTCAATTGAAATAAATACAAACTCTAGTGTCTTCCCACAATTTGAATATTCCACTCCTTCCCATGCCTGCGAATGGGACTCTATGGGACATGACACTCTCCACGTGCGCTGGAACATGTGGAAAATATAAGCTAAAAAAAAGAGTTTAGAATATTACAATTTTCATTTATAATTTACTATACAATTTTATAACTATATCTACTAAATTTTCATAAATACTATTATTTTTAAACTTTAAAATCGCTTCAAAATGAAGTAAACATTGTTTATTGGCAATGTTCAGGAACTGATAGTGTTACATCAGTGCAATTTGGTCCCGGCCATGAAATCCACGTGGGGCATTACCCAAGTCTATTTCAAATATGATTTGTAAAATTTCTTTCCAAAAGTATTATCCATTGACTACGTCTTAAAATATTCAAAAAATATCATCACTATGAGACCCATTTTCAAAAGATTTTTTTTTTAGTTTCTATAGATTATCAAGACTTGTTTAAAGTTCAATTATTAAATTAATACATTTCACATAAACAATACAACCACACATTAAAGAAAAAATCTCTGATCTTTTTGAAATCTAATGGTAAATTAATTTGTTCAATATTTCCTCCATTTCTAGATATGATGATATCTGACATCTAACTCTTAAATTCTTTTTCTACAATAATCTATCATTTAAAATATATTTAGGATTTTTTTCACATGCAGTTTACTAAATTACCTTATAGTACATAAGAAGTTTTATATGTGTGTGTGTGTTATTTCCAATGTCACTTAATTAAAGACAAATTTGACAAAATATGTTATTTTTATCATTAAATTTAATTTTCTCAATAATAGTGCACAAAACTTAGATGTCAGATATTGAAAAATGGAGAAAGTTTTCTATAAATATTAAATCGAAAAAGAGTATAACAACACAATTATTATGAACATATAAATGAATTAATATGTACACAAATTTTTTTTTTCCAACAAAAAAAAAAAACTAAGATCTAAATGTCACATTGGTCGACTATCATGAAACCCTAGTCAAAAATTTCGAAGTCGGCAATTGTAACCAAAAAATCGGCAACCATAACTAAAAGGTCGACAATTGAACATCATACACAAAAGCTTTGAACTCCTGTCATTTCCATTGGTCAAGAATCGCCAATAGCATTAAACGCTATGTCTCAATTCTCAAACATGATTTGAATTTTCCCCCTTTATCAATGTTAGTTTCCATGAGCCATTGTTTGGTCTTACTTAATACTTTTATGTTGTGTCAGAAAATAAAATAAAAAATATGTTCCCTCTGCAACATTTTTAGCTAGCTTTATTTGTCTGAGTCTTGAGGAAAATGTTTGGAGCTGTCTCAACTTTCATTATAAATTTGCTTCCTACCACCCCCCAACATATTCTTTCATTTAAATCTTCTCGCACCTTCATATATAAACTTTGCTCGTTTATGAATATACATGTTATGTTGTGTCATTTGGTAATGATTCGACAGTTATATTTATTTTTATAATATTGTGTAAGTTTCTGGACTTCAGATTTTGTGAAAACTCAACATTTTCAATGTATTTAATCAACAGTAATCTAATTTCACAAGAAATTTTGATAATTTTCTACTGGTACTAATAAGACAGAACGCAATTACTAATAAGGCAATTGGTGTGGAGTAATATATAACTGGTGAAAATATAAAATACAATTCCTAATTTACTCGTCATCTAACAAAATTGTTTATTTTTATTTTCTTGTCTGATTTAAAATCTCTTATTTTATCTTGAACATTACGCATATGTGCGGATTAAGTCAATACAAAAATGTAAATAAAACACAAAATAACATAAAAGATCCATAAAATAGTGTTATGTTCATATGTGTGAGACACATCTCACATTTGTTGGAATGTGTGAATTGAAAGATTGTATGTGCATGATTGTACCTTGACCCACCCATTAGCTTAGATTTTTGGGTTAGATTAGACCCACCCATTAGCTTAGATTTTTGGGTTAGATTAGACGCATGTTTGTATATGTATTGCATTGAAATTTGTTTGATTTTTCCTGACAAACTTATATTGTCCCACATTGATTGCAAATGGTAAATTAAAATACTATATATACATAATTGCAATGCGACACATGTTTGTATATAAATTGTTTTTGATTTTCCTCGATTGTCACTAACAGATGGGATAAAATGTAAGTCATGGACAATCAAACGATTCTAGTAGAGAATTCACTACAAACAAGGTAACCTTTTGAAATATCAACCTGAACCTTCATAAAATAAATAAAAAAGAAAAAGGGGAAAAACAAGTTTTTATGTTCTTAACCTTAGTTGATTCATTTGATTTATCATTTTATGCTGAAATGATGTCTCTTGATTATTATTTATTATTATTATTACTTCTTTTTATGCTATGAGGCGTCTAAGTGCTTGAAATAAAAACAGATGAATAAAAAATTAAATTAAAATAACACTAGCACAAATGCACTAGTGAAATTTAGCAAAATCCGACCTAAGGGATCGCAAACTTGTATAAGAGCTTCCGCAGTAGTTTCCGTAAAATCATCAAAATCTCTATTTTCAGGTACCTGAAAGGTAAACTTAGTAAATTTAGAGCTGCAGCAGTATCTGTAAAATACGATCATGAACGGTAGTTCATCAATTCTAGAGTACCACTGTTCATGAAGATCTATTGTATACTCCCTCATTTTTGCAAAAAGTGCGGATTTAGATTTTTAATGACTATTTTACATCTTTGACTAAAAATTAAATGTACTAATTATAAGTGTTTTTCATGAAATTTGTTATAAATCTTTAAGTTATGACGAGATTTATAAGTTTGTAATTGAAAGTTTTTTAATTTATCGCAAAATAATAAAGAAAATTTTCAAATGTAATTGTTTTTTGGAACAAATTTTTTTCCTCCAAATGTAACTATTTTTTTGAAATGGAGGGAGTATTCATTTTTTTATTCTACTACAGAAGTGGTGCTTCATCTATATTAGTTTATCGAAAGTCCACGATAGATGCAAAAATTATTTCATATGTTATATAGCTATAGAAACTGTACTGACATTCTAATATTTTTAATTTATTTAATACTTACAAAATAAATGTTTTCATAAGATTAAATTGGTTTCTTATATTTTCGTTACACAAAATGAAATTGTATTTGTTATATATTAATATTTCTTGCTATAATATATTAAAAAGTGATTTATAATATACATTGATATATTTTCTATATGTGCTAATATTTTAATATTATATAATTATTTTATACATAAATGTGCTATATATTATACATATAATATATATATATATAATAACATATAATTATCTATTAATTAATAAATTAACAAATGTAAATAATTTAAGTTTAAAATATTATTATGGTATATTATCAATTAGAGAATCTAGAGTAAATAAAATAAATAAAAAAATATGTATATGTATAAAAAGTTATATTTGATTTTGTAAAATATAGAATTTGTCTGGTGTGGATGACCTAATTAATAAAGGCTTTGCATTTCGGTGATAAAATTGTAGATCTACATTAACCACTTTGTTTGAAATTAATCCATTTTATTTTTTAGTCTAAACTTAGTAATTTATAAATTTGATTAATCTTTCATTAAATCGGACAAAAAAAAATTCAACAAAAAAAGACAAAACTCTTTTGATATCACTTTTTCAAAGAGATCAAGATCGCAATTCAAAACTTTAGGAACCGGCTTCTTCAATTACGGAGTTTAAAACCCTCATGTCGCTACTGATGGATCGAGTTACATATGTTTGAAAATATTGCATCAGGAAAACAAATAGTAATCTATAAGCAAAATTGTAAAAAAAAAAATAATATTCTACTATATAAATTACAATTTCTATTACTTGTTCAAGTATTTATATAGTTGGTCATTATCTATGCATTCGAACACATATTCACACTTTTTTTTTTAAAAAAAGATTAGTCGATGACCGGTGAATGATTAGTGCTCATATTACTTTAACCCATTATTGATACAACTGAAAAAGAAAAATAGAAATGCTGATAAACTGAAAATGAAAATTAGAAATGCTGATAATTTTTCAGATTTTATATGTATTTTTAAGAAGTTGTGCGATTAATAGAGATTTTGTAAATCTACCGAGCCCATCTTTAAATCCGACGGCCCCACTGTTAGAAAAGAACAAATGGCCCCACAAGATTGCTTTACTACAAAAATGCATTACCTATCGATAAATATAAATCCTGTGATTGTCAATGAGTATACAAAGGCGTATTATTGTGGGACTATCTTCTAGCATGATTTATTTAGTCCTCCGTATAAAATATCATACTTTTTCTTTAAATATAAGAATTGGTGTTGTTCGGTTAATGTTCTAAAATACAGCAAATGTTATCATTGATAATACAGTATAATGTTTGTATTCTTACACTTAAGATTAAATTAAATACTTTCAATAATCAAGTAATTATCTTAACTCTATTAAATAAAAAAAATTTAAAATTCAGATTGTACGTGAAATATGCCAATATTTCTAGTAGTTTTTCTATCATAATTTATATAGGACCGATGGTCCACCACTTGTATCATAAGTCGAGGGCCTACAAAATAAATAGTACAACTTGTACTTACATGATCGTCTTTTGGCTTTTAAATTTATTTTTTATTATATAATTAATAATGATTAAACAATTATTTAGTTTTTCCTCGTGGTGACTTCACTTTAAAAATATAAATGTATTTGGCTCTATGATTAGTTTGGTGGTGATATCTTCTATTTTCAAAAGCTTTCATAATCGATCGTAAAGCGCATCGTTATTGTTATTGTTTGTATGCAAATTTGTTTTTATATTAACTTTTTTCTTAAAAAAAATCTATGTAATATAAAATTAATTTTAAAAAAAAATATTATAAGAAAAGACTTTCTAAACTTTCATATTTATCAAGGTTTCATCTATCCATAAGAATAGATATTTCAGAAATATTAAAAAGAACATTTTGTACGACCATTTTAATTAAAAACAACCTCACTTTACTGTTTTCACCGTATATATCACAAATTTAAACAGATATACCACAATCAAACTTAAAGTTCATTTATAATTCTGGAATGCAAAATGCATGGGGTTTAACTTTTTATACATATTTTTAGATGAATTTTAATATATGTTTAATATTTTATTTTTAAAAAATTAAAATTAAAAATATTTTAAATGAAGATTAATGTGATATAAAAATTACAATTATATAAAATATTTAACATGTACTAAATTTCACCTAAAATTACGTAAAAAAAAAGTCAAATGTCATATATTTTAGAATGGAATTAGTAGTAAACTATAAACTTCAAATTGACTTTTGGTATTTATAGCACGTGATAACTAATACACTTTCTACTAAACTATGATTTGTTCAAAATTTCAAAACTGTGAAGTTAGATTATGTGATTAATTAGTATTTGAGGTATTTGATAATTATTAATTATTTCTTCTTTGTGCACTTACTTTTGAAATTAAGTTTGATTATTCTAGTTGCAATTGTTAGTGCTAGAAAAAATATACTATTTCTTACTTAACTATATGGAAGATGATCAGATGAAATTTAATTTTGTGAGATATGCTTGAGAGAGATTTAGTTAACAATATTAATAATGAAACCATTGTGCAAAAAACTTATACATGAAAAATCTCATTAGAAATTTATTTTTATGTAATGAATTTTCTTATTAATAAACTTGTTTTTATTGTGCATAATTTTTTTTGACCCCTCGCCTTTTGGTGCTAAAATTCTGCGTAGACCACTAAATATAAATAATATTTAAACCGAATAATTGTAACGTTGAAGTACTAAAACATGTGTTCCAAGGCTTCACAAATGAACATTGATCGTATATATACCATGAATATGGTCGTCCTCCTGCAACCTAAAAGAGCGTGGTCAGAATATATAAGAAAAAAAGACAACTACTCGAAGGCAGTTGAAGCTGCTGAGGAGAGGGCAGAGCTCAGCTAAAAGACTGATCAGAGGAAGTAACGTACAGCTAGATTCATATGCCACAAACATCCTAGTACCAAAGTAATGCTCCTCTTAACACTATTATCGCATCTGATTTAAATTTGTTTATATTTGAGTTTTTGACGGATATTAATATTATATATTTAAATATAATAATTTATTATAAATATTAATTAGGATAAAATTTAAAAAATATACTATCATAATAAAGATCTTATGTAAATATCAGCTAATATCTTTTAAAACGGCAGTATTCATATCATAATTAGTTCTTTTTTCCTATTTTACTTCACGTGAAGGTTTAGTCCTTGAATTTACACATAGGTTTAGTAGGTGATAGGTGTTATGTAGGTTTTTTGACACATGTTTTTTCTTGGAACTGGATTATAGCCAGCTTGCCCTGCCACATATATATTTGCATAATAAGCTTCTCTCTCACTCCTGCAGCCTACTCCCCATTCTTAACCCCTAAGAAATTTTGAAATCTATCCCTGCTACGGTTCAGTCTTTTCTCGGTTACCTGAAGTAATAAAAATATTTTTTGTGAAATTTTGAGGTTAAAGATTAAATTTCATAGATAAGAATAAAGTAAAATTTGAATTAATTTCAAGAATAATTTTACCGATCAATATATATATATAAGCCGAGTGAATGATAAGAATACTCTTTTATTGTATCTAAAAATTGAGTTAGTAATAAAAAGAATTTTACCGATTAAAAAAATTAAAGTTCGTTATAAAAAGTTGGGTGAATGATACTTTTGTACCTGTAAATTAATACAAAGTTTTAATGCAATTTTTCAAGTTCTAAAATTAGTGATTTTGTTAATTTATTTTGCATCTGGCAAATTAAATTTAAATATTTGTGATTCGTATAATTGGCATGATATGCCAAACTTTATGGGTTAAATGTATAGTGATGCAGCCCTCAACTTGAACTTTACTAAGTTCGTCCACTAACCATTGAATTTATTGTACTAAATTGGTATGATAAATGAACATATTTGTTAATTCTGAAACATAAAAATTTGTATCAAAATTCGATGTTTAATTGGAATAATAACTGCATTATTTAGCCTAAAAAGTTTGAATGACTTGAGTTAAATAGTCAGTCGAATCGGATTTAATTAATTTGGGCGACTTATTTGCTTGCGAATCATTAGTGATATTGAAAGACGTTTTTGTTATATTGTGTATAGCCAGGAGCGGATTTATTATAGAGCTGGTGCGTAAATGAGAAAATCAAAAATTAAGTTGTTTAGTAGTTTAGTGATAAATTTATAAATATTTTTATCCAAAGGAATCTAAATCCTGCGTGATTGTGTGTAGTAACATGAAAAAACAATCGAGACCCGTTAAAATTGATACATTATTCATTGAACTTAAATCTTGACTCCGCTATTGTGTACAGCAACGTGAAAAATAATGTTTGAAATTTCCCAGTAATAATATTCAGAAAAAAAAAATATTATTGTAGTATATGAGTTTTATAGTTTTGATTTTTTTTTTATTTTACGTTACGTTCTCTGTCCATTTTCTATGAATTGCGCACCCAAGATCTGTGATGGGTCTTCTGGTGAGTTACACCTGCATTTTTCGGCCATAATTAATGGCACGATTCATCTAGTTTTGTATATATTATTCTTTTAAATTCTTTCATTAACGTAATGTTGCTATCAGGAATCACTTATATTTCCCCCCAATTTGGATTGTTTTTGTGCATTGATTCCGTCTATATATCTGATATTTCCAACTTTTAATTGTGCCACTGTTGAAAAATATGTTAATGTCCGTGACACAACATAAATACGTGTACAAATAATAATGATGAAATGTCCACTTCTAACAGAGTAATTAATTAATTAGATCTTGGATGAAAATAAAATAAAATAACAATTATAACTTCTCAAAATATGCGATAAGAAAGTTATTTGTCATTTATGATTTGTGTGGCTATTTGAAAAAATATATAATTAAATGATGACACAAAAATACCACGACGAGACTTGGTTGCTTAATTAATAAAGTTAAAAGAAATTTTTTTAAAAAAATTAACAGGTGATATTGTCAGAATAAAAATTATGTTATTAGAACAATAACTATTATTAAAAGATATTTTTTCCATAAAAAAATATCACTAAATATTAAATAAGTCCAATAACACAAATTTCACTTTCATACTTATTTATTTTAGATAAAAAACTACTATTTCTACTCGCGTGTAATTTTTTCTACAAAAAAAATTACATGTGATATAGGATTATGAGTTGATGACATGGTTTATAACTCAAGTTCCACGTGTGTTCTCAAAACACAAAGTAGATTAGTATGTAAGATGTCATCATTCATCAGAAATAAATCACTTAAAACGAATATATTTATGGGCATTAAATCCATGTGCGTCACCGGAGAATTATAGTTTTCGCTTATGTAAAACATCGCCTTGTGAAACCTCTCATGTAACCTCCAACATTTAATAAATTTTTATCTTCTGACGTATATTATTTAAAATATAAAAATGAAGCAAATGTTAAGAGTTATACTAAATCACAAGAAATACATTTGACCTTTTGCGAAGAATGCGACAACTTGTAAACAAAAATTATATTTTAAAAAATTGTCTAATATTTTTAGTGAAATTTTTATAATTTGAATTGATAGAAAACTTTGACCGTAAGATGATCAATACATAAAACATAAAAATTCTAAGAAAACATACTGTTCGAAATGTGAAAATCTTTTTAAAGTCGTGTCAAGTGATAGGGTATGATAATATAATATTTTCAGGAAAGTTCATTCCCACACTTATTATGTTTTCTGTATTATAATTTCCTTTTTCTTTTCGTTTTTTTTTAAGGCGTCAATTTTTCTATTTCATTCACACTCTTGAATGCACCATAATAGTTAAAATATATAGTATAAAAGTGTACTTCACTGTACACAGTTTGATTGGATAAATCATTATTCGAATAAGTTGGATGTGAAAAGGTGAAAACCTACGGAGGTACAAAATACACTCGTCTCTATTAGACGATATTATCCTCTCAACACAAAATTTTGTAAACTTGATCTAAGCTGCTTTTTTAAAAAAAAATAAATGAAAAAGTTATCTTCCTAAGGTTTGTATTTGTCAAAATGCTGGATGGTGTTTCCTCTTTATATCCATACACGAAATGGCAAATGTTTATATTATTTATTTTTTTGGACTATGATCCTCTCAAAGAAATGGTTGGCTTGACAAGCAACAATTGATGGTTCAATAATTAAATATTCTTAATAGGGGAGAGGGAAAATGATGTTCTATGCCTGCTTAATTGCAAGGCCTAATTATAGACATAATTTCTTCAGGAGTTGGGCTATGAAAGTTGGCTTTTACATTCAAGGACCACCAGAAAAGAGAGCATGGATTTCATATATTATTTGGTACTTTATTACATAAAACAAAATTTACATAACGTCACATGAGTTAAAAAAAAAAATTCATCCCGATAATAAAACTCATAACAAGAAATGAAAGCCTGAATGCAACATTTTCTTAGAAGTATCTTCTCTCTCCTTTCTAAATTTAGAGTTAATTCTTTTTTCTCAATACTTCTAAGAAGATTTGAACCCTTATCAACTAAAAAAAATTAACACTAATACTAATACTCAGTTAGCTTGGAGTCTTAACTTTAATTATAGATTAGAGAGCTTGGATATGTCATATGTTTGGCTTCTAATAATATTAGAAAGCAAGTAAATGGATCAATCCTTGATGCAACTTTAGATAGTGGGAGATAGCTATGATGTTGACCATGGCAAGGAAGATAACCATCAGACTGATGAGAAATATGAGATTAAGATTAGTTTAAGCAAATAAAGGATAGATAAAAAGGAGGAAAAGAGTACATAGTTTGCCATGCAGGGAAATTTAATATCCTATGCTCAAATCTAACTTTTTTTTTTTTTCTTTTTCTTTCTAAGGCATGACAACCCAAATGTCTAACAAAGGTGGGGAACTTAAAAAGGAGCCATCACTATTCATTATGAGGCTGTAATTTTCTCAAATAGGCACAATCTATTATCAGCTAGCCTTGACTGGTATGCAGATTTTTTATATTCAAACCATGTAAACTCCTTGTACAAGCTGCTGTCCTCTCCTTCCATGAGAAGTGAAGGCAATGGAGCTATCTTCTCACTCAATGGTGGTCCTCCAAAATAAATCATTGACAATCTTGATTTACAACTGTCTGCCAAAACCCTATGCCTTACACTCTTAAACCTCCCATTGGTCATAACCTGCAAATTAATTATATCATTATTCAGCAAAATCTTTTGATGTAAAGTCCCTTTCAAGAAAAGGAAACTGATAATAACTACATAAAAGTAAAACCCATAAAATCACCATGCAGATAGAACTTCTATTTTATTTTATTTTTTCCTTATCTTGTTCATTACAAATTCTACTTTTATTCTGTTTTCATTATGAGATACAGAAAAGAAAAAGGAAAAAAAGAAAAAAGAAAGGTAGCTAATTCCATGTACTGTCATGAGAATCAAACAGTTGACACTTGATAGTGACTTAAAAATCATTGGTGTTCAAGAACCTACATAGATTCATAGGACTTTTTTCATTCTCAGTCTTTCTTCAACAATCTTACACTAGAAAAGGAAAGTATAAGGGACATTAAAACTATAGAACTTGGTAAGTGGAGGTGGTATTTAATTTGCAGTGACTACTTATATATTACCTGTAAGGAGTCACCAACATTGATGAAGAAGGAGTCCTCATCAGGTGGAACTGAAATCCAAGTGCCGTCATCTTTCAATGAAATTTGAAGACCAGATGTATTATTTGACCTTAGAACTGAAATGATTTGTGGGTCAGTATGCTCTCCAAATCCAATCAACTCTTTACCACGAGTTTCAGGACATGGAGGATAGTGATTGACCCTGAAAACAGAGTCACTCTGTTCATCCATCAGAAGTTTACTAAATGCATTTCTTTCTTGAATCCTCAACCCATCAGCCAAAAGTTCAAGAATTTCACAAGCCATCTTCTTCACAGATGACACATAATCATTCACAGCACCACTACAACAAAAACCCAAAAAGGAAATCAATAAAGATCAAATTTTTAACTCAAGAAACAAAACAAGTTACTCTGTTTTTTTTTATTGTTCTTTTATTTTACCTAAAGTTTTGTGGGGTGTCACCAAAAATTGATGAAACTCTGTCAAAATCTAACTCAGAGCTGGTAGTTAGGAGAAGATATTCGACCCAACCGATATCACCATTATGTCCAATACTTCTGTTTCCATAGCCAAAAGGGTTGAGAGGCCCTGCTTTTAGTTTTTCAGACATAGGGGAGGAGAAGAATTTAAGGGCCTCTGCTTCAAGTTTGGTGATGAATTGAGTAGGGACACTATGGTTGATGACTTTGAAGAATCCAAAATCTTCACAGGCCTTGACAAGGCAAGATTTTGAGTCGGGATTAGAGAGGTCAATGATTGGAATACCAGGGAACAATGTGAGGGATGTGCAGGGGTTTACAACTTCAATTGGTGGCTTGGACAAGACTACCATGGTTGGAGAGAATGAGAAATTAATGGTGGTGGTGGTGATGATGATGAATAAATATTTTTGAGTTTTGGGGTGGGGGTGGGGGGTGTATATATAGAGAGAGAAGATTAGTAAATTAGTATGATGATGATGTGGGTATGGAGGAAGGTGATTGTTGATCAGTAAGAGTATAGTTGGGCTGAGGGAGATGAGTTGGTATTGTACTGTGTGAGCAGAGATGAAGGCAGATGAACACATGGCTCGGTGGCTTTGCTTGGTTATTTATAGGACTATAAAACGGGAGGAGGAGGGGTGTGGGGATGGAAACAGATTTTTATCATCTTAACAACGAAATCTATAATTATATATTCATCTTTCTTTCCTTTTCTTTTTGGGGGTTGGGGTGGGATGGGTGGGGTGGGTGGAGGTGTGTGGGGAATGGGCAGTGCAAATTTAAATTTGTTGTACCAAACAGTGTTAGATATAGCATTTCTTTTAGGATGTCATCCATTATATTCCATTTTCAAGTTTAATTTAAAAATATATTGCACAGAAAAAAGGTACGTCATTATTTAAGAGAATATTACTATAATACTACCATATCATCATTGATGAATTATATTTCAGGATGCAATAATTTTGAACACACAATTTAGTCTTATCAAAATATTTTGTAAATAGACGTTATCGTTGGTCTCATTAGTTATCAACTATTTATTTAATTCATCTGAAAAGTAAAAATGTCATGATTATCAAACCTTACATTCTTTGCAAGTTAATAAATAATCTTTTAAAATAATTAATGGGTGTGTGGGCGTGTATGTAAATTTTTAGACGTGACCTAATATGTAATAAAAAAATATTTTGTAAATAATAATTAAAATTCTGAATAACATATAAATATTTACAAAGTACTACATATATATGTCTATAAAGTTTTAGATGTATTTATTTATTTAAACTTTTAGGTACACCTTAAGATGTAGCCTACGAATTTGAACATATTACGAAAGGTTCTTAACTTTCCACCTTAATTTTTTGAACCCTATTATTACATTTATTAGGTGACTTTAATTTGTAAAGTCTATATTCTAAATTTATTTGAAATAAATAAAAATAATTGAACCAAGTGATGCATATGCCATTTGGTATTTCTTTAGATTTGTCATGTATTCTACAAAAAAATTTGTGTAAATTATAAAATTACATAGGACAAGCATACATGTATAGTTTGAGAAAATATTAAATAATACTTTCAACGTCCTAAATTAAGTGATTTAATTTATTTTTTTTGCACGTAATTTTAAGTCTAATTTTAATATTTTTTTAAATATTTTTTTTAAATAAAAATAATAAAATAAAACTTTAAGCAGTAAAGTTTAATATCATAAAAAAATATAACACATAATAAATTTAATATAAAAATACGTATTGTTACCATAGCCAAGCATGTTATAGTTATATTATAGTTGAGTGCCTCTGTAGAATACAAGTACAGAACATATATATTCTCGAAGAAAGGAACCACGTAAATTTTAAATTGAAAAATGAGTGATTGTGAGCTTCATATTTTTTCCATTGTCGATAAATATTTAACTTTGCTTTTCTCAAATGTCAGGAAAAAAACTTTATGTCAAAACGAAAAGAGATGGGAGTACTTTTCATTTCTAATTTTAGAGGAGTTTCCTTTGGATAAACAGCAAAACTTATTTTAGTAAAATGTGTATCCTTGCTTAATCCTCTAAGCTACCTGTACTTTCTCTGTTTTAAAAATTAAAAATGTACTTTTATCTCATATAAAATAAATTTATAAATTTAAAATTAAAGTGAAATTTTCCTTTTAATAACTTTGAGGTAACATATTGTGAAGTAAATAAAAAACTTTCAAATACAAAATCTTCTATTTTCATTTTCTTACAAATATAATTATAATATTTTAAAATAAAATTATATTATCCTAATTCTAGAAGGAAGAGAGTATATCTAAAGGTATAAAATTGGGAAACTCATATTTAAATTGGAAAAACCTTATCTTTCCCATCTAAGGCTGTAATAGTGTTAACTATTTTAGGGCAATTATTTACGAGAAGTAATTAGTGAGTGATGAAGTTGTTTCGACTTTTGATCATGTGGATTTAATGTTTCAGTTAGAATCTATGTGTATCCTTTTCCTTCCCTGCTATGTAAACCCATGAGACTGACGACGTTGTCATTTAAAACATCATTAATTACCCTTACGTAAGTGAGATAATTTTTATTTAATATTCTTGTTGAAACTTGACATTATCGTTTTCTCAATAATGAAATTATTTGACATTTGTAACCAAATAAATGGACTTGTTTTAATATTATTGGAACAAAAATCTCAAGATAATATACCTAAACTAGTAATATCCAGCTTCATATAGTACTTTTCTTGAACTTATTGTTTTCTGAATGATGGGTTTTATTATTTACTCTTACAAGCTACGGAATACTCCCTCTCCTGAGTTTATAATAGTTGTCATTTGAGTTTTTTGTATGTAAGTCAAGGTGAATTTTTTTATATATTAAATATTTTAATTAATTTAAAAAAATAATAATAAAAGATATTTTAAATATAATTAATATGAATATATTTTTGTTCTAAAATAAAAATTCACCTAAATTTACGTATAAAAAATCATATGAAAGTTATTACGAACCGTATATAATAATAAATAGGGGTTGTTATAACAATTTTGAAAATAATACGCCGTATATTAAAACAATATACCTAAAGTAATAATAATAAATAATAATATTCAGCTACATCTGGTCGCTGCCCCCCCCCCCCCCCCCCCCCCCCCCCCAACCCAAACTGAACTTATAGTTTAGGTCAATGGATAGATATTATAGTTGGACAATAGAAAAGAGTGTGATAGAGTTATCATTGGGTCATAAAATCATGACGTACCAACTCTTTATATGAATAAGAAGATAACACCACATCGTTTAAATATTACATATCTATGCATAACATCCATTGAAAATATATTATCCTTTTGAAGAAATCCGATTAATTCAATTTAAATAATTATTAATTTTTGGAATTCGAATAAATTTATATTGAATTCAAACCTGAAAACACAATCCACGTATATATATAATTTAAAATGAATGGCATATATAAGATCCCAAAGAAGTGGTGTATAACCAACTGAAGTGAAAAACATATATACACACAAAACGTCATCTTACTTAAAACGAGTAATTGGACCTAATATGAAAAGTGTCTTTCGGTCTATCCTTTTTTCAACTCCGTATCTTTTGCTTGAGAATTTTTCAGCAGTTGCCAATTTTGGATAATTTAATTTCTAGTTTATACTATTAAGTACTTTTATGATGTCATACTCAAGTCATTTATGATTATTTATAATAATAATTAACAAAGTCAAACAGTCCGATAAGAATCAGATTGCCAAGTTTATGTAGTTAAAATTGAGTAATATGTATTTGTATTGTTGACCATCGTAAATATTTTATATACTTTATCATAAGTATACAATTTTGTTTGTTTTAACTTATATTTTAAAATTATAAATTTCAATACTATAAATTACATTATCATAATCCAAAATTTTTAAAATTTAAACTTAAACAGACAAACGACATATATGTGTTCTCTTATATCTCCGTCCTCTTTTATTTTCTTTGATGGGCCTTTCTCTTATGAATAATAGTTTGGATTGTGATATATTTTTTTGTATCGGATTTATTGGACGATAAGATTTATGAAGTTGATCGGTCAAAAAATAATATTTTTACAATTTTAATTTACATTTTGATCTTTTACGCATTTTTATTGTTCAACTAAAGTTGAAAATCTTTAGACATTTATACACACTTTTTTTTTAGTAGAAAAACAATTTTAATCTTATGTAGCAAAAACACTTTTTCAATTAAGTGATGAAGTGCAAAAGAAATAAATGAGTGGGCCTTGATATCGGAGTCATCCCAACGTTTTAGCCATGGTGATGGCCGATGGGTGTGGGGCCATTTCTTTCCTACTGCTGCCTTAGCAGCTCCCTCGTTTACTTTTTGGATATTTCCATTATTTATTTATAATTGTGTGACTTTGATTTTTTTTATATAAACTCTAGCAAAATCTCTTCTTCTTTTTTTTTTTAAAAAAAAATAGTAATTGGTTGTACTTCATCAAAGTTATCATAACACGTAATAGGTACATAACTGCCATCAAAATTAACCAAAAGCCTCAACCAAGTTGTTGATATATACTCATTTGGAATTTTATAAATGAAAATTTATTTTTTGGAGTTGGAGGAGAATTGTTAGCAATGAATAACAAACAAAGATTTCAACATTTATGAATAATCTTGAACTATGATATGTATCAATTGTATTGTATATCATAAAATTTAATACATACTCGGTATTTTTTTAGATTTTTCTCATTATAAAGGTATATAAAAAGTTCAAACGATAGTTCGTGTAAGTATTGTCCTTTTGGTTAAAAAAATTGAGCTTATTGAGAAATTTTTTCAATTTATAATATGTTGCGATTGTTTTAGAGTTTACAATGATATTTAACAGATAACAAAATTTAAACTATCAAACTAATACAAATATTTATTGAATTTTACAACTCAACTAACATTCATTTTATAAGAGACTTAATCCCAATTTCTACAAATAAAGCGGGAAAATAAATTATACATATTCCTTGTGGTAATTACCTCTCTCGACTAAGCATACCAACTTTGTTGGTACACAGACTGAAAATGTTCTTATATATACGTGTGTGTATGTTGAGGGACCACAACAATTTACTCTCTCCATATCACTTAAAATTTTGTTTTGATCAGTTTAACCATTTTGTATTTCAAAAGTACACATACATATTTACATTTATAAAAATTCATAACAGTTTTGATCAGAAAAATTCATAACAGTTAATTAATTAAGAACTGAATATATTAGATAAAGTAGTTAGAATATAGAAAAATAATGATGTCCACATGCAATATCGGTAGTAAAAGTGAATAAATTAATGGGAGAATAAAGATACACGTGTTGGAAAGATGACCTCCACTTGTAAGGTTCGGTGTGGACGCGTGTATGGTTGGGGGCGGTGTTATTATCAAATGACGTGGCTCCTTAGTTTCCCAAAACTTTCCATGTCGGCATTATTTATGTGGCGACTCACTAATATCCCTCACCCAGTTTTGCCAGGTTGGCCTCAACCTTTCCGGCTAAGCATGGTAAAGAGGTGAGCACTTTTTAAATTTTATATTTTAAAAATACATAATTTTTCAAATTTACTCCGTTATGTTAATATTTATATTAAATTCACCTTGTCTCTGTCCAGTTACGCAAAATAATATTTTTAAATTTAATATTTTTTTTTGTTTTTTTATATTTTTCTCATATAAATCTTCTAAAATTATTATAAATTATGTTTTATATATAAATAAGGTGGAGTCAAAATTAAATAGAGTGAAAGGATAAATTCAGTACCACACTCTAATTACACGAAATACTAAAAAATCCGACTAAAATTGGCATTCCTACCTCAGCCCCACCCCTCTAACTAGTCCTTCACCACTCTACTCTAATTGCCTAAATTTCATATTTAATTAATAAACATAGAATAAGTTATATGTTAATAAAACTATTCCCATAGAACTCAAATAATATTATGACTTAATTAAATATGGTCGAATAATACATACTAAATGTTATTTCTACAATAAAATAAAATAAACTAAAATATAACACTAAAATTATACTGTAAAACGTATTTATTAAATTATGAATAATAGCTCTCCGTATTTACAAAAGAAAAAATATCTTGCCAAAATAGTAGTTCACTTATATGAATTTGACCCCATTAAACTAAAAGCATAGATTTCCTACTATCTACATTTCAAACAAATAATGCAACTTTACAATATTTTCAAGAAAGTCTCTTGGAGAATATATTGGTATACACGAACTTTGACGAATTAATAGTGATAGTGGTCTTTGTTGCATTCCCTCTAATATACAAAAGTGTGGAAATGACCTATGTAACTATCATAAAACTTTGTTATGTGCGACATTGATGAGAATGTGACTATAATATCACAATTTTTATTCAAAATGAAAAAAAAAAAAAAACACCAAACCATAGCTAGAAGTCGACATCAATAAGAAAATTAAATATCAAACGAGTTAACATCCGACAGAATATATCAAATTAATTAAAAGATTTTTTGGAATCAATTGGTGGACATGGGCCACTTAAGGACTATGGTCCATTCCTATGTTTTTGCAATAGATACTAGTGATAAGTCACAATTTAATTGCGAAATTTGAAGTGTGTATTATCCGTGTGTAAGTCAATGGTGGTAGTTTAAGTGGCTCATTCGAGACCTCGAATCTCTAGTAAACTCTGCCTAACATGTAGAATTTATTTGGGGTCATCACTTACAGAAAAGTCATTCATCAACATATCGTACAAGTTTATGATACATGCACTACTAGTGGTAGAACTATTTATTTCTTCTTAATAATTTTATTTATTTTACAAATTTTAGATACATTGCAATTGGGTGATGAAAGATTGATTTTCAAATTGCTTTGAATTGGCTCGGTAATATACAAAAGTTCAACTATTTTGCTTGCAAAATCTTTCTACTAATATAGACATGACACATTTGACTTTATTTTTTGGTATCTCATTTTTTAGTTTGTAAAAGGATACAAGTTAAACGACTACTGATTTGGCTAACAAGATTATGATGTTATCGACAAAAAAATTAAGTGCCACCAAAAATTATATATAATTCGCGAACCAACGTTGGTTCAAATAAATAATATGTGAATACTATTATAAATTCTCAAAAAAGTTGGTAACATGTTATAATTTTATCGTGGAATCTCGTTCATTCTGCATTTTTTGTAACCACAAAAGGAATATATATATGTAATTCCACTTGAAGTTTTATATTCGGATTTTAGAAAAAGGAAAAGAAGGTATACATTTAAAAATTGATGCATTGTATATGGTTTTCCTGATTAAGTCAAATAATAATAATTATCACATGAAGGCTAGTATGTAGGTAAACTATTTAAAAGGGGGGGAAAGATTCTCAAAGATAAGTGATGAAAGTATGAGGGCCCCAATTTGCTACTAATAATTGTCATAGAATCATAGAATGAATGTATAAAAAGATGACTTGAAGTAAGCTAGGTGTGACATGGATATCCGTTAAGCATAATCTTTATCAGTTTTTCTCTTCCCATGTGGATTCTCTGCGGTGCTCAATGTAATTGACATAATTCGTCAACTATCCAGTATATTTAAAAATATATCTAGCTACTGTGCTGGTTATTTGAAGTATATAGTAATTAAATCTAATAGTTGGTTAAGTTAATTTTTATTTTATTATTTTCTACTTAATCAAATTAATCATTCACGAAAGAATTATTAATGAATGTGTAATACAATTTATAATATACTGTGAAAGTGTGAAGACCGAAAACTGCAAAAAAAAAAAAAAAATTATACTCAAACTCCATTGGGTTATACTTCTAGTATAAAACTCAATAAGCTAATGTACCCGTAAAAAAGTTAAATATATTCACAAGTCAATTTCAAAGTTTAATTTTAAATTTAAATGTTCAAATTCAACTAGAATTTTGTTCTAGAGTAAACTTTTCTTGCTTTGTTTTTTTCTTTTATTTTTTTTTCTTTAACGAGTTTCATCAGATTGCAATCTCCAGCAAAATGCGACTCTTGTTGAAACATTTTGACCTAACATAGAGAAGATCTTCGTTCATCCAAACCTTCCTGAAAAAACAAATAATAAAAAGAGATGATAAAATTGATCCGTTTAATAAATTAAATCCCTCCTGTGCAGAAAACAAATATTAAAGTGGCACTATCGTAATACAAAAACTAAAGGTGGTGCATTGTGATCAATCAAGATTTAACGCAAAAAAAAAAAAAAAAAAAAAAAAAAAAGAGAGAGAGAGTGAGAGAGAGATAAAAATTGATTCAATCAAAAGATTATGGTAAATGACTTACAAGGGAGTGATGAAAAATTGGAGTCATAAATATTTGAATTGGAAATACAATGGAATGTAAGAATATAATCTATACTTGGGAAAGAATGAGATTATGAAACAAACCATGGTTAATATTGTGTAATAAAATTGAGTTTATAACTCAACAATAAAATAAACAGTACAAACACACCCACAGGAAATTGAATATTAATAAATAAAGAATGAAAGTTGGGCCATTGAAATCTTTGACCCACCCAATGGTAATGGCGTAATACATACAGGCCCCAGTCAACCTCAATCCTCAACCCATGTTACCAGTTGCAACTCACTTATATACGATGCATCCTGCTACTTGCAAATATTTAAAAATAAATATGTATGTAAAGCAATATATTGATTTTCACAAAATTTCTAAGATCGAGACATGTATTAGGAAGCAACCTCTTGTGTTTAAAATATTGTAAGGATAATTATCTACAAATAACAACTAATTAAGTAATACATATATTCTCTATTCGTAATATAGTCAATTAATGGTTCACAGCTCCACCAATAGATTCACTCTCCCTTTTTCCTTTTCTTTTTTGAGATTTGGCGGGGTTTGAGGCCGTAAGGACGACCATAGTACGGGAAAAAAATCAAATCAACCAAATAAACATTATTTCGGAGACATAATCAACTTTATTGAATTTGTATTTTGACTCAATTCTTCTTATCATTAAAAGTAATTTTTGGTTTCGACCTTAAACGATTTTTATTTTAAAAATTAAGACACGTTAAGTTTTTAAAAATACTTTTAAAAAATACACCAAAAAATAAATTGACGTGTTATAGTATAACCTAAAATGAATTGAAACCAAATATAATGATAGACGAGTGGTGAATTTTTTTAGGAAATATTATAAGTTTAATCAATGGACAGAGTGGTTGTATTATTTTATGAAACCAAATAAAGTGTTATTCTCGAACTCTTTAGTAGTCAAATAGAAGCTCGAGTATTCAAACAGTTGCTTTGCTAATACAATTGTTTATGTCAAAAAGTAAAAGAATAGTTTATTTGAGTTCTTCGTGCTTTGGTGTTCAGACGACTTATGACTGCAAGTGGATAAGTTCAAGCTTTGAATGACATCATATGACTCCATTTAATACACACAATTTCAAATACTTTTCCCTTCTATATTTGCTATGCAACGAGTTTCATTTCTTGTTTTATCTTCTGATTTATTTATTCTTAAATTGATAAATAATTTATTATTTAATTTTTTTAATTAAAAAAAATTAAATTCTCTTATTTTATCTTTATTTTATCTTCTATTTTATTTATTTTTGAATCGATAAATACTTTATTGTTTAATTTTTCTTAATTAAAAAATTAAATTATCTCGTTTTATTTCTTATTTTATTGTCTGTTTTATTTATTCTTGAATCAATAAATAATTTATTATTTAATTTTTCTTAATCAAAATATTAAATTCTGAAAAGACACACAATAACACCAAAAAAAATAATTAAATAGACAACAAAATAGGTATCTCATTTCCGTCCTCAGTTCCTCTATCTAAATTACTCCGTTTCACAATATATAGAGAGAGAAGATAAAGAGAATAATGTTTGAAGTATATATACAACATTAGTAATTATTAAGCGACTATGGTGAAAACATAAATCAAACATGTTTTTCTTTTAATAAGATTTTCGTTAAACTGAGAAAAGAGTATAATAATATGCTTTCCTGATGTTAAATCCATTTTTTTTTGTGTGTGTTCCGAGGTGTGGGGTTTTAATTGACTACACACGATTGTCCAATCAAAATGTGTGTATATATATATACACAATTATACATATATAACGATGAATCATGATAAAGAAGGAGGAAAGCTAGGAGGATGCACGGGAGCATGAATTTTGACAGCCAAAGTTGTCTGGTCAAAATTGGTGCTGACATGCTGTGTACTACTATACTAAAAAAAAACACAAATCATTTCACATTATTATGAAAATTACCCCGTATATGTATTGTATTCGAATGTTTTATGTACAACTACTAATTTGTTTAACAACTATCTAATTCACAAATCAATTAATTAAAATAGCTACCTTATTTGTCTGCTGTACCCATGTCTCACTGTACAGTAGAGTACCAAACAGACTCTTTAAAGCCTGTGTGACCTAGCCAGCTTTCATGTTTATCTCCTTCACATTTTACATAGAAAAGATTCCATTCCCTTAATTTAATTAAGTGTATAAATAAATTTATTCATCTTGACATTTCTATTAGGTTTCAATTTTTTTCTTCAAAAGTTTATAAATGATACGATATTATTTTATTGTATAGGCTATATACTTTTATTTTAATTATAGCACTTTATTTATGATAATTTTAAAAAAAAATTCGAGAATTAGTATAAATACAAATTTTCTTTGTTAATTAATTGAAGTATTGGACATTTATTTCAAACGGAACACTTACTTCGATGAGACAATCATGCACTTATGTTGCATATATTGTGTAGCATTATTTGTTACATTCTTGCTATTGGTATTATAACCGCACTATATTTTGCAAAGCTTATTTAAATTTTTAAGATTTTATAAATAGCTGACGTATTTGTTGCGTATCTTAACTCGAGAGTTATTTTTAAAAGTAGGGGTAAAATTAACATGATATATCGAGAAAGAGAAAGAAAAAAAATACGATCCAACGCAAACGAAATATAAAAGATAATATAAGATATCAATAAAGATTTTATAAATTTTAACGAACTGTCACCGCCCACGCCCATATACCTTACTAATCCCGCCTCTTTTTAAAGCCCACGTCTATTACTAAATGCATCAAAGCAACCATCTCGATCGTTATATTATATTATCTCCGTCTTAAAAATAATAATTTAAGTATAATTTGGACATTTTTTAAGAAATATATTTCAAATAAGTAATTTTATCAATATATTATTTATAATGGGTCTATGTAATAATATTTAAATATCATAATTGTACTTATTATTCTTCTTAAGAAAAAAATATGTCTACTTATAAGATATAAAATATTAAACTTATATTTTATTAATATATTTAAGTCATTTTTTTTTTGTACTTGAACCTTTTTTTTTTTTTTTTGAAACGGAGGATTACGTATGCACAAACCCCCATATGTATCTAAACTAATGCTGGATAGGGTTAAATCTTAGGTGTGCAAAGTTTAAATAAAAAATCAATGGTTTGGAAAATCTTATATAGTGAGCGGATGAATCCGTACGCAGGAGAAAGCATGAAAATGTCACTTCTGCAGTGCCTATCTAGACTCTTTCATTGGAGCTTATTTTACTCGAGGATATTTCAGCATAAGCCCTAATTTTTCATATTTATATACGGATTAACACATTTGAATATTAGTAAACTTTTTATTGGCGAAATATCTTTCTTTCATTACTACTAACTTCATTTTAACATTGTCCTTATTCATGTGATTTAATTCTTAACATCTGGGTCATAAAAAAAATACATTTATCACCATAACTAACCCATAACTTTTGCGCATTAGTATAGTATATTAAAAAAAATTGTAGAATAAAAATACAAATTTGAATGCACTAATCAAATAAATTGGCATTATTAACGGTATCCATCAGAATTGTATGAGCGTGTGACTAATATATAAATAATATTATCTTTGTTCTCAAAAAAATGTTCTAATAACTGTTACATACATAAATTAAGAAGAAAATATGATGGTGTGTCTGTTCTATTTTACTCTTAATCTAATTTTAAGCATGTAACGTAGAATTAAAGAGAAAATCAAGTTTGCTAGTTAAAAAAACAAATGAAAAAAGAAAAATATACATAATAATATAAGTGTTGTGAACCTAAAATTCTCACATCGTTTCCATACGACTCTACTATGCGATCCGGGTCCGTGTCTTCCAATTATTCTGTCCGGATCCAGATTATGAATAATGGGTTTTCACCAAGACAGACTCGCGAAATACTGCTTCCGTCCAGTTTCCGTTCACAGGAGGCGCTCTAGCTACTTAGGTCCTAGCCAGTTGCAGATAGTACTGTGGTTATTTTATTACAACTTGTGAGTTTTATTTGTAGATTTAAATTAAATTAAATTATTATTTTTTCAAATGTCGCATATATACAAATACTAATATAAAAATTCATAATCACTGAAATAATTAAAGAGATAATGTTATTTAAGCGAATTATACTGTCAAGTAATAATGGTTAATAAAATTATTTTTATTTTGACTAAAGTGCAGCTAAATTAATGTCAGAATATTCTGATAACAAAATTCTTACTCCAACAATATCATTTCTTAAATAATTATTATAAATTCAAAATTACAAATGGATTTCTTGGGATGGCTATTTAAGAACTGCCAGCCCAATATTATGAACTTAAAGGATTATAATATACTGCACACACGTAATTGATTCATATTACTTCGTCCGTATTTTTCTATTATATCGATCACTGATATCAAAGAGGAAAAAGAAAAAAAAAAGGCCAAGCTGGATTTGATTAATAATTATGGCAGGACAAATAGAGAGAGCCCGCATTATGTAAAAAAAAATCGGCGGATATGTGTATAAGTTGCAAGAAAGTCGTATAATAATTTATATTTCAACTGTATTTTGCATGAGATATTAATTGTTTTGTTTCTTTTTAGATATTTCCACAATTTATGTTTTCTCATACATAACCTTTTCTAATATATATCAAACACCCTTGTCACGCTTGTATTTGTTTCAACAAAAGTAAACGATGGAGCAGTATTTGTTATTCATGCCGCCCTATTTGAATTAATTTTAGGGTTTTGCATATGTGGAACTTTAGAAAATTTTTGGCCAGATAAAATTTTCGTCCAGTTCGTATACATTTTTTCTCTCTCAGTACAATTTATGTTACTATATTAATGTTATTATTCAGAGACAATGCAACTATCTGATGCATTATATTACTATATAATATATATATATATATATATATATATATATATTTTTACAGATAATAACATTAAAATATATAGTAACATAAAATTAATGAAAATAATTGAAACATTAAAAAATTACACAAAAATTATTTTCATTAACATGTATTGCCCCATGAAATTTCTTACAACCATGCATAGACACAAAAACGTATATACAGGGGCGGAGAGATACAGAAGCAAGAGGGGTTCATAAACCCTCCATATCTTTCTCTAATATTTTAATATCCATGGTTAAATATTTTCAAAATAAACTAAAATTTTATAGTTATAAATATAGCAGGTATGATATATATATATATAGCGGGGGTTACGTAACTCATTTTCGCTAGCCCTTAATTATTGTGTCAACTTTTTACAAGTGGCTGATAGACAAAGTAACTAGTTTGTTTAATATTTTTATTATTGAAATTGATTATGATATTGTAAATATTAATACTTTTTGAATAAAATCTTACTTTTATTACATACCTACCATATATTTTTATTTTATTATAATAGTGACTCCTCTTAACTTTCACGTTAGTTAAGGAAGATTTCGGAGAAACCCAAACTATATGATATGATCGAATAGAAAATTATTAATTGGTGTCATTTTAAAATTATTACCATACAGTTTAAATATATTTAAACTATTTTAGTGCAGTTTATATTATTATAATATTATCTGATACCTTATATATCTATTCTCGTTATAATTTTATTCAATAAATAATAACATGATAATATAAAAAATTAAAAAATAATTATACTACACGAAACTTGGTCTCGAATATCTACCATTATACCCACAATAATCTGCCATATTATTGTTATACATAATGGAAATGAGCATTTGCTTATTTATATAACTGATTGTATGGTAGGACACAAATTAAAAAAATTTGAATTTGCACCTATTTTAAATTTTTGAGAATATACGAAAAACGATAATAAATTTCGTCGTTAAAAAAGTAAAAAAAAATAATAAATAGATATATAAATGCTTATTATTGATTAGTAGAAGGCAAACTTACATTTATGTTACCGTACAATTACGATCTCGAGGAAGTCCAAGAGTCTCAACACATTTTTTGGATGGTCCAAATCGAACGCAATGGATGTCTCTCGCGGCTTTTAGATGACCCGACGAAACCAAGTGGACTACGAACGTAGGCCCCTTTATTTCCATTTTATTACTTACAGTACACATGCATATTATCTTTTGTCGTGTGATATATATAGAAAATGTTGTATTAATTTTAAACGGTTTATTTGCTTCCAACAAAACATTCAACAATTTATTGTGTAGCTAAAACATTCAACAATTTATTTACTTAAGTATTTTATATAGACGATTATAATTTAATCTTCTTTTTTTTTTGCCCTTTCGTTGGGAAGAAAATACTTAAGCTGTCCACCTGTCCATCGACTTCTTGTAGGAAATGTTTAATATTAATTCTAATACCCGTTATTTTAAGCAATTTTTAAAATTTTGTAAGCACTCATTAAAAGTTGAAAGCTTATTGAAAATATCCAATACTATGAGTTTGGGCCACCCAAACAAAGGTGTTATAAGAGTGTCTCTCAATCATATCATATAATTTGGTTTGGGTTTATCTGCATGTTGTTTATCATTGTATTCGGTGGGCCCAAATGTTGTTGGACGTCTTACTCCTTTAATGATTAGGTAGTGATTATCTAAATATTCTAATCATTTGGATGCCAAAGATATTTTAAACAAATACGACTGTACATGTAATAACTGATTTGTATAAACGTGCATAATATGAATATTTTTATTTTTTCAGATAATATTAAGAGAATTATAATTTTTTATTTTTAATATTTATATGTATAAGGTAATATTTTTTAACTATTAATTTGTTAAAAATTAAAACTAAATAATATTTGTTTTAAACATGGACGTAAAAACTCGTTAAAACTCAAAATAATAATATTTAAATTTGAATTAATTAAAATTACTTTTAACAACATTAAAAGACAAAAAATAACTAAATTAACCAAGTCAATAATTATCTCCTTGGAACCAACTATCCTAAAACAGATAGATAAATAATAAGTTTTTCATTTTAGTTCTTATGTTATACCGAGTAATGTTGTGTTAGCGGATCACTTCCGAGCCGCAAATGCAAAATAGTTGTTGCGAAGTTCATTATATATTGTTGATACTTACGTATAATATAAATACAATTATTTACCCACCCTTCCCACCACGCAACTAGTCCAAGAAAAAGAATGTAAGTACAACTTTATTACCATGTTACATATTTTCGCTTAATTATAATTTTGGTTAGGGAACAACATAAAATCGATTTTGAATTGAAAATGCCCCAAAATTAATAAAACCATCAACGATTACGATAACGATTTTAATTTTTTAAATTTTATAAGTATATTGGTTTTGACTTTAGTTTGATACTTTTATTGCGCTAAAATCACACAAATATGTAAATAAAATTTTATTAGTATACTAATAAGTAATAAAATATTATCGTAAAGTATAAGTAATAAAATAGAATATAAGTAGGACTTTATTATGATACTACATCGTTTCACGTAATTGCAATTCCAGTCACATTAATCGTAGTTCAATTTCGACATAAACTTTTTGGTCTATCTATTACCATTTTCGTATTAAATGTTTTGGTAAATCTAGTATTAAATATACTGCTTTCATGCTTATAACAACATTGAATTGATTTTTAAACCACAAACATTGAATTAGTTAGCGAAAATTTTCAGCATTATCGTCACTCCGTGCTTTGTTCGATTAATTTATTACGAGTATTTATTCTTATATATTATTATAAAGCTTAGGATAATTTTAAGAAAATAAATAACGATTCTTAGGTGGAGAATTTCTCTACGTTAATGTTTTCGTTGGTGAATTTATATTCTTGGTTCATGTACTCATACTAGAATGTTAAGAATCGTTGAAAGCTGATACGAAATGAATTTTATACACACTGACACAAGTTGCTGTCAAGAAACTTTGGTTGCAGATCGTAACTGCTGCAGAAAAATGCAACTTCAACCATGTAAAGAGTCAGGTTCAGGGAAAACTTGCAAAACAAAAATTAAAGTGTATTTAAAGGCTTTCTGGAATGGTAACAACGAACTTAATCCGATAAAGAATGAATTTTATAATTATTTTAAAAGATGTTGCAGGAATATTTTCGTAGCAACTTGTCACTGCTGTAGAAAGTCAAATTTTTGCCTAGTGTCCACGTAAAAACCTTGAAAAATTAGAAAGCAAAAGTTGTACTTAAAGTTCTTTTCAGGGCTACAAGGATAATTTAAAACACAGTCCATATGAATTTAGAAATTAGACAATCCGCAGAACATGTCGCAAACAGGTGGTGTGCATAAAAACTATATTCAATCCAAAGAATCATACAACTGATATATCACCATTACTTAAACCCGTGAAACAAGAAACATAATGAAAGAATTTTGAGCCTTAATCAAACTAATCAACCAAAGAATGTAATATCCCCATACTTTTATATATACTGAAATAAATATACACCAACATTCCTGACAAATTTTGAACTACTAACTTATGTGAATTCCCAAGGGTTTGTCAATCTTTTATAAAATTTAGACACCTCAACTTGTATACATGTGTAGAATTTGTGTACATGTGTTTACAAGGGGTATCCCCTAGTAGATATTAAACCGGTGGTTATACCCTCAAACGGGAAGCATGCACCCGAATACTAGAGAAAATCACACCCGGAATTTGCTCATAATGCGGCATTATATTATGAAGAGCAAAATCCTGTTATATTTGATACAATGTTAATACGACATTTATCAACTTTGCAACTAACGAAACATTGGCTCAATTAATGTACACATTCAAAAACACATATTTGATAACAAGAAATGGACACGAGAAACCCACATACTTTACAAATGATAACAGAAGAAACGCCTTTAATGGCTTAATAAGGCGCGCCTCACAAGCAAGGGGCTGGCCTCGTATAAGGTGAGGTGCAATGGGTTGGGTGGAATGGGACTTGAGCCCAGGCACTCACCTACGAGCACCTTTGACGACAATGCAAAAGATACACATAAAAGCTTCGGAGAATCGTACACATAATATCAGTAAGTCGGTAACCAAAAGGTATTTTTTACTAAATTTCCATCAATTCATTTTAACTTGAACCCGACACTAAGTAGCTATGAGGGTGAACTTCAGGGCAACAGCATCAAAATTGAGATAATACTACGACTAAAATACAGTTCATAATTGTAGATGCGTTGTACATGGGAAAACAAATCAAGAGTTCATCTCCAGACAAATATGTCTAACAATGACAAATTCAGCACAATGTTAGTAGTTTGTTCAAGGAGAATGAATGCAATAAGAAAGAAAAAAATTCAGCTTCGGAATATACACACCCATTTGCATGACATTCTGTCAATTCTGATTACGGATCAACGATCTTCCTTGATGGCAATTTGTTTCCATCTTCAATAACAGATTCTTGAAAATCCTCATGAGCCATATCATACGTTGCATGAACACCAACAAATAGATAATAAAGCAGCATTATAGCGCTACAAATGAAGAAACGGTAAAATGCTGCAGCACCCAAAGATCCTATCAGAAACAAATTCATCCCAATTGACAATGATGGCAACCAAGGAACAAGAGGAACTCCCCATATTTTAGGAACCCTCTGCTTAGGAAGCAATACCATACCCAATGTACCCACAAACCAAAGCAAACCGGCCACAGTATACTCTATCCAACCTCTCCTACCGGAGTTCCACAGGGCCGTAATTCCAGAAGAAGAACCAATAACAACTAATAAGCATACAATAAATTTAGCCAACTCAGGCTTTGAAGTAACATCCTTCACATAATATCTCCTAACAAGCAAGGCAACTGCCATAAGCATGAAAATGAATAATGTACTGAAGGATAAGACACTCGACAAAACATCCAAGCTTGAGAAAAATGAAATAATGCAGCTAACTATTGTCACTAGAAGAGTTGCATAAATGGGAGTTCCAGTTTTCGGGTGAACCAGAGCAAACCAAGGGGGAATCATGTGAGATCTAGCAATTTGAGTTGTGTAACGAGCTTGCCCCATTGATCCAACAAGCAAACTTGTAGTCATTCCCTTGAGAGCAACAATGCTCACCAAATACTTTGCCCACTTCATCCCAATCTTCTCAAACGCAACGGAGTAGGCGGCATTCACGTCTATTTCAGTATAATTCACCATCATGGTAAGTGCTAGTGTCATCAAACAATACACCACAGTAATAACAGACATCGAACCAACTAAACCCAATGGAATATCTTTTGCGGGGTTTTTAGTTTCTTCAGCCATATTAGCAACCATATCAAAACCAGTATATGACCAATACACAATTGCGGCGGCCTGGAAAACTCCCTCTGCCCCAAATGGGAAAAAGGGTTTTAAATTCGAACTATCGGCATGAACAAACCCAACAATAATTATAAAAACAATCACAACAGAACTAAGTATTGAGCTAATCCAATTCAAAAACGATGTCCTTTTTGTACCGCTCATTGCTATAGAGTTAGCAACAATTAAAACCAAAACAGCAACTGGGTCTAAAAGATTAAATCCTTCTGGTAAACAATTTACCCTTATTCTCAGAAAATCAGAATCTGGTTTGATCATGGTGGCAAGGTAAGAAGACCAAGAACGACCCAGACCAGCGGCGCCGACAAGTGCTTCTAGAAGAATGTTGGCGGCGGCAATGAAGGCCACAAAATCCCCCAGTTCAATGCGGAGAAAGGAGAAAGAGCCGCCGGCGACGGGTACCTCGACGGAAAATTCAGTGTAGCAGAATACAGATAAGAGAGCAGAAAATCCGGATGCGGCGTAAGAGAGGACGATGGAGGGGCCGTGGGCTTCTTGGCCGGCGATTGCGAAAATACCGGAGCCTACGACGGAGCCGAAACCCATCCAGATGAGGTCCCACCATGTTAGGCAAAGCTTCAATGGGTTCTCCGATTGTTTTTGGAGGGTGAGGAGTTCGGTGGCGTCGGAGGAGCGGCCAAGGAGGCGATCAAAGAAGCGGAGGTGGGTCTGAGAAAGGGCATTCTTGTAGTCGGAGAAGGATCGGAAAGAGGGTTCAGGGAAGAAATCGGTTTTGCTGAATCGCCAGTATGATTTGTGTTGTCTTAGTTGTTGTTGTTGCAGTGGTTCCATCGGCGCGATGAATCGGGTGTTGAGGGGTGTGGTTAATGAAGTGTCGGTGGAATTATAATTGGAGGATGAGGAGGAGGTAGTAGAGTTGGATTTGGAAAGTGAAAGCGAGTCATTCCTCATATCTGTCGGTTTCTCTCTCTGCTCAGCTCTGTAGAGAGACAGAACAAGAGAGAGAGAGAGAGGGAGGGAGATGACGATGAATCGGATTCGGAATTCCGAGAATGGAGCGAGGTGGAGTTCAGAGTCCTGGGTCACTGCAAGTCTGCAACTTAAGAACGTGGAAGTAAATGGATTAATTTAAAATTTTTATAAAAATTTAATATTAAATAATTAAATAATAAAATTCAACCTAAATTCATTACAAAATATTTATTATTTAATATAAATATTTATTATTTATAACATAAGTAAACATAAATTTGTCCATGCGTAAATTTACAATCACATAGCATATACATTTTGCTTGGTAAATCACAATATTTATATCACAATTAATTAAAAATCACGCAACTATATATAACTATTTAGTAATTAATAAAAATTGTATAATTATAAATAATTTTATTATATTTAAATTTAATTATAATAATTCACATATTTGAATTTTACTTATTAAAATATAAATTACATAATTATAATATTAAATTACAAATATTAATAAGCGAATAAATATGTTGTGTGAGTGATTCTTTACAAACATATACATAAGTTGTTGTTAAAGATAATATATTATAATTAAAAATCTTCTTTGTTTAAAAAAATGTATAATGCATTCTAAGTACTAAATAATTTGTAATATATTTATAGAAATACTAGTAATATTTTAAACTGTCAAAATCCTTATTTTTTTTAGTAAATATGTATGCTTATGTATCTGACAAATTTATATTTATTTATGTTTTGAATAGTAAATAGTTAATACTTTTTATAACCACTTATACAAATACTTTTGCAATATATTGTTTAATGTTATTATTTAATGTTAAGCTTTTATAAAAATTTTATTAAATTTCAACTGTTGGATATAGATAAATGATAAATATGGGAAGAAATTTACAAGGTAGAGTTGTCTAAGAACTCTAAAGGAGTCGAATCCGAAGTAAATTAAAGAGTATAACGTATATATATTTTATTTGGCTTTTCTCTTTCTTTTTTGTTGTTAGTGAGAAATAGTTTTCGTTTATGTTTATCTTCACAAGCAGTATAAAATTTTGAATTTTTCTTCTAAGTTAGTTTATAAATAAAATTTTTATTTAAATATTTTTTTGTTAGTAAGATTTAGGTTTCTTTTATTTTTATGATGTGTATAAATTAATATTTTTTATTGTGAGTTAATTTATACATATAAATTTATTAAGGGGGGAATAAGAAATGAAATAGAACTCATTTTTATAATCATATCTTGGAGATGTTTGTTTCCTGCTTATTTCTTATAAAAAAATACTTTACAGATTAACATCACTATTTGAGTAATCTCTTTATACTTACTCATTAACTTAACTTTTAACTTTAATTTAAAATCTAAGAAGTAAGTTTTTGTTACTTTTTGAATTTTCTGTTTTCTTCCATTAGATTTATGAATTTAAGCAATTTTTTCATCCAAACACCTCTTAACTTATGATTTTAACACATTTTTAATTTTAAGCAACAAATTAAATTATAACTTTAATATATAAGAAAAAAGTAGGAAACGAACGAGTACTTACTTGTGTGATACTTCAATTTTTCAAATATTTGAGAAAAATATAATCATATAAATTGAAAAAATACCTCAAAACAATATAACATGTGAAGTTTTTAAATTTTTCAAACTTATTTATATAAATTTTAAAATCAACGTAGCTTAGTTCTTAAAAATGTATTAATTTTACGAGGTAAACAAATCATGTTATGCACAATAAAAGAGATGACAAAAATTATGTATTATTTTATTTTTGTATATTCTTTCAGTTTGTACAATTTGATTTTCTAAATAAATTATATAGTTTAGAAAATGAGCTAAAGTTAAATTACCTTAATCTCATTTATATATAAAATTTTATTTTCACAATTCAACTGTTAACCTTGTGATTTTTATTAACATGGTCTAATTAATGTTATATCAGTTCAGATTTTGCTGATATTGTTAAGATCTTATTGATAGTGTGACATTAACGTATATCTTTTAAATGTAGATATCAGCTCTAATGAATTTAAAAGGGCAAAACAAGTAAAAATCAAACAAATAATTCTTAGCGCGGAAAGGGACAAAAAGTTAGTTGCAGTCAATAATATATTATTGCATTTTTCTTTAGTAATTGCTACTTCGTATTCAACAGTTATAATATGAAGAAAAAATTTAACACCTGTAGCCAAAAAATAAATATTGAAAATTAACATCTCACACGTTTTTTTTTTTTTTTGTTATTGTCTTTTTTATAGTTAGTATAATAAATTTAAGAAAACTCATTACACACTAACCTTACAAAGAACTTAGGCCATGTTTGATTACATTTTAATGTCTCGACATTCTTAATCGGTAAGCGGTCGATGTTGTTTCATAGAGTATGCTGAATCGGTAAGAGAAAGCTCTTAATAAATTTGGACAAAAATACCCCCACTAAATTTATATAATTAAAGTGAAATCAAATGCTCTTCTAGCTTCTTTCATCTTCTTCCATTCATTTTGTACGTATTCATCGTCTTGTTCCTCTTCCACTATTCGTTGTCAACGGCCTTCAATGTCTTCCTTTTCTTCCATCAATGAATGACTTTTATTTTTTCTAGTCAATAAATAAATTATTATTATCGGAAGAGAAAAATCAGAAGAAAAATAGGACGATATGAATTGATGGAGCTATGTATATTAAGAGATGAATATATGTATAAGATGCAGCTATGTATTAAAATCAGTCATGCAATGGTACCCAGATTTGCAATTACTACAATCCTAAATCTGAAGCATCTCTAATTTCTTCCATCGTCTTCAATGCTAAAGCTAATTAATATTTATATTTTATTTTATTTTCAAACTTTATTACTTTATACTTATATTCTATTTTTTCTATTCACCTCTGATTTTAAAAATGGTTGGTTTTATCAAATAGTCCCTTAAAATTGAAATAAAATATTGTCTAATTTATTTAGAGGATTAAAATTGAAAAATAATTTCATTTAAATGTCTGGACATAACTATTATCAAACACTAATTTTTATTCGTATTATGTTATATGCAGAAATTCTATATTATACAAATATTATAATTATTTAGGTTTAACCATTCAATTTTATCAAACACGACTTAGTGCATATAGATGTCAAATTTAAAGTATCATGGTATCTTTTTAATAGTAGGGTTTTTTTTTCTTTTTTTTGGAACAACTTGTCTTATAATTATTTGACTAAAATTAAGAAATGTAGATACAATTATCGATTATTTTATTTGTTTTGTTTATTTTTTGGTGACAAAATTGAAGATTACTACTATGAAAGTTAAAGGGTCGATGGTTCTTTCAATCGGACCTGATTCAAGTGAATTGAAGGGTTAAGACACCGACTGGCCCAACTAAACCAAACTGAACAGAGTATTTTTTGGGTTTTTGGCACAATCTCATTAGTCCTTCCATCTTCATCTAAGCATTAAGGGATTCTATTAACTCACACCGAATATTAATATTTTTAATTAATTTTGGCTCACTTTAATTACGCCTACCATTGTTTTTTATAGAATAAATCTGCATACACATTTAATTAGGAATTTTAGTCATATGAACTATACTTTATCGTCGTGTTCTTTCTTTCATTGTCATTGATGTGTTATTGAAATTCTCAATCAAACACATTTTGTGTATCACTTTAATAATAAAATTAATTATATCTTTTTACATTCGTTGCAAATCGTGATGGAAGTAAAGATGTAAAAAAATTGAAGATTTACGTCTATTACAAGCTATTATAGTGGAGAAAACATCTATTTTACCGTTTTTTTAATTTTAAATGGTAAAATTAGATTGAAAAAATTATACATTTTTTAACTCTCTCAATGCATAAGTCTTTACAATCAAGCGAACATATAATGAAAATCTCTAATTAGTGTCAGACTATTCTTATTGATACTCATTTGTTTAAGCAGTAAGGAACTTGTTTCTCTTAAACAAGATTTCGAATTCGAGTTTTGTGAACGGAGAAAATGAGTATCGGAAGAGATTTTTTTTTTATGGAATTCGATCCAAATGAGCATCGGAAGAGGTTTTTTTCTTATGGAATCCGACTCGACTCAAATGAGTATCGAAAGAGGTTTTTTCTTTATAAAATCTGATTAAACTCGAATTCAGATTAATTGGAGTTCAAATGAACTACGCATATTCGAAAGTTTCCTCCTTATGGAATCTTTCAAATGGACTACGTATACTCGGAGGTTTCCTTCTTATAAAAATTCATATTAATTAGAGTTCAAATAGACTATGCATGCTCGGAAGATTGTCCCTGCTTTATGACGAAAAAACAATATTCATTCTGAGAGTTAAATTTGACTTTTCTTCAAGCTTAAAAATATTAACATCTTCGTACAGAGTAAAGAAGAGTCACATCTACCAAAGTTCGACAAACAACTCATAAGCCATTTTTAATTGTCAAACTAATCTTTTATTAGCAGCACATACAAAATCAAGTTAAAATGGTAAAATAATATAATCTGATTGCATGTGACAGCATTTTCTGATAACTTTTTTACTATAAATACGATAGTTCGGTAAGAGTATAATTAGGTAAAGAAATGTAATAAAATAATCACGCGGTCATCTAACAATAATATCCATATGTTGTGTACACGGGTAGTCTTCAATTTTTTATTTTTATTTTTCAATTTGGTGTCAATGGGCAAAGATTTAGTTGAGAAGTTCTTCATCATATATTCTTGTTTATTTATTTATTTTTGGGTGAATAAAGCTGAAGCATAAAATAGATAATTTATCTTTATCCATTCTAAAATTAGGTGCTTACGTCATAAATCAACTATTGCAATTGAAATCTCTAATAGTCTTTGTCGTTTTTTTTTTAATTTAACCTTTTATTACACCATTTCATCCAACACCACGGTAATAGTTGTGATCCTCTTAACTTTTTAAATCGATTTGGTTAATTTGTGTAATAATGAATATTTTCTCCATTTCAAATAAACTGACATGATTTGATTTTTACCAACAAATAAGGAAACAAAAAAAACCTCACAAATCTCATCTTGTTGTACTATTTTTATATTAATGACAACGTTTGAAACTTTGACATGTTATATTTTTACGATAAAATTGACTATATACCGAATCAAATTTTACAATATTATAATATGAAATTTCTTGTAATTATGACGTTGCACTAATATATTTATAAAATAGTAAAAAGTTTAAGTGAGAAAATAATCATTTTTACTATAAAAGTGAATCATGAGAACTAATTTAAAACGCATGGAGCACTCGACTTACTTCACATGCTTTAGGTTGTACTATCGAAAATACATTCTTTAATAAAATACTAGTGTGGGGGAAGCTCACCAAACTTTTTAATTACGAGTACTAATTTTGAGAGAAACTAATGAAAAAGTACTTGGTATCTCTTGAAGCATATGAAAAGACAAACTATTTTTAGCAATAAAATTAGCCTATCTTTCTATGAACATGAAAAGTTATAATTAATTGATACCTCTTGATTAATAAGAAACCTTTCACATTCGACGAATCGACGTTAATTAAAAATTGAAAACGTCAAACGTAATTATTTAATAATGTCATTTTGTTGGTAAACATATTAAGAGTCCAACCAGCTAGTACGTAATTTATATTCTATTTTAAAGGCGGTCATGAATCTAAATTCTTGTTAAAAGATTATAATTTTGATAAGATGGAGGTGAATAGGCAAATTGAAACTCTCGTGAATACATTTAAATTTTGAAAGGATAAGTTTTGTTGCTATATTTGATTCACAAGCTTGAGACCATGGCAGTTTTGTTGCTATATTCCACATGTTTATCTGGTAGCCGAAACAATTCACCAGTTCATTATTTTGTTTAGGTTGAGTCCAATATTATTGTGTTACAATTTTACGCTATTGTGTATTCGTGCAGCCTTTTTCTATCTATTGATTTTTAACTTATGTGCAATTTAAATAAACTCATAAGAAAAATTCACAAAAATACATAAAAACAAAAAATTGATGAGTCTCGTTGATTAAAAGAAGAAGAAAAATAATAAAATTGTCACATGTTAAATTTTTATTAAATTATGAGTTTATATTGTGATTTTGTTTGTGAACACAGATGTATTCTAAAATTAAATCTTATAGAGAAAAACAATTAATATTATTATTAGAGTTTCTATTTTTTAGTTTTTATAGTTATATAATAGATTGTTGGTCTAGAAATTTACGCACCAATCGACACATTCATCGAGAACTATCTTGTATTTACTTACATTTTTAACTTTCAACTTATAGTTTTTTTTAGAGTTTTCTTATTATTCCTAGCTACTACACCTCACATTTTGGGAGTTTTTGTTTTATTTTTTCTTTCTCCATCATTTATTGGGTATTTTGTAATAATGTATCAAGTATTGATTGGGAAGATTGCTTACTTGATGCCTACCTTTTTGGCAATTCAATTCTTATTATAGTGAAATTGCAAGAAAAGGAAATATACAAGAAGAAACTGAAGTCAGAGTGAGATTTGACTCAAGTAAATGTAGGCACAAAGTCAAAGTGGTCCTGTGGGATATATGATGAGAACATCCGTGGGGAGAAACACCAAATAATAATAATTAAACTATTCATCTACTGAACAATTTTTAACTTACACGTTCAGATACCATGAAATTATACTCCTATTATTTGAATTCATGGACCCCATATTACTAAAAAGTTCATTCTTTCTTCTATAAAACCATTCATTAATTTTCAATAAATATTTGACCACTGTTGGATTAGATTGCTACTATTTTGCTGCTGGTACAATATTCCCTCAATCACGAATAGGCCTATAATTCCTTATATAGGTAAGTGAACGTAACTCTGTGCGTTGTATTTGTTTTTCTATTTTTATTTTTTTGTACTGTTAATATTTTATTCATATAATATGAATATTAATTTTATTGTTAATAAAATAGATAACTTCGTTACGGAGGACACTATAAACCCCCTAAAACTCTGGTAGCGTAACTCACTTTATATAATAAAAAACTTCATTAGTCTTCGCTTTTGAAATTATTTAAGTTCTAATTTCACTTTTAATCATCTCTTATTGATAAATAATTGGTAAATATTAGGATAAATAATTTTTAGGATATGTGACATAGTCTAATACGCTAATCTTACATCGAATGACCTTTCTTAATCTAAAAAAGGAAAATTCTAAATAAATTACTCATGTTGAAAGAGGTTTAAACGAATTTGGATTAATTTAATCAAGAAAAGTGTACAGAGGTTGGACCCACTGACATTCTTTAAAGCCAATAGCAGGAAACCACCTCAGCAAAATTTGGACCAAGGACCTAATTTTGGGTACCAGTGTCAAAGACACAAAACTTCTGAATCTTGAAAGTGGGGTGGGAAGTGTGAAGAGAGAGGCTAATGTTAATGTAGAAGAGAGAGACTTACTGTGTAGTATTTCCGAGTTTTTTCTTACCGTCACAGGAATCAAAGTATCGGTTGGTGGCTAGAGGTACGAGGAGGTGGAGAAGAAATGTTGGGTTTTGCTACAATTTCTTCTCTTGCAAAAAGGTATGAGCTTTAGCTATCCAGCAAAATTTTCTGGGTTTTTACCGATTGCTTTTCATATTTTGAATCTCAGTGTTTGAATTCTTGTTTGATTTCATCTGGGTTTTTCTTCTCGAGCTTGAAATCTGATAAAGATTGGGTCTTTTTTCTTCTTGATGCCGACTATTTGAAATTCGGGTTTTCACAGAAATGTGTTGTGTTCTCCAATATATTCTCACGAGCATGCGTTATTTTATTTGTTTGTGGTAGGGGCATTTGTCAGAATACATGTGAAATTTTGAAGGAGGAGACACCAAAATTTTTATTTTTATTATTTATTCTTTGGTTTTTCATGAATTATTTCTATGAAAAAAGCTGATTTGCTTATCGGGTTTTCTTGTGAGTGAATTTTCCGCCCCCTTTTTCGTATTCTAATGGAAATTATGCTATTTTTCAGTGTTAGGTCATCAATTCATGTTTGAAATCTTTCTGGTTCACCGAACAGTAAGTTTGAGGGCTTATGAATGTAAGGAAAGTGATTTGAACTTTCAAAGCTTATGCCAGCATTCTGATACAAATCTTCTATTTTACCCAATTTCAAAATGAAAATTGTCGTGATTCAATAAGTGTTCTGAAATGGTACATTTTGCTCAAATATTTTAGTACTGTTATGATGTAATGGCTAAAAAAATTGAAAATTCTCAATTGAACTTCAAAAGTGTGTCGGATTTTATTGTGGAATGAGAGGGAGTAATTTGGTTTGCTTCACTTACGTGGTGTGTTATTTTGTTTGACCATGTGTAGATAAACAAGATTGCCTAATTTTGAGAGGATAGCTGGACATGAGTATGCTGGTGAGGACATGCTCGAGCCAAGGGAAACTGATATACCTGCCGTCTTTCTGTTCCTGGTTGTGCTTCCTCTGGTTGCTTACTTCTTACTAGGAAGATGGAGTGAGGTTACAAAGAAGAAGGACAAGTTAAGTTTGCTAGCTGAATCTGCTGCTGAAGAAGCTTTTGGGGCAGAACCAATGACTGCTGCAACTCTTATCCCTCTTGTACCATTGACGAAAGTTGGAGTTCATGAATGTGCCAGATGCTATGCACCAGCAACTACCCGCTGCTCACGATGCAAGTCTGTTCGCTACTGGTATGCCATTTCCTTGGTTAAATGCAAAAAGGAAACAATTTGGAATTATCTAGAGGTACTATGTGTAATCATATATGCACTCAAAACAAGGAACAATGTCATTAATAATTAAATTATTCTACATTTATGGCTAAGCGAGTAGATCTAAAGACTTTTACTGTATACGACAAAACATGAAAAGGTGGTACGTAATTGAATGATTCACGAATCCAAACATCAGCATAAAGAATATAGTCATCGGACTGTGAATCATATCGTAAGATACAAACAATGTTATAAGGTAAAAGTAATACTATGACTATTATAGTAGTACACTTTAATAGGTAAAGCCATTATTTCTGAATGGAGGACACCATGTTGCGTCTTCAAATACTATTTTTCTACATTTTTCTACTCCACATGTATGTGCTTAGAACTTATTCTACTGCTTTCTCTGTCACTTCTAGATGTGAAAATATTGCTCTTGAATATCACAGTTAAGCTTCATAGCTTAAATTGTCATTTTGTAATGTAATATCTGCAAAAGCTCTTGCGAGGAAAATGGACTGTAATTATTCTTGCATATTAGAAGGAATATAACCATATTGAAGTTATAACTGTTGTTGACGCCTGGAGATTGGAAGTATATATGTATGCTTTCTGTTTACTTTCTTTGCATACTGTTTTTTTTTGAATGTTACTTATTACTAATAAAGTACTATTAGATGCTAGAAAGAGTGAATGATGGAGACACATCGTTCTTCTTCCCCACACAGTTTATTATTTGATGATTCCCAAGACCCAACCCTTCCCAAAATTGCTTCCTGATCTCTTCATGCTAATAACTTATACAGTTCTGGGAAATGCCAAATAATTCACTGGAGGCAAGTTCACAAGCAAGAATGCCACCCACTGGAATACAACAGCAGTAGCTCATCTCCAAAGTCATTCTCAAATGAAATGACTACTCATGAAAGGATCTTATTTGATGACACCATAGATTCTCAGTGCTCTGGATACAACAATAGTCAGGCTAGGCATGAGAGTACCCCTGCCAATGATACGATCAATCCACTTGTTGCTGCAGTTTCTTCAGATGGTGATTCTTGTATGACAATGGATACTTCTGAACCCCATGTGGGGGAGAGAAGATCTGTAGACAAGCGTGTTTCCCGTAAATCCAACAGAGATACTTTAAGAAGAGAGGATGGAGCAAATTTAGAGTCTTCTGAAGATTCTAGTGGGCACAAAGCTACCTCTTCCATCTCATCTAGTGGTAATCTGTCAAAGGAAGCTGGGAATAAGGTCTTAACTGTCACAATTTTATAGCATATGTTGGTTTTGCTTTGAATTTTGTTGAACTTGTGATGATTTTAATCCTCGTATCTTTTGGATGCAGTTCAAAGAGAGCAACTCTCTATGTTCAGAAGGACTTCAAGAAATGAATAAAGTAAACATCCCTGGTGGCTTTAGTAGTAGGCGAACTACTTCAAGAAGTAGAATGCATGATAGTCAGAAATTGCAATACCAAACTGAGAAAATATTTGAATCAAAAAATGATTTTGGAATCTCAAACCTTGCAACTAAAGCCAATATTGCGGCAAGTGTGTGCAACATAGAAATTGAACCAATAAGTGGAGGGAGCTCAGTTAGGGTGGGAAGTACTTCCAGTGATGAAAATGTCCTGTTAGACTGTTCATATGAAGGGGCCTCGACGAAGAGAAGCAACAAAGCAAAAAGTGCATCACACTTGCCTGGAACAAAAATGCATAGATCACCAAAGTCGGTGGTGAAATCATCAGTTGAGCAATCAAGTTCAGATACAGACAGAAAGGAACTGTTTGTAGATGAATTGAGTAGGTCACTGGAGTCATTCTTAATTGCTACAAATTTTCTTCTTCAGCTTGTTCCAAAAATACTTGGCTACTCCAAGTTATATTTATGTTCCCCGCTCATGTTTGTGTGATGCAGTGGTTGATGGATTGAGGGGCACCATTCCTGCCCAGGTAAACAATGGAGTTTCAAGCAAGGGACTTAAGAAAATTATTGGTCTAATGAGATCACCAAAATCTGGTCATGCAGAAGTCAGTAATGACAGGCATAAGAAAATCAAGGTATCTGATTTGCAAAAATCACTCTAGCTGACAAACGAATAATTTGCCAATTTATATTTTGTTCATATTGCACATTGAGATATGAATGTATGCTCAGTATATAATGTTTTTCCTATTTCTCAGATGCTGTTTCCATATGAAGAGTTTGTGAAGTTCTTTCAATGTGATTATGTCAATGTATCACCTAGAGGCTTTGTAAATTGTGGAAACAGGTACTCTATTAATTTACTCGTCACATTTTATAATTTCTGGAATTAAAAGTTGAGATGGACCTCTAAAGTGGAATGAGGAAAAACCGAAGTCATCTGTGAACAAAGAATACAGAAACTTTTCTATCTTTTCGATATATAGTTATATAAAAGAGGTAGAAATAGAAAGAATTTTTATCTCATAATGGAACTTCTTCAAGTCCTTGGAACTTCCAGGAATGCTAGGAATTTGTGTCCTCGGCTCCTTGTGGTGAATCATTAGAGATGAACCCATGCTGTAAATATTTTGAGTGGCCCTAATGCCAATCATATGCAATCAGCACTACCAACTAAATATTGTTGTGATCAATTATTAATATGTTTTTGGACTTCTTATTTACCAAAAGCTCTTGTCCAGATGCAGATAACAACTTATATAGTTGATATTTTGTTTATTAGCTCTTCATCGAGTAAAATAGTTACCATCTCTATTTGCAGCTGTTATGCCAATGCTGTGCTACAATGTTTGAGCTGCACAAAGCCTCTGGCCATCTTTTTGCTCCGTAGATCACATTCAAGATCCTGTAATCTCACTTCTTATATACCCTTTCTGTTTGTTGTGTATTAAGACATGATGACATCTTTACTTGGGCCCATCTGTAACTTCATTTTTATGTGACATGAATGTTAGGTTGCTCTAAAAATTGGTGCCTTATGTGTGAACTTGAGAAACATGTAACAATGTTGACAGAAAGTGGTGGTCCGCTGTCACCTAGCAGAATTCTTTCACACATGCGAAGTATTAATTGCCAGATTGGTGATGGAAGTCAAGAAGATGCACATGAATTCTTAAGGTCTATCAACACTCTATCTCTGCCTATCTTCTCTGTGTGTGTGTGTGTGTGTGTGTGTGTGAGCCTTCTGAATTTTGAGGGTAGAACAGGAGTTTGATGCATTTCCTTTTTAGGGGCTGTGATACTCCCTGTACGACATTAGTTGCTCTCAGCTGACGTTTGTGGCATGGAGTTTAAGATGCGTCAAGAATATGTTTTAATTTGATGATTTTTTTTTTAATATATTGGGAAAAAAATTATATGCCTTCTGTACATCATAAGTTCCATGCCACACTATGAAGAAAGTTGGTGCAATTAATTTACGATGGATGTAGTATTGTCCATACATTTTAGTTTGCCTTTCACAAGTTTAATATATTTTCAGTGTGACTTGTTTAACTATAACCGGGTGCATGGGTTACTTTGTTAAAGTATAGACATTCTCTTTGTAATCAGGTTTCTGGTTACTTCAATGCAATCTATATGCCTTGAGGATTTGGGTGGAGAAAACATGGTAGACATCAGATTGCAAGAAACAACCTTTATACAACACACTTTTGGGGGACGCCTTCAATCAAAGGTAATTATGTGTCACCAGCTCAATTTCTTTCAAAATTGAGTTCTGAAATCACTTTGTTGCAGTGATATGGTTCTCTAACCCAATACTTCTGCCTCATTGCCACCAGGTCAAATGTTTGAGATGTCATCATGAGTCAGAGCGGTATGAAAGCATTATGGATCTTACATTGGAGATCTTCGGGTGGGTTGAGTCACTGGAAGATGCATTAACTCAGTTTACAAGCGCAGAAGATTTGGATGGAGAAAACATGTACAGATGTGGAAGGTTAACCTTTGGTTTCTGTTCTGTGAATTTGAAATCAATCATTTGAATATTCGTCAAACTTGCAGTATGATAACTTCTAATATTTTTAATCTGAAAAGGTGTGCTGCATATGTCCGAGCCCGGAAACAGTTGAGCATACAGGTGGCGCCAAATATTTTGACTATTGTCTTGAAAAGATTTCAGGTATTTTTACATGTTCAGCGGAAGGATTAAGTTTCTAACTAATTATTCTAACTTTCTAAGGTGGACGTTTAATGACAGATTTTCACTCTTCAGTAAATTTAGGTTGTGCTAAGGTAGATTACTAAAATTATTATCCATCACAAATATCCACGGAATATTCCTTGTCTTTTACACTGAAAATGTATAGCCAATCACTCAACTTAGTGGATAGAAACTGAATTCTTTTAAGCCTTTAGAGTTGCTGCTTTTTAATATTTAATATATATTTATGCTTCCCTCCATATGCACTTTGATACTTACAGAAAAAGGAAAAACTATGTATCATATAATTTTCTAACATTTGTCTCTGTTGCAGTTGATCATCTCTATACCTGTTGATACTTGATTCCAATTCATGCTTTTGCTTTCTCAGGAGGGAAGTTATGGAAAGATAAACAAGTGTATCACTTTCCCGGAGATGCTGGATATGATTCCATTTATGACTGGGACAGATGATATTCCTCCACTTTACATTCTTTATGCTGTTGTTGTGCATCTAGATACACTGAAAAATGCATCTTTTTCTGGTCATTACATTGCTTACGTGAAAGATCTACAAGGCCGTTGGTTCAGAATAGACGACACTGAGGTAATCAGATTATATCATTATATTGGTGGAGCCCTTTCTGATAAGCAAATATAGATCAAGTTGAAGCCTTTTTTCTATTTATCCTTGTGTTCCTCAGCTAAGTTTTTTTAATGTTTAATATTGTATCTTGATGGTATTTTTGTAATTTACTTTCTGAACTAAAACCTAAGTTAGTTGGTTGTCAATCAATGACACAAATTATCTTAGGCCTCATAGGACTTTCTCATTTTTCTGGTTTCCTTCATTATATTACTTTCCAATCTTGAAGAATTGCACCACAATTAAATTTTCCAAATTTCATGGTTTGCAATAAAATCAACGGATTCACTCATAAGTAGGAAAGATTTGCTTCTTAGACTGGGAGTCGATGGTCTGCAGACCTCATCCTCTTCGATTTTTTTTTTCCCTTTTTCATCTGGTCAGAACAATATTTCCTACAACTCAGAAATTACAGACAGATTTCGTGGAGCACACTAAGCTATAAAATGTGGTATATTCTTGGGGTAGCTCTATAGCTCTAGATGGATGCTTATAGTTTGGAGTATTCTAACACGTACAGAGTAAATGCAATAAACTTATGCCAGAGATGATTTTTAGTTTCACCATTTTGATTTATAGAAGTATGGAAATTTAGTAAAATGTGCGAAGCTATAAAATAGTCATGTACTAGTAAAATTCAGTATGTGAGCATTCTGTAAAGTTAAAATACTGATAATTTTGCAATCAGAGATATGAAAGTATTGACTGTATCCCATTACATTGTACTTCTTACCGTACCGTGTTTTGAATGGAAGTAACAAGACATAGTTATAGGATAATGAGCAAATTTAGTGACTTTGCCTAAAAAATTGTCCTTAAAAGACCATATCATAAAATGGAACCACTGTTTTATAGAAGTCAGGCCACATCTTAACTTGACCTTCCAATTTGTTCACTGTTTTTTCTTCGTTGCTCAATTAAGATTCTGATTTCTGAAGGTACAAAGCCATTCATTTAATTACAGGTCCAACCAGTGCAGATGAGCCAGGTGATGTCAGAGGGGGCATATATACTATTCTATATGAGGTAATCATCTCCCAAAGTAGAATTTCTAAAATTACTGTGGACCAGGTGATTCTATTGTAAAGAACGAGTCATCAACAAATATGTTTTGAATAACTCAGTGAGGAAAAAAAAAAATGGAAAATCAAAGGGAAACATGACACTGTTGTGCCGGTGTTCCTATTCAAATATATAACCATCTAGCTTCATATCCTTGAACAGTAATGGAGTTCATTTTATAAATCATTGATGAATCCCGGACCCTGCTATGTTGTAGGTCATGCCCTCGCCCTGCAAGAGGTTATACTGGGAAGCCTGTTCGGAACCAAGGCCCTGGCTTTCCAAATCACTTGTCATCAAAAGCTCAAAAGTCATCAAGATCAGGACAAAGTAAATCCAGTGGCCACTTTGTCAACTCAGAACGCTCTGCAGATCTTAAACCTGAAATACCCATGTGCTATACCATTCCTCCCTACAATGGGATTTTCAGTAGTTCAAATAGGAATAGACTGCCAAAATCAACAAACATGGAGTTCTCAGATGCTACATCAAGTGATTGGTCCATTTTCACTAGCTCAGATGATGCGTCCTTCACCACTGAGAGTACTAGAGACTCCTTCAGCACGGTGGACTATGCTGATGCAAGCAACATGGATCCTATCTCCTCCATGTTTAACACCTTTTACACACCAGAGTATTTGTCCCATAAGACTGTCTCGTGCAGTATGTTCTATAACAGTAAACCCCAGACAGGGTTCGTTTCAGAAGAGACTGGTTTTGTTTGGAATTCTTACCTCTCAACTCAACCTCTTGTTAGATTAGAGAATGGGGAGAACTGGAAACAGGTCAGTGTTCCTTCAGTTGAAGCTTCGCCTTATGTATATGTAGAAGACAGACATAACCGCCATGATGCTCCTCGTCGAACTTCTAGTTTAGATGACTAATTTAGCCTAGGTGGAAGCCATGCCTCTAAAATTTTCTTTTTTCAATACTTTGTTGAATTTGGGGGCACATGGATTACATATTTCAGTGAAATGAATATTTTTGTTCTCTTTTGGGATTACATTTACAACTTTCAAGCAATCCTGTTCTTTATGATATCTGAACTTCTGAAGCTGATACCAGCATATCTTCATAACCTAGAAGTTTATAAGATCACAAATTAGGAACTTGTGGGTGGAGACTCACATTAGTCAAGTCTTTCTTGGAAGTAGAAGATGCTATACTGCCTACCAACATAGATTAGTGGGTGAGCAAGCCCCAGGTTCAAAAAGAATAGAATAGTGAATGAATTCTGCATTCATTTCCTCTGTCAACCTTTTGTAAACTTTTTCTCTTACGAGATTTCTAGTTAGCCCCAAGACTTTAGTCGGTACTCTTTTCACTTTTAAATTTGAAGGAGGAGAATTTGTATCGGCCACACCCTCACAGATAGGCTCATTCTAGAACAATCATCACCCTCACAGATAGGCTCATTCTAGAACAATCATTTGGTTTATTCGTTGACTGTTTTGCTCCCCAAAAAAGCGTGACTGTTGAAGCATTTGGTTCATTCTTTGACTTCTCTGCTCCCCAAAAAAACGTGCCTGTTGAAGAATTAGTCAGCGACTCATAGACAGTGGCTGAAAAAACAATTAAACAGAAAGGACTTGCATGGATAGATTCAAAGATACATTAGCTTGCGGGCAATGCTATTGGTACATAAAAGTTCGGTGCATAATCTCTCTCCAACGTTTATTTGTATTCGAGATTGGGAAAGGGGAGCCATGATTTAATGCAGGGGCCTATATGGTGGAGATTGATTATGCACACGTTCTACGGATCGACTTTATGTATCAATATCATTTCCTTAGTTTAAAATTTTAGAATCTAAAAAAGAACTTTTAGATTCAGGTGGGTCTACTCCCTTGACTCATATATAGATGATGACATTTTAAAACCGCGTACGAGTTCTAAATATGTGCATTATAATTATGTACTCTTTAGGACACAATAGAGCGAACAGTTTATCCAAAATAAACAATTATTATAAGCACCAAACATTCAAAAATATGTAAGTTTATTGATCTGAGCCAACAATTCACAAGTTCAAAAAAAAAACCAAACTTTCCATCACTTCTTATTCTTCCAATCGTGGTTAAAAAAATGTTCGCTCATGATGATGAAAAGTCAACCATATTTCATTTGTTTTATCAAAATGTTCATATGGAGCACTGTACTCTCCAACAAAATAATTCTTCGCCGGAGCACCACCGTGGGTTTTGTTAATGGCATGCCCATATTTAGTTCCGGAGACACTTTTGATCAGAGCTGAAACTTCGTCTTTGACTTTTTCATTTGTCACAAGCCCATGAAATTGCCTTACTGCTGCATATGTTGTTCTAATTTTCTGAATGTGGAGGCCCTTTGCAAGTGGTGGATGGGCTTGGTACTTCTTGGGAATATAAAAGCTCACAACAATTGAGTTTTGTCCCACTTGTGTCACCACCAGTGCTGTCTGTTCTATCTTTTGTGTTTTCTTGTTTTTCCCTTGGATGTAACCAGTTAACCTATATGATGCACACACACACACACACACAAAAGTAATTAGAAATATATAGTACTCCGTATTAAAGAAGGGAAATGATTCACAACTAAAACAATTTTGTTTTTGTTTTTTTAAAAAATTTTAGAACGTGAACAAATCTAAAAAGAGAAGATTGAAGAGATACAGGAAAATTCTAAAAAGATTGACACTTGAAAACTGCTGAAAAGACCGACACTTGAGAACTGCATAAAACTGCTAAACAACAACTAGGTCAAAGCTATCGGAAACTTCAAAATAAGACTAAGAAAAACAATTTTGTTGCTTACTTCTTGACACCAATTTTTGTGGCTTTAACAAAACTCTTGTTGGAAATGGGAGAAGTTGAAACCAAGACAATGGAAGTGTAGTTGCGAATTTCATAATTTACGCCCGTGTGAATGAGTTTATAAGAGGGACACTCCATGTAGCTGCAAGGAGATGGATACACAGCACTGCTCAAAGTTGCATAGAGGCTTATAAGAATTGACAACTTCAAGAAATATAAACAAAAAATAGCCATTTCTTAATTTTGTTTGGAAGAAGGAAAATAATACTTTGAAGAAGATTTTTGGTATTTAATAGGAACAAAAGGTTTTTTTTCTTAATGGTAGAATACTTTGAAGAAGATTTTTAGAAGTGAGGATCTGAGATTTCGAGACCAGTTTTTATAGCTACAATTTCATTCAATTGTATGTGTTCGCATTTAAATTTTCCACCTTAATTTTTGGAGATTAAGTAGTAGACATTTAGGAATTTTTATTTTTCTGTTGCAGTTATGGTTTGCTATACTAGAGGTCTTTGCTCAATTAGTAAATATATTTCTGGTGATAGCAACTGCAAATTAAAATAATAATAATAATAATAAACATTAGATTACTCTCATCTAAGTAGGTCATTCTTGAGTTACGGATACTACACCTCTACTTTTGTAACATCTTAAGAAATTTAAATTGATTATTATTATTTGTAATTCTTTTAGGAGAATAAGTTATTTGTAATGTACGTCCTCTAATCTTTTAAGAAAAATATATTCACAACTTCGCGTTAAGGAATGGTGGTAAAAACTTCATACATATTTCAATAATCAAATGGCCTTTTTAGTTTATCTGCACAAAGTACTTAAAATAAAAAGATACGAATGATATTTTGCGACAGTTATAAATTCAATCGCTAAAGATGATTTCATTTTAAAGGTTTACGCAAGAAATTTCATATTTAAGACTATATATTAAGAAAGAAAAAAAAGATTAAATGATGCTTCGTAAATTTTAAGTACGTGGTCCTAGAGCTTAATGTCTCAATTTAATGCTTTATATATTGCGTTAAAGTGTATATATTTCTTATGAATTGTTATGAATAAAGTTATTGCAGTTACCGGTGAGTAATACACAAAGTATATTGTAACTCTCATTCTTTTGTTATTGACTCGGTGGTATAAATCTTTGTACGTTATTGGTATTTATTTTCCGCTGTAAATTTTTATGAAGTATAAAACTGTACAAGCATTTGAATTACTTTCACAGACACTGAAACAGTAACGGAGCTTATTTTATCACCCATTTGAATTTGACTGTTTTAATGTCTACCTCGCCTAAATATTAACCACATAAATGTCTATAACAGGTGGTCTTTTTTCCTTCATTGTATATTCTTCTGGTGGCAAAATACTTATAAATCTTTAAATAAGTTGTAATATTCATGACTACTCCATTTGTCTGAATTAAATAAAGTCACACAAAATTTGATTTTGATGGTATATAGCTTAAGTTTAGTTTTCAAGGTATGCTACTATTAATCTTATATTTTGATACAGAGAAGTTTATATTTTTGAGATTCTTGCTGAATTTAGAGTTGGACTATTCCGACGGATATTCCATCTGTTATTTCATATTTCTTACGATTGACATGTATCATTGTATAAATATATTTTAATAAGAGTCTAAAATCCTAAGGATACGTGACAATGTTAGAATGAATAATTCAAAACACAAAACATTATTTGGAACGATCCATCTCATTCCTTGTGACTATTTTTAACACTTCAATGCCTTTCTGTAGCTAGATAAAACGAGGAAGAAACTGGTACTGTTGCCAATGTAGCTTGAATATTTGACCTCAAATAAATTATTTAGCATCTCAGCAAAAAAACTGAACACATTTAGTTTATGACTGGGCACCTTCTGAACAACAGAAGTTCAGAATCCCCTTATGTTATACATACATTACTCCAACAATTATAATCTCATCTTACTCATTCTTATACATCAAACAACAACCATATCTCATTCACTCTGTCATCAAATTCGAATGGAGAATTGTACTGCGCGACTGTATAATTCGTGGTGGCTTCCCCTGCATGACTCTTGTCGATGGCAGATGACCAGATTGTGCCGGAGATGCTGCTGTACAAGGCGGCAGCTTCCTCTCCAACGGCAGAGTCTTGTACAAATCCGCCGAATTGCCTTACAGCTACATATGTAGTGCCCCATTTCTGGATACGAAGGCCCTTTGCAGGGGGTGGATTGGCTTGGTTCTTCTTTGGGACGTAGAAGCTCACGACGAATGAGGTTGCGCAGAAGGGTCCATCACTTGGTGAGACTTGGGTAAGAACTGGAGCTGTCATCTCTATCTGTTCTTGGTAATTGTTTTTTCCTTGGATGTAGTCAAATAGCCTGTGAACACACATACATTAAGAAAGAAATTTTTTGCAACTTCCACAAGGCCTACATAAAAAATTTCAGATTGATTTAGGAGATTAATGGAAATGGAATGCAGGAAATATAATGAAACACATATCAGAACATATGATAAGCCTCGACGACATCATACCATTGCAAGTTGGACAACACACTTGTCGGATATGTGGAGTGGTGGCACTCACGAACATCATTTTTGTTTTTGTATTCAAAAAATATTTACTCAGAAAAGTATGAGTATGCTAATTTTTTTTTGGGGTCCTTAAATAACGTATATCAGGATAACGAGGAGTGTGTTTGAATATTTAGACAGTTTTTGTTGCAATATAATATGGCCGGTATGAATAAAACTAGCGGGCAAATGCACGAAACTTACATCTAGTTATCCAGTTCTAAATTAAGAGTAATACTCCCTCCGTCCTATAATAAACATCCTAGTTAGACTTTGGAGGTCAAATTGACCAATTTTAAAATCGCAATTACTAATATTTTATAAAGATATAGATGATAATATTGATATCAAATAAAAGTTTATACAATTAGTTATAAGACCCAATTTTTATAATTATGAAAATATAAATATATTTTTCAAATTTTAAAGTCAAAGTTTGATCAATTTGACAATTAAAATTAAATTAGGACATATAATTTGGGACAGAAGGAGTACTAAAATAGAGAACTACTATTTACCCGTTTAACGCTTAAGGTATGTGTATAATTTGTACTCTAATAAGCTTCTCTCCTTACCCTATCTTAAGATTTTACACAAATATTAAAAAATAATATTAATATTATTGCAATTAATGTCGATGCAAAACCATGTATGTATGTTTTTCTATAATTAATGTCAGAGAGATTGAAAATCAAGTTGAAGAATTAAATGTAAATGTAATATAAAAAATTATACTTCAAGATTCTCTATTATACATGGACAATCGAAAATGACAAACATGACGTATAAAACTGGACTAACGGAGTAACAAAAGAATTGTACTCTAATTCATATCTTACAACCGCTTCCTATATGTCGAAAGTATCAATTTCCTAAAATGTAGAATCAAACAATTTGATATAAACTTTTTGTGTTTTAATAAAAATAAACAATTTGACATATAAATTTAGTTAAGATAATCTGATAAATTGTGAGAAAAGAACTAATACTTAAATTACTAATAAACAAAACATATTATCGCAGGAAAAAAAAATAGAGATAAAAGAAATATCAAAATCAAATTCTTACTGCAAGAAGCCAGCTCTGGTGGCCTGAACGAGGGAAATGTCTTGAATGGGAGAAGTCGAAGACCACATGCTCGAATTGTACCGGCGAATTTCAAAGCCATCTCCGGCATCAATTACGTCATAGCTCGGACACTCGATCCGGCTGCACGTCGGCGGAAGCGAACCGACGGTCTCCGTCGTCGACGGCCACAGCCCCAACTTCGAACCGGAAAGTAGGTTGAGGATAAGTGATAGCTTCAAGAGATTGAAAGCAGCCATGGATTGAATTTGGGTGCCAACTGAGTAATTACTTGGGGAGCGATGGATTTGAATTTATGTAGTCGCTATAATTTCAATTTTTTGTTTCATCCACTCATTTTATTTTTAGCATTTTAGTGATTTTTATTAAATATTTATGTATGCAATGTTTATTATTGTGTGGTGCTTGTAAATTTTACTGACGGGTATGTTATGTACCACGTCGCGGGTGGTAACACTATCTGATCCGTGAGAATATTTCTTATTTTTAGGGCATATGCTGCCATGCTGGAGCTTTTTTAATCAACAAAACATGAATCTATCTTTAAAATTTTCATTAATTTATAATAATATTATCAATTTTATACAAGATTAAATTCATAGTATACTTAAGCAGTTGCTATGGGGGGCAATTTTGTTTGTTATCAATTTAATATTTTGATATTTTAATATTAATTTATTAAAAGACTCGGTCAAATATTACATTTTAAAAAAGGAAAACTTAACTAACTTACCTAACGAACACATTATATCGTAAATCGATTTATTCCAAATATAATAAAAATTTGTCAAAACGGGTCGGATCTCAGGAATTAACTAGATTAGTTAATAACTAATACTGTTATAATCCATTTATGTTTGGAAAGGTCAGATCAATTCGACCCATGGGCTATGAATATAATCGGACGGGCTTGAGAAGATTGGAGTCCGGGGTTTAAGAAAAGCCCTCCAGCGCCATGGCGGCCGCGTTACCAGCTGCAACATCGAACTGGTTTATGAAAAAGCCCTAATTTTAACTCCCTGGTCGAAACATATCCCTCTTTTGCCGCTCTATCACTTTAATCTTTCAATGTAATGTATGTATTCCTCTCGAGTATTTCTCCTTTGTACTCCATTTTGTGTAGTTCAATGTATAGATGAAAGCTTTTTGTGTTCGCAAATTACTAGAATGTACTATTTGAATAGTTGACCATGAGGAGAAAAAACAAAAGTTGCCAGATTCTGTGCCGTCGATGATTGCCCAGCTTTATGCTGCTGGTGGTTTTTGTGGCCGGATTTGATGGTTTCCTTACTCATCTGAGTCTCTTCTTCTCTGTTATTTCTATAATTTTCACCTTTTTTTGGGTTTTTCTTCTTGTTGCTGTTTTGGATTAAATGGAAGAAATTACATAAGGGTGAAGATCGTGCAAAATACAATCACAACTAAATATATTATGTCCCAACTTTGTCGTAGCATAAGCAGAAATGCAATTGTGCCCGCATGTTGTAGTATAGTCATGTCAGTGTAGCAACTGTTTTCGGTTTTCTTGATTTTGATCATGAATATTCTGTGTTCAATTCCCACTCTGCCTTTTTTTCAATCTAAGATTCTGTTTTCTCCAACTCCAACTAGTTTGGGATAAAAGCAATGTTGACACTGACACGATATATCATAATAAATATGTTTTGCATCTTAAAACTGTGTAATTGCTATACGTAATTCAAACTACTTACGTAGTTGAGGACACTAATTCTGGCCTTGCTCCCAGTCTTTGGCAGACTTGCTGAGTTTTGAACTGCTACCTCATTTAATAAAGCTTGGGGTTTGGGAACGTGGTGTAATGAAGTTCTGAAGCTCCGCAACAATGACTTAAGTAGGATTGTCGAGTTCTGTAGTAATAAATTTCTGTCCCCGTTCTTCCCTCTCTTTATTCAAAGAATTTGAGTAGATTAAGACTTAAAGAGTGGAAAATGATGAGTTATAGCAGGTACTTATGACTGTTATTGTTATCTAGATGTTCTCCTGGTGCAGCTAATGTAGTTGTGCCGAGCTTCTAAGATATCATATCATTTGATTAAGCATAATTGCTGTCTGATTCCTTCTCTTATGTCATTATTTTCCAAATGAATATTTTCATTAGCATATATTCTCTTATTATCTATTTCCACGGAGCACTGCCGTCAATATGAGATTGCATGTTCTTTTGATGACAAATAAGCAACCTTTTCTAAACAGCTTCATGCTATTTAGTGAGCTCTACTTTATGAAGAGATTTGTGTATATGGTAATATGTATGGTTATTATCCAAAATGAGTATTAATTTATATTTTTTCTAGATGACAAGAATTTATATTAGCAACTTATTATCCTCCATTCCTCCTGATATTATTTCAAATATGATCAGTATCCATGTCCCATGAAGCTAAACAAAAAACTGGTGCCTGTGGTTTAGTCTCTTATTACTTAGACTTCATTATATACATCTGAATCTGTAGTAACATGTGTGACACTTTTGTTATCTGATGGAGAACTTGTTAGTTTGACCTATTTTCACTCCACTGGTCACATATTTTATCTGGTTATTCTCAAAAGAATATATCTTCAATTTTCCCTTAAGGAATTCTGCAATCCATTTACTCTGTTTAGATTATTTTGATTTTGGACATGATACATTTTATTTCCTTATGGTAAACTTTTTCAGGAAATTGAAACACCAATAGGTAAAGCCAACTGCTCTGGTTTTTGTTTTTACATATACACTGAGACGAAACAATTTTGTGGCTGCGGTGCTGGCTGTATGGAAGATTTCGGCATGTCTATTATTTTCATAGCATACCGTTCTTTTGAGTTCTGAATCATCACAATGTGCACTTAGTACTTGATTCTGTGTGTGAATAATGAAAGACTTCAAGCCTTGTACTGTAAAAGCAATATTGTCACTCTCAGCTAGCTTATGATGCTGGTGGAGAAATGGTCAACAAAGCTTCACCTGTATGGATGGAGAAACTGCTTTAGTTGACAGCATATTTAGTTGTGATGGTGCCGGATGTGGGTGGAGATGGTTGTGATGAAGGTTGGTGAATTCGAAATATATTCAAGCTTGCATTTGGATTTTCATGGGGATAGCCAGTTCTGCATTATTAGGTGTTGTGTGCCATACTGTTTTCCTCATCGGTATAATTATTACACTCAATTGTTAGGGGAGCAGTAGCACGAGGATAAAAGACAACTGATGATGCTGCGCTAGTATTCTTCGATAATTCTATTGTGCAATCCAACCTTTTAGGCCCCTCTCCCTGTTCATCTCGAATTATGGTTGAAACTCATTTACTGTGAAGTATATGCAAAGTGAGTTTGTTAACCTACACATTTGCAAACTTAAAACAACTAAGTATGACACTCCCTCTCGCGCTCTCTCTCCTTCTCTCTCTGGGTGTGCACAAGCGCATATTGGGGCCGAGGGCGCCGGGAAAAGCACCAAAAATGAAAAAAAGTTGACGTTCAAGATTTTTAGAGTGGCCTATAAGATAGATTATTACATTGCCCTGAAATCTGTATTCATACAAAACTTGACCCCACTTAAGAATATCATTCAGTTACATGATTAATTTGAATTTAGTTGTATGTTTGGTTTGGTATTTCGTCGTAAGATATCATTCAGGAAGATCATATGGCTGATTACACAATTCCGGTGGTGGTAAGTTTTCTGGAGGCACAACTAGTTCGTTAAAATATTTGAACGGTAACATGTTATGTTTGAAGTGACCACGTTTAACGGAAACAAAGCTGTATCTTAGTTGTCAGCGAAAAATTAATGCCTTGGAACTGACAGTTAAATAATTTATCTTCATTTACAAATTTTGCCACCTGTATCATATATTAATCCACAATTTAACATATTTAATTATTTATATAGTGTAACAAAAATCGTTCAATTTTGCGATTCCTGGGAAGATGCAAGAATATGCTATAGTTATCATATCATTTGTTGCGATTGTTGTGACGTTCGGTATTTTCGTTTGTTTATGGAAAGAAGCTTTCAAGAAAAATGAGCAGCGAAGAGCTTCAATTTCGTCGCGCGTTACAGGTGACACGAACAGAGATGGCGCGCCTATTGTTAGCGGTGGCACGGGTCCTGATGGCATGGCTACTCAGGCTGGTCTTGCTGTACCTGCTTTCTCCATCATGAGTAGTGATGGTTGGGGTGGAGGTGGCGATGGTGGCGGTGGAGGTGGAGGTGGAGGTGGCGGTGGAGGTGGAGGTGATGGCTGTGGCGGAGGCAGTGGTGGTGGTGGGGGTTTTTAGGTTCTACTGCGCTTTCTACTAGGAATTTGTATGTTCAAAGATTTTGTGATCTGCAAATAACTTGAATTTTTCACACTATGCACATATTACATACCGATGTTCTTTTTTCTTTTTCGTTACAGATGTTCCATGTATGTTTATTCCAATTTATTGATATGAATACTTCTAAGATCCAATAATGTTGGCGTTTGATTCTCATTTGCATCTTTCTTTAAAGAAAGTGAGAATTTATTCTCCTTAATAATTGGTAAATGTTCCTGAATGCATTCATTTCAATATTACACAAATTTCGCAATCCATTTGATCATCATGCGTTAGTTCCTTCCAACGAAATCAAGATTTTTATCTCACCCCCAAATTTTCAAATTCAATATATTATAAAATTAAAAATTAAGAATTATATGTGGTGGTCAACATTCAGCTAAGTTGGTAGTGCCAAGTCGGTTATAACTTCTTTCAATAGTTCATTCAGTTTGAAGAAAAGGAATGACTAGAAAAATAAATTAAAATTTAGTGAAAAATAGTAATAAAAAGAGTGATATAGAGAAATGAGAGAAAAATCATGATGAAAAAAATAAAAAATATATTATTATTCCTCATTTCTCATGTATATAAGAGGAATGATTCATTCCATCATCATCTCCCATAAAAATTATTTATTTTTTTAATAGTCTTTAGTAAATACATATAAATTAAATTTATTTCTTCTCATTATGTTCCTTCAAATCAAACGGAACATAATTGTTTGAAATCTAAGATGCACGTATTGAGTAGTTAATTGTTAGAAATTTAAGGCACATGGATTGAGTTAAACAAGTCGTACAGCCTAAACGGATTGCTGGTCCAGATTTGACCAGTTTTTAAAAAAATTGATGTCGACCGGTTTGGAGTTTTAGATCGATTTTCGTGTCGATCATGTCGGCTAAGATGAGCCCTCAATCAATGAAAGGAAGACTGCTGAAAACTTCATGTTAAACTGGGCTGATACACTCTAGTCGGTTTTTTTAAACACAAATTTAATTATTTTTAAAAATAAAATATTAAAATCTTTTTATTTTATTTTGGTGACCAAATTGTTGCAGTTATAATCATTACAAACTAATTCTTTATTGAAAATGTACAAATTTTAAATTAACAAAACAACAATGTAGAATGACTTTAGAATTATTTTATTAATATAAGATTTTTATTTTTGTACAAAAACTTAAAATACATTTGAATTATTGAGATAAATGATAACAAGTTAAGAACAAATTAATAAATTATGAATTATTGAGATAAATGAACAAATTACTGAGACTTTTAAGATTTTACGGGACAGTCCTAAACTAAACTAGTCCCTTAACGAGCTAATCTTTTTTAGGTTGATTCTAAGTTAGTCTCAATCTATACTATAATTGCAATCTTTTTATTCATTTCTACTTTCGTTGTAAAGCAAAGGAAAAAAAAAACATATCAAAAATTAAAACCACACCTAAATTTAAAAAGTTGCACCACTCAGACTGTATCAAATGATTTTGATTAAGGTTATGATTTTTTAACTAAAAACCACGAAATATTTAAGTTGCGGTGGCAGCGAAAACTTCTCCCTTGCATCGATTACCACCTAATTTGTGTTTTAAACATTTTATGTTAAATTCAAATGTTTAGATTTTGTAATTTATAATTTATGTATCTTACTCTTTTAATCTTATAATCTTGACTTTAAAAATAATGATGTTTATATTGTAACTTTTTAAATTTGTTTTTGTGTTGTTATGCAATAAGCCAATGATTAATGATTGAGTGGAAGAAACCTACAAGTTATCTAATTTAGTTAGTGCAATTTGATTAGAATATTCAATTAATATAATCTATTATTAAGTTAAATTTGGACTTTTTAAAATATAATTGTCTTTGTGAGTTTGTAAACATGATTTAACATATTTGATTACTAGTTTTGCTTAGTCCATTACATATGCGATTTTAAAATCACACCACAACAAATTTCAAACCGCACCATTCGCAACCAATGATACATTTTGATACTAAAACAGGGATTTGTTTATACGCTGTAATACATCAGTGATAAAAGTTTCACCATCATTTTTTAAAACAACAACGACAGTAAATCAAGAATAATAATAAATGAATTGGAATAGGAATATCAATCAATACGACAAACTGATAATAACTACTACTCTACCTATTACAATCTTTGTAACCAGAAAAATAAACTATTAAAATCTTTATTTATTTTTTGTTAAGTCTAATATCTGTGAAGTATTTACCCTTTACAACAACAACAACTAAATTAATAATCATTGTAATATTAATAATGACAATAAAAATTATTATCAACTTTATCTCTATGATTATCATCACAAATGATCAATACTGTCGATAAAAACATTACAGCTGCTGGAATTATACACACCGTTGCCCTAAATTAGAGATAAACAAAACGAAAAAAAAATAAAAAATTCTAACCTACAAAATAAAGTTACTCAATTACCCTGCATATTTGCAATTCCGAAAGAAGGTTTTTATAAGTATGACTAACATGTACGAGTTTAATCCGATTTTGTTGACTTGTGGAATATTTATAAAAGTGCTTTAATTTTTAATATGTTATATATATCACTTGTTATATCCTTTGTCAAAGTGATTAATTTTGTCAAAAATTTTGTTTGTTTTTAATTGTATAGGAGAAAGTGAGAAACTATGTATAAGCAAAATCTACATATGACGTAAAAGCTCATTAAATCAACTTTGAGATTTGATAACGTTTAACTTATATATAGAAGAGAATATTCGTGCATAATAAAATTAAAAAAAAAACAAATAGTCTTTGTCTCTATTTTTTTTATGTTAAAATAAAACAGGTGAATCACATACTTAAGCGTAGTTTCTTGTAATTGACCTGATAAATAATACGATGGAGACACCATTTTTGTTGATATTTTTGTAAGATTTTCAGCGAAATAGTCCTTATATCACGATTTTTTTTTAATATAGATTTTTTTAAAAAACGTCAACGTATCAATCTTTATGATTTGAAAATTACAATGATGTTGTCTGAGCATTATAAATATCTTATCTCTTCTATATACTGAGTAAAATATTTGATCATAAAAGTTTAAAGTCAAATGCTACCTATTCTTTTAAAATAACATCAATTTACTGAACTTGATTTATACGACTGATGTAATTATTATATATCCCTCTAATTTTAAAACGTCAAAACCAAATAATCTATTTAACATCACAATCAACACTAAGATTATCCTTATCATCAAATACACGTTACTGCTGCTATTGCATTACCACTATCACTAGATTAAATAACATCAGTTTAACACATAATCAATAACGAAAAAAATAAGTTTATAATTCAAGTGTCATCCTCAAAATTAAAATAACCCCGCATAATATTTTGGTTGTATAAAAAGTCACTATTTAGAAACTCACGTACTCGTTCATTCAATCATTCACATATTCGTTAATAATTACATTACTGATATTTTTATGCAATCTGTAACGTTTAAAACTCAAGTTATTATCTTAAAAAGAAATAGAGATAAGCTATTATTTGTCCTTACCCAAGTTCATTGAATACAGTTTATTTCTTCCATTAAAAAATTATTAAAAGTTGAATAATGATTAAAGAAATTAGATTTGGGTGCTATTTAAGCCATAGACACACACTACACAGACAAAAATAAATCAATAAAAGATCCTGTGGTCTGCTGAAATATCAGCATTATTTGCCATATATGATATTGGGGAAACATTAAGCCTATAAATATTGGGCCACAATACCTAATGTGTGCAGCACAAAAATGTTTTGTCACAACTCAGTGGCCTCTTATCATTTCCTGGCAATTATCCCTCTACTTTTATCACCCCCATATCTAACAATATCTTTACCACCAATAATTTATTTCTGCTACATATATGAGCTGTTCTTGTGTACTAGTGTACAACCATCTCTGTCCCATATCTGAATCAATTATATATATATATATATATATATATATATATATGTGGGGTTGCTATTATTATTTCTAAATATCGGGCTACTAACATTATTACTAATATCGTCGAGTTTTTAGTCTTTTTCTTGAATACCACAAAAGCCATTTGATACCAAAATCAAGACTGTGTACCATGTATCTGTTCATCTAATTTCCCAAAACCTCTCCCATCACTATACCCATGCCTCGCAATTTAGATATCCATTTTTGTTAATCGAGATATGTTACATGCTGACATGCATACAAATATATGCAAAAATATGGTCGTACTTATCGATAACTAAACTCATGGTACATCGTTTTTTCTTTTTCTACATTCATTGTATATACAACTTTATAAGTATTTTTATAAACCGAGAAATGTTATAAATACTAACAACTTACATAAATAAATATACAAGAATATATATGGTAAATTATAAATTATTAAAATTTTAATTGTGGGTTATCACAATTTACTATTTTCCTATATAATTTAACCACAATAATTTGTATGCATTTTATTTGTGTATAAGTTGATGTTCATAACACCACTCTTCTATCCTACCATAAAATTATATATAAGATAAAATATAGTCACCACGGCCTACCGACTATCATCAAATCCCCGATTACATTAATGTGTAAATATATTCATTCATTAATAGAAAATTATCTCTAAATGTATTGATTGTGATTGGTGGATTGATAATTCCATGGAGTGAATTCACACGTGGGGCCTCCCTTTATAAGTGGGCATCTATTTTTGGACACAAAATTTGCCTATTTATATCCGATGCTTTTCTTGAGCTTATAACTCATAGCTTTCAACTTGCATTTACACATATTGTCTTGAGCCTCTCCTCCTTATTTTCTTTACAAAATGGCCTCTTTTGTACCTGAAAAATGGCAATGCATCGCCGGTTCTAATGACTTTAACACCATGGAGATCTCAGAAATCGACGGTTCACTTCTCATGTCACAGCTTCTTGATGAGTCACATGTGGAAGATTGTGATGACGAGAGATTAACGAACGTGATTCGATCTTTAGAAGCTGAGATTGAGCCCATGGTTATGATGGACGGTCATGATTTGCTCATGGAGCTTGAATGGGATGACAACGTGGTAGCGGATTGCAATTTTCCGGATGGGGGACAAGAAGTGATGGACGGTCAAGATTGTTCGACGCCATGTGTTGATCTTGATTATAACTGGATGGATATGGAGGAAATGATTGAAATTCGAGGTGTTGGAGATTATTATTATTATAATTATTATTGTTCTACTCAGAATGATGATAATAATTATTATGCAATGAGTTCTTTGGAGGAGCAAAGTTTTGGTACACTATGGCAAGAGAAATATTCTTTTGATGTAGCTTAATATCAAAAAATAAATTTGCAATATGTACTTGTGTGTATATATATTTTTCTCAATGACTAATTTGCGCATCTCTATACTCAACCACTCATCTTTAATTTTGTTATTTGCAGTATTTTTTTTGTTTTTTGTTTTTTGGCGGCGTTGCGTGGGTATTGTTTGGCCCATTCGGGTGGTACTAACATTTTGTTTGTAAATTTTCAATGGAAAATAAAAGAATAAAAAATTTAATTTTAAGAGAAAGGAAAAGAAGGGCATTTTAAATAGGTTTTCTTTTTGAGTAATTTAATTTTAAGAGAAAGGAAAAGAAGGGAATTTTAAATAGGTTTTCTTTTTGAGTTGTGAGTTTTTGAAAGGAAAGAAAAGAAAATTTTACTTAAAAGGCATTTTACTATTTTATCTTTTTATTTGATTTTGTTGTATCTATAATTAGGAATACTCTATATATTTCAAAATATTAGTCTTATTCAATTTAGTTTTTCATCCAAATCAGACCATTCAAACGAAAAGTTTGAAAGGAAAAGTGACAAAACTCACAAACATTGAAATTGGGTAGAAAACTCTTCTTTTTTTTTTTTTTTTTTAATTCTTTCCTTTTCTCACTGATTTAAAATTCACAATCATAGGTAAAAGAAAATGTTATGTCCCGGGCAATAAAATCCAAAATTTCAATATTGATTATGAAAAATTATGCAAGATAGTTAATGAGTGTGTGCGTGAGTTTTTAGATAATGACCTCCTATATATAAAAAAAAAGAAAGAAATAATTTGCAAATTGTATAAAAACTGAAGAGTTGATTTTGTACACTTTCATTGTATTATGTCAATGCAATGAGAGGCTTGATTGGTATAATAAATTTAAAATCTTTCTCGCATTACTGAAATGAGTGTTTACAGATTTTTAAGAGTTTATCGATTGTCTATAATTTTTGGACTTTTGAAGAAAAATGGAGAGATGAAATATTGTTGTGTTTAATTAGTTGGAAATATTGATTTTTGTCATATTAGTAAGAAAAATTTAGGAATGAATATGTAATTGATCTTTTGCCAATTTGACTGTTCCAGACCTCTCCCATCATACCTCATCCGTCTTACAAAATTATTATAAATGTGGAGTGCTTTTAATTCTTTTTATTGTAAAAATTAAAAGAATATGTGAAAAATCACAAGAATATATATATATATATATATATATATATATATATATATATATATATATATATGTGGGTAATTTAGCTCATTCAATTCCTTCTGACTTTACCAAAATCTTGCCAAAATTAATGTTAATTAAGATAACAACACATGACATCTTTTGTCACTTACACAAATAATTAAAAGAAAAGAACATCTAAGAGTCAAAGTAATTCAATTAGTAAGAAGAAAGAAATATGAAGAATGAATTAAAGCCATAATTTTTTTAGAGTTCCAATTATTTATGCTTTCTCCACCACTGGAATTCGGATATATAGTCGAATGATAACTCGCACATGAAATCAAAAATAATAATGAAAAAAATGATTAACTCGATGGCATATTGTTATATACAAGAAATTCGACACGAGTGCTTCTGTCTGTGGGTGTATGGTTGTATTCTGTCAATGTCACTGATTGCTCTCTCTCACCCTCTCTCTCTCTCTCTCTATATATATATATATACACATACACATCTGTGTGTGGGGGTCAGTGGGTGTTTGTAGTTTTGTATTCTTAGCGAAGAAGTATTTGAACTTAACAATTTAATATAGCTATGTTTCACTTTTCAAGTGTTAACTTCCTTTTGGGGTTCCCTTTATGGCTGCTGCAGCTCAACATAGCCAAGTATAAGAAAAATGTGCTAGTATTGTCATATATAAAACTAAGTTAATTGCATAGTTGGGAAAAGTATACATACAGTACGTAGTTTGGTAAGCTTTTGAAAATAAAGCTGATGGCCCACCGTATATACAGATAATATATATATATATATATATATATATATATATATATATGTATGCATGCATGCATGCACGCGCACCAGCTTACGGTAGAAGGGCAGGAACGTGGCAAGGTCTTTCCTAATTAGTTCAGTTCTCTTAGGGGTTGATACTTAGTTTCTCTTAACAAATTTTTTATTTTATAAATTAAATTATATTTTTTTATATTTTTAAAATTTTTTATTTTTAGAATAATACAAACATTATACAGATCAAAGAGATTTTGAATAATAAATTTTTTAATGTAGAAATTTATTATTCAAATTTCTTAACAGATTTTATATTTTAGAGATTTTAATGTAAATATAATTTTTAAAATTTTAACTTTTTACTTTTTAAAATAGAGATTATAAAAAATATAAAATGAAGTAGTGCTCTTAGTAGTATTTTCTTAACCAAAGTGGATTTGCATATTCGCATGCAATGAGATTGTTAGCCCATATTGTATTATATACTCCGTACTGCGTATATTTGCAAATCTTCCTTTGCAGCTTTTTCTTTAACTATGCTCGTTTGTTGTTGGAGTTTTGTGTTTAATATGGAGTTTGGATGAAATTTTTTCGTACCAAACTAAAGTTTTTGGAGTTTCCATTGTAACTGCGAGCGAATTAAAGAGGGTATAAATGTCATTAATTTTAATAAGGAGATAATTGATTCATTTATTTCAGATTAAATTTTAAAAATTATAAAATTTTGTAATATAAATTAGGCTTTCAAAATTTACTATCTATAAAATTTAAAGCAAAACAAACACCTAGTAACAATTATCATGCAATATATACAAGCATTGTTTCGACAAGCGCTGTTTATATTTTTATAAGATATATAGAATTCACGTTTTGTGAAGAAAATTTTTGTATCCTACGAAGTCATCCTCATTTTAGAGTAAGGTCTTTTCAGATTTTCTTTTTTAATTTTCCTATCTGATAACTGTTTTTCATTTTTTAGGATAATAAAATATATATTCTATAAATTACCTTTTAATTAATTATTTGAAAATACTTTCTACTACTTTTGTAATAAATGTTATAAAGAGATAATTAAATAATTTTAAAACATCATTAATTATATAAATAATAATAATAATTTATTCCTTAAACAAGTGCACCATAAATCTGTAAAATTATATTTTGTGACGGGATGAGTATCAGATTATGTATTTTGGAGAGCAACTTATCTGTTTCAAATTGAGTACATAACCTCTTATAAATGGTTGAAAATTGGCAAGCGATGAATTTTAATACTTAATATAGGAAGCTAAAAAAAAAGAAATTAATTATATGACAATATTTTGAAATTATAGTAGGAAATATTGTATTACGGACCAAACTGTTTGGGAAAGTTCATGCTTGGTCGAGTGGACCGTTGTAAACTTAGTTACCAGGCAACATTATTTCAATTAATCGGTTTATCAAGAAAAACCATGGTGACACACCCTTTAGGCCTCCATTATTGCTGCTTACTTTTGTCCTTTTGGGTTTTCAACGTACACCTGTGATTTCTTGATTTCTTTCTTCGTCTTGCTCTTAAACCCAAAAAGAAAAACCCTCCAATCATAAACCCCTTCAAAAAGAATTGAGAAACCAAACTCATATACTCCAACTTCGCCTTTACATTCAACCCCTTTCCTTCTCTACGTTCAGAAGAAAAAACACAAAAGAAAGATAATGGATCCACGCAAGACACTGTAGTACTAGTACATGTACACCCACCATCAAAACTTCATCAAAATCAAAAGCAAAAGCAAAAAGTTCTCCCTTCAAAAAGCTAGAGCACTACCCAGAAAGAAAATTCAATAAAGCAAATCAAATTAACAATTCCCACAATACCATGGTGGTGTTAGTGTATATACATGTAAGATCCCACATATATACTCTCATACCCATGTCTTATTCTTCCCCCCTTTCTTCTTCTTCTTCTTCTTCTTGCCTTACTTCTCTGTTGTGCCTTCAACAATGGCGGAAATTGTTGTTGCGGAGCCATATGGTGAGGGTACTAGCTATGCCAGAGAGTACATTACTACTGATTCAAGACCCTTTACGAGATCAATCACTTCCGGCCGGGAATGCCCGCCGGAGCCCTTTGACAGTGAGAAGTTGCCGGTGACGTTGGTCTCAGAGATTCAAAGGTTTCTTCGGGTGGCCAATTTGATCGAAATTGAAGAGCCCCGTGTTGCTTATCTTTGTAAGAGTTACTCCTCTTCAATTTGTTAAACAAAGTTGACTCTTAATCCTGTAATTTAACTATTAATAGTTTAAATTATGGTTGTATTTGGTATAATACGATCGCCACTGCCTCTTATTTTCTGTTAGAAGTAAAGGGTTGGGATTTCAAACCTGCAAGTTGGTGAGGTGGAGGGAATGTAAGAGTCGGAGTTTTAAACCTATGGTAATGATTTTGTGAGTTTCTTGAGGCAGTTGTCAAATGTAACAGAAAACAGAAAACTAATAAATATATATGACCAGTAATAGCATAGGTTAATGCTCATAACAAGAAACTAAGATTGATTAAGATTAGTCATTAAAGTAAAAAAAATGATGGATTATACATGAATAAGTAGATTGTAACTACTATGGTCATATGGTGATTATGAGAACTTTATATCTAATTAATGAGTTTTCCTTGACACGCAAGGACTATAATTGAATTGAAGGCATATGCACTCACTATTTGACACATTTATGCCAATTGGGATTTAACTTTCTTAAGTCTTGATCAATGTTCTTAGTAAACAAACTGAATAATTTTGAGAGCAGGCCGCTTTCATGCTTTTGAAGTTGCACATAATTTGGATAGGAATTCTAGTGGAAGGGGAGTCAGGCAATTTAAAACTTCCTTGCTTCAGCGGCTGGAACTGGTAAAGGCTCAAACTCAAGTCTAGATCTCCAATTATGAGAAATGCAAACAGGACTCTTATGTGGATTTCAGTTGTTATTTCATGCTTGAATGCCTATGTGTATTAGACAAAATATAATCTGAAACTATATTTTGTACTATTTAGTAAGGAAGGTATTATGAATGACATTCCTACATAAAAATTTTTTGGTTTATCTGAAGGTCAATGTAATGAAAATCCTCCTAGTAAGGTACAAGAGACCAATTTCAGATACTTTTTTATCATCTATAGATTTATTCAGTTTAATATATGGGTATTTCTGCTCCATCATGCAAACTCAAGCCATAAAAG
>CM025782.1:23489154-23499685 GCA_014636745.2 Centella asiatica | reverse complement strand
AATATATGGGTATTTCTGCTCCATCATGCAAACTCAAGCCATAAAAGTGAGGAACACCAGCATATAATTTCTAGGAAGCCATTTTTTGTCCCTAGATTTTCTTTGTAGGCCTGACATTATAGGTTTCTGCTCTCTTGCTTTCTATTTTACAGGATGAAGATATTACTATGATAAAAAGGAAGGAAAAGAGTGATATACGTGAACTCAAACGTGTTTATCGTGAGTACAAAGACTACATTATCAAGCATGGCGGAGAATGGAATTTGGAAAATAGGTAATTAACCCTAATCTGCTATAGGCAGACACACACACACACACACAGACATACATACATACAACAATGTGTGCATGCGCGCAGGCATGTGTATCCAATTTGGATTTAGTCTGAATCAAGTGCGGGTGTATACAGCCAAAAGATGATTAAGGCGCGTGCGATTGCTTCGGTTCTATATGAAGTACTACATACAGTTACTAATGCGGCTGGTTCTCAGGTTTGTCATTATCCTGTCTCCTTTTTCCACAGTTTCTTCTGTTTCTATATTACTTTCCTACCATCATATGTAGTCTTAACGCTTAAGAAGGTAGATAATTTTCTTGATTACATTAAATTGACATTTCTTTCCATATCTATTTGCATAGGCCCTAGCTGATGGTGACAGCATTAGAGCAAAGTCTGAATTATATGTGCCTTATAACATTCTTCCCCTTGATCAAGGAGGTGTTCACCAAGCAATAATGCAACTCCCTGAGGTCTGATGTTGTAAGATAACTGAGTCAAATTCCTTTTAAATAAGCTCCTCATACCTTTAGTGATAGTATAGGCTTAAATTATTAAGCTCCTCGGTTTGGCATTGAAGGACACTCTGGCAAAATTTAAGGCCAATTCTCTGTGCTGACTAATATCGGAATGTATCTATGTAGCTCATGCAAATTATATGAATTTTTTTTGGGTCAAGAAAGTCAGAGATTAATACAATGCGCAGATAAAACTTTCAGTGGCTGCTGTTCGCAATGTTCGCGGTTTGCCTTTTCTTGAAGATTTCAGAAAACGTGTTGCTTACATTGATTTGTTCGATTGGCTGCAGTTTTGTTTCGGATTTCAGGTAATACTGATATATTTCTTATAAATCTCCACTTTCCTTGCTATATCAATCCCCATCTTTCACTTTATCTCTGTGCTATATCAGATAACTCAGTATTGTTTGTCTACCGTCAGAAAGGAAATGTTTTAAATCAAAGGGAGCATCTGATTTTACTCCTCGCCAACATCCATATTCGGCAAAGTAATAAGAAAGCATATGTATCTAAGGTGCTCAATTCACGACTCAGAGATTTAGTCTGGTAGCTTTATAATCATCAACAACTGTGACACAAATACTATATATTTTTTCTTTAATGTTAGTTAGGGGATGGAGCTGCAGATGAACTGATGAAGAAATTCTTTAAAAATTATACGGATTGGTGTAAATTTTTGGGAACAAAAAGCAACATCAGGTAAAAATCTAATATTACATTGCACTTATATTAGAAAATCTCTCTTTTAATTGAAAAATTAAGAAGACCAATCAATGTTAAGCACTCAGTGTGATAGTAGTATTAGTTAATAAGACGAATTTTGAAAAATTAATCTCTCTCTCTCTCTCTCTCTCAAGGTGGGGGTGGGTACTGGGTAGGGGTTTTAAATCTTCTTTCTTTAATCTTCATATTCTGTGGAATTCAAAGGATTGCTTTGAAAAGTATTGCACAAAATTTATCTTTCATAATTACTTCGGTTGATAGTTTTCTCATTTGTTCCTTTGTATATTTATTTTTTAATGCAGGTTGCCATATTTGAAGGAAGAAGCCCAACAATATAAACTGTTGTATATAGGACTTTATCTTCTTATATGGGGAGAAGCTGCAAACTTAAGGTTCATGCCTGAGTGTCTGTGTTATATATTTCACCATGTAAGCTAATATGATTTCTACTCCCTGATCTTCATTTTTATTGAATTAACATGTACCCTTAAATAGAAATAATAGTAGTTTGTTCTAAGAAGTATAATTTACTTGAAGAATGTAGTTTGCGCCTATATTTGAATTTGTGAACATTCAAAATAATCCTTGTCAAGCTTGGTTCCTGGTTCAAAATTTGATGGCTATCTCTCTTTCAGATGGCATATGAACTGCATAGTATGTTGATTGATGCTGTTAGCATGACTGGCGAAAAGGTCATGCCAGTGTATGGGGGAGAATTGGATTCTTTTCTTGACAATGTCATCTTCCCAGTATACAAGGTTATTCAAGAGGTACCCGACTTCAAATCTTTATTATTATCATTTTTTCTTTCTTTCTTTTTATTTTTAATTTCTTTACTATGAATTATAGGAAGCTATGAAAAGCAATAACGGAACAAGTGATCATTCTAAATGGAGAAACTACGATGATCTGAATGAGTATTTCTGGTAAAAATCGAACTCATAGTCTCTTGATTATGTTTATTCCTGCACAATTATGCGAAAGTCATCATTCACGTACTTAAGGCTTTAGATGATCACAGTTAATTTGCATCCGCAGGTCTCCTGATTGTTTTCAAATAGGTTGGCCCATGCGTCAAGATCATGATTTCTTTTGTGTAAAGGATATTAGTGAACCCAAAGTTACAAAAGCTCAGGTGTCTGCTACAACTAATGAGGAAAATACGAGAGAAGGAATTGTAGACAAAGAAATCGGGGTAAGCTTATCAGTTTCTCATTACAAAAACATACATGATTCACAACTGCTATTAAAGAGATTGAAATAACACTAAACGTCATCTCTTGCTGGCCAATATAAGCTATTCTTAGGTTTAGGCCATTTGGGTGTATACATCCACAGATGGAGTATGATTGTAATGCATGCAGAAAGAAAAACATTATTTGTTCTCTGTAATTATATGTACATTGTATACTGATTCATACACGTCTGCAGATGCAATCATGGACCATGTCAAGTTTTTTCTTTCACAAAACATTTATGTCCAAAAACTATTAATTCAGCTTTTGTGGACTTTCAGGCTGCTATTGATGAAGAGAAAAAGCAAAAATGGCTGGGAAAGACAAATTTTGTAGAGGTTCGTTCATTTTGGCAGATTTTCAGGAGCTTTGACAGAATGTGGAGCTTTCTTATTCTGTCTCTTCAGGCGAGTTTAAATAACATTCTTCTTCTACCTACTACTTAAATATTTTAAGCATTTGATGTTTTCACTGCGTCCTAACTCTTGTTTTCTTTCTCCAGGCAATGATTATTATGGCATGTCATGATTTAGAATCTCCATTACAAGTGTTTGACACAGAGGTACTTGAAGAGACAATGAGTATTTTCATCACATCTGCAGTCCTTAAACTCATGCAAGGTCAGTTTCCCAATTATAGTCTAATTTCTTATGGATATACATACTCCTGTCATCCTAAACTAGAGGCACTCTTTTCCTTCGTAATGATAAAGGAAATGGTGCTTTTTGTTAGGAAGGATGGAGTATTAAGTGAGAAGTTTCAACTGCTAGCACCTTTAGATTTAGTCTTGAATTATTTGGTGATGAATATTATGACTGTAAAAAGCAGATTTCGTCCCCATGCTGCCAAAGTGAATTTAGAAGTGATATGACAATGAAGACTTTTTCTAGTGTTATAAGAGTCAAACAAATTGATCAAACATTGTACAAAATAAAAGAGCATCTTCTTTTAGATACTTTCTAACCTGTACTTGAGTTAATTGGAAAACTACCATTGATGCAGCTGTTCTTGATATCGCCTTTACATGGAATGCTAGATGGACAATGGACTCATCACAGCTTAAGAAATATGTTCTGAAGATGGTAGTTGCAGTGATATGGACTATCATTCTTCCTATATATTATGCTCGCTCTAGAAAAAAGTATACATGTTATCCCTCACAATATGGGAGCTGGCTTGGAGAATGGTGCTATTCTTCCTACATGGTTGCAGTGACAATTTACCTGCTGACAAATGCACTCGATATGGTTCTGTTTCTCGTTCCTGCAGTTGGAAGATACATTGAGACCTCAAATTTTCGAATATGCTCTATTTTGTCATGGTGGACACAGGTAGCATTACTGCTTGTTACTCTTGGTAAAAGTTGTATACAGATAAATAGAATTCTTACTTTGCGCTGTGAACATTTGTATTATTATCATTCACATATTGCGCATGTATATTGTTTTGATAGGTTATAACCTGTTCATTATAATTCGCAAAAGAGGTACAGAGAATATTCTGAAAAATATTATCAAAAACAAGTCATGAACGAGGATGAATTAAGCATTGTCAGTGCACAATAATAGATCTTATGCAACAGAACTCTTTAAGATATAGACAATTCTGCATGTGATTTCCATTTTTTCATGCCAATACAACCAAAATCAAACACAGAGGATCCAATATTAAATCTGTTAAGTTCTGTTCCTCATTAATAGATCACTTATCAAGTAAAATAGGTATTTAAAGTTTCAAAGTTGTGGTCCTTATGTAGCTAGTATCTAGCTACATTAGGAAATAAGGAATAAGGATAGAAGTTCAGAGGATCTTGAAGCCATAACTCAAGTCCCTAGGGGATAATGATAATGTTGGTTATAACAGATATTATATATATAAGATAATAAGGCTTAATAGAGAAAAACATTGAATATTGTAACTGAAATACAGCATAATCAGGAAAATAATCTGAAAATTCAAATGACCCTTATTCAAATGACCCTTATCAAAAACAAGTCATGACTGTTATTAAAACTCCACAAGATCAGGTCTTGTTAGTATTTTATTTGACTTCTTCAACACTAAATTAGCAGCTCTTGATTCACTTTCTAACACTCCTCCTTGGATCCAGAGCTGCAGACTCCAAGTCTCTGTCTGAGGTATTCATACCTCGCTTTTGGAAGTGGTTTAGTGAATGTCAACATACTGATTTTCAGTCTTACAGTGAATGAGTTGTATATCACCTTCCCGTTGAATTTCCCTCAAATAATAAAATTTTAACTTGAAGTGCTTTGTTTTATCATGAAGCACAGGGTTACTTGCAATTGAAATTGCAGCTTGGTTGTCTACATAGAGTTCGTACTTTCCATCTGCTCCATGCCCATATTTGCTAACAGCTTTCTTAACCACAAAGCTTGATTTACAGCAGCTGTAGCAGCCACATATTCGGCTTCGGCCGTGGATTGAGCTATATCTTCTTGTTTTTTAGAACTCCATGAGAATACAGCTGAGCCAAAGCTAAAGCAATAACTTGAGGTACTTCTCATGTCATCTTCGCATCCAGCCCAATCACTATCAGAGTAACCGTGAAGACCAAAATTCTGACTTTTTTTGAAACTAAGTCCATAGTTGATTGTGCCCTTGACATATCTTACAATCCTTTTTGCTGTATGTAAATGAATTTCACTAGCACAATGCATATATCTTGAGAGGATACTTACAGCATTCATGATATCTGGCCTAGTTGTGGTCAGATACATCATCAAGCATCCAATTAGGCTTTTGTACAGCCTTTCATCAACTTTCTCAGCACCATCATTCTTGCAAAATTTCTCCTTTTGATTCATCGGGATTGCAGTAGCCTTGCACTCATCCATATTAAACTTCTTAAGAATCTCTTTGGCATATTTCTTTTGACATAGGAAAATCTGATTTGGCCTTTGTTGCACTTCCATGCCAAGAAAAAATGTCATTTTTCCGAGATCTGTCATTTCAAAGACATCTTTCATTTCCAATTTGAAATTGTCAATCTCGTCTATGTCACTACCTGTCACAAGTAAATTATCAACATATAATGATATTACAAGAACTTCATTACCAACCTTCTTGACATACAATGTAAATTTACTTAGACTTTTAGTAAAGCCTAAGCTCAATAAGTGAGCATCAATCTTGTTGTACCATGCTCTTGGTGCCTGTCTCAAACCATATAAAGCCTTTTTTAGAAGATATACTTTCTCCTCCTGTCCTTGAACCACAAAGATTTTTTTTCATCTAATGTTCCATTCAGAAACGCTGACTTGACATCCATTCGGTGTATCATCCACCCCTTTTTTGTAGCAAGAGCCAACAACATTCTAATGGTATCTATCCTTGCAACCGGAGCGAAAGTTTCAAAAAAATCCACTCCAAATGTCTGAGCATAGCCTTTGACACCTAACCTTGCCTTGTACTTGTTTATAGAACCATCTGGATTGAACTTGGTTCTATAAACCCACTTCACTCCTATTGCTTTCTTATGTGCAGGCCTGTCCACAAGCTCCCATGGCTGATTTGACGATGCTTCTTTATAACTTGCAGGCTCTATTACCGCAATATTACACCTTTGATAGATGTCAGAAAGTGACCTCGTACCTCGTACAGGTTCATCATCAATATTTTCATTTTCTTCTTGGAGCTCAAGCCTATTATCATCTTTCTAATCCCAACATTCTGACTCAAAAAATTGTACATCTCTGCTTACAATAACTTTGTTGAATGTGGGAAGGTAAATTATGTAGGCTTTTGAGACTGAGCTATAACCTACAAAGATCCTTGCGTCTGCCTTTTTATCCAGCTTATCTCTTTTTTCCTAAGGAATATAAGAGAAACAAAGACAACCAAACGTTTTCAAATTTAGGACTTTAGGTTTATACCCATACCATGCTTTAAATGGAGTTTTATTTAGGATCTTTGTTGGCAATCTATTCAGTAAAAAGACTGTTGTGTTTGCAGCTTCGGCCCAGAATTCTTTTGGTAAATTTTTGTCATGCAACAAACACTTTGTCATTTCCATGATTGTTCTGTTTTTCCTTTCTACAACTCCGTTTTGCTGAGGAGTGTAGGGGACTGTTAGCTGGTACTCAATGCCTTCACAAAAATTTTTGAAATTGTTTGAGGTATACTCTGTTCCATTGTCAGACCTGATCACCTGCATTTTACATTCACTTTGTGTTTCTGCCCAAGCCTTGAATTTCCAAAAGATCTCAGCAATCTCAGATTTAAATTTCATAAAATAAATCCAACACATTCTTGTGTAATCATCAATGAAAGCAATGTAATACTTGCTTCCATTTAGTGAAGGTGTTCTCTGGGGTTCTCCAACGTCAGTGTAAACAAGTTATAGCTTTCTAATTGCTCTCTAGCAACTTTTTTTTGGGAAGGGCAGCCTGGTTTGTTTTTCATAATTACAGGCAACACATAATGGAAGTTCATCCTCCAGTTTCGACAATCCTTCCACCAAGTTGTTTTTCTTCATAAAGATTAAGGCACCATGATGAAAATGTCCAAATCTTTTGTGTCATAACACTGCATTGCTCTCTTGCTTGTGCACTTCAGCCTGTTCATCTTCAAGCAAGTTCAATGCAAAACTTTTACTTTTCATTCTGACCTTGAACAAGTCTTTATCCTCTGCATCTTTAATTGTGCAACTTTTGTCTGCAAACAACACCTTATGGCCTTTTTCCAACAACTGCCCAACACTAAAGAGATTTTGATCAATATCAGGAACATAGAACATCTAGGATTAGATTTAAACCGGAAAGTCCTTCGATTGCTATTGTCTCCTTTTAACTTTGGGCGTTTTTGACTTGTCAAGTTTGTTGAAGAGCTCAAGATCATAGGTCATGTGGTTGGTACAACCATTATCTATGAGCCAACTTTCTGCAGAGCTATTGTTTGTCAACCGTGAAGCCACAAACAATTGTTCTTCTTGTGCTTGTACAACCACAGCCTTTGCCTCCCTTTGCTGTTGTTGATTTTTACATACCTTCTCCATATGACCAACTTGTCCACACTTGTTGCATTTCACATCTGGTCTCCACCAACATTTCTTTTGTGTATGTTTATTTTTTTTGCAATGAGGGCAAGGCGGATATGTTTGAATGTTGGTGCTACTTTTGTTGTTATAGTTGCCTAAACTTGATCCAAGCTGCTTGTAATTAGACTTCTTTTTTTTTTTTTTTTTTAATTTTCCTTCATTATTGTTGCTTTGTGGTTTAGCTTGAAAAGCCCCATCCACGAATATTTCTACCCTCATGAGCCTCCTTTGTTCTTGTGCTTGTAATGCATTTAAAAGCTTTGCCAAGGTGACACTTGACAAATCTTTAGTATTCTCTATCGAAACAATTGTAGCCTCAAATTTTTCAGGAATTGTAACAAGAATTTTTTGCACTATTCTTGAATCAGGAAAATCAGTACCAAGAAGCCTTACCTTGTTAACTATGCTCTGAAGTTTGTCAGAATAATCTTTGATGGTCTCCGAATCTTTCATTCTTTGTATCTCGAACTCTCTGATTAGATTCAATGCTTGCATCCCTTTAACTCTTTCATTACCTTCATACCCCTTTTTCAAAAAATCCCAGATTTCTTTTGTTGTCTTTAACGTCATGATCCTGGTGAAGATTGCAGAAGAAACAACCATGAATAGGCTGGATTTTGCCTTCGATTTCCTTTGTTTCCTCTCTTTATGATTTTTGATATGCGCTACTGTTGGATTTTCAGGCAAATGAGTAATTTCATACTCCTCTTCCACAGCTTCCCACAGGTCGTTTGCATCAAGATATGCTTCCATCTTGACAGCCCACATATGATAATTTAAGCCATTAAACAGTGGAGGTGTCATAACGTTTATCGATGCTTCTGAACTCATGTTATATCATATACGGGGTGTTATAATTTTCTTTTTATGGCAGGTGGGGTGAGGTGAAGTGTTAAGGAAAGGTGTTTAAGGTTACTCATCCTCACAGGTTTCTCAAGAATTCAATAGCTCTGATACCAATTTGTTGGTTATAACAGATATTATATATATATAAGATTTGAGGCTTAATAGAGAAAAACATTGAATATTGTAACTGAAATACAGCATAATCAAGAAAATAATCTGAAAATTCAAATGACCCTTATCTAATAATTTGAATATAACTAAACTCTAAACTCTAGGACTGTTATTAAAACTCCACAAGATCAGGTCTTATTAGTCTTTTATTTGACTTCTTCAACACTAAATTAGCAGCTCTTGATTCACTTTCTAACAGATAAATTATATTACCCTGTGGTAATAATATGTATACCCATCATCTCATCGTCTTATTAAATTTGCCAAATTTGATTACCAATCTTCGAAACCATCAGTTGCTGGAAACTCCTACAGGTATTCCTGAATACCACCAAACTTGTAATTTATGCCTTAAGCAGCATTCCACTTCATCATCTTCAAAACCATGGTGTTTATATCTTCAAAAGATAAAGGGAACACTAGTTTGCAGTCTGTCTGACTATCTGTTTAACATTAAATAACTTCGGGTTACTAGTTTGAAATATTGCTGAAATGTATCAGGAAGTCCAGCATATAGATTTGTTTTTGAATACTTGAAAATTTCGTGTGAGACAAGAGTACGGTTATAGTCCTTTTGGTTGTACACATTTGACTACAGTCTATAGTCCTTTTGGGAGACAGATAGAATCTATGCACATGAGTGCTTGAGCCCATCCAGCAAGGTTTTGACCCAAGATTTCACTTGTTATTCTGGATGATTAGGAATGTTTGAAGCAATGTGACTTCATAATTATCTTTCGAGGTTTGGCAACTGCTTCTTTTCTTTATCTTTTTTTTTCCTTAAAAAAAAAGTAAAGAAAAGTTATTTAAAGTAAAAATGGTTTCTTTAGAATTGTGGCACTGGCTAATGCTTTGAACTTGTTTTTGTTTCATCATTTATTAGTTTTACAATGATTTCGTACAAGTCGCTTTTCTTTGTGTGTGAGTGTGTGTTTGTGTTTTGTGACTTGTGAGTAGATGGAAACCTAATTATTTCTGAAAACTAGAGCTTAACATTCTTAAGGAAAAGTAACTAATAAACAAAATTAAAAATTAACACACTTTCTGTATTATGTAGCCCAGGTTATATGTTGGACGAGGAATGCAAGAAAGTCAGCTCTCTGTTTTAAAGTATCTACTACATTCCTACTACTAAGTTATTTGGTAAGTCTTGTTTCCCATCAACAACTATTGACTCTTCTATACCTGATGATCCTGAAGGTACTCGTTGTTCTGGGTGCTGTTATTGCTAAGCAAATTTTCATTTAGCTACAATTATGAGGTGAGTCCCCTTTATTTCTCATCATTCAGCACAAGATTAGCCCAATATTAAACTTGACATAAAAATTGTACAGCTTAGATACTCTTAAACATGAGATAAATGACAGTGTTAAATTATATGTAGCAATTTTGTCCATGTGCTTTGCATATTTCTAAAGATTGAATTACTTGGAAATCTAGTGCATCTACTTCTTTTATTGCTGGTGGTAGAACTTAGAGTTAGACCATGAATTTCTTTTGTGGCTTCTATCTTAGGGTTAATCCTATGATGTAAATGAAAATTAAGGAAGCAACGTTCTAGAGACATTAACATGACCCAGATGCCCGTACATGCTATATAGAACACCTAATAGAAGAAGGTAATCCTCATTTAGAATAAAGAGCTAAAGTTGATAGGCCTTTATATATATATATATATATATATATATATATATATATATATATA
>CM025782.1:23423157-23488754 GCA_014636745.2 Centella asiatica | reverse complement strand
ATATATATATATATATATATATATATATATATATATATATATATATTATGTCGCTATGAAAAGGATGTACCACAGTACCAATGTACACATAACAATTTGTTGTACGCCCGGTGCCAATGGAAAACTGTGCAGATAAAGCCACTCATTGCACCTACCAGACAAATCATGAAAATTGGGGTGAAAAAATATGACTGGCATGAACTTTTTCCAAAATGTAAGCCTCGTTTATTTCCCTTTTGTGCAAATAGCTGGAGATTGTTTTTGGTGCCCAATTAACTGACTTAATTTCTTCCAAAATCAGTCCAGAATAATGCAGGTGCAATCATCGCTATTTGGAGTCCTGTAATTCTTGTGAGTTCCTAACAGTTTTAAGAAATCCTTATTAATCAGATATATGCAGTGGTTTGAGACTTGTTTCCATATAGTAAAACATGTGTTGTTGACCATCTGTTAAAAATAAATACATTTGAACTTTTTCATAAAATTGTCATTTGGTAGACAGTTCAGTGTCTGAGACCATTTATCATGTTCAGGTATATTTCATGGACACACAGATATGGTATTCTGTTTTCTGTGCAATATTTGGTGGAGTTTATGGAATTCTGCATCATATTGGAGAGGTAAAGATAGTTCATTCTCTCAGACTTCTATATTAATATTCTATCAAGTTACTAGTCTCATTGCGTAGTAAATGTAGATTCGGACATTCGACATGCTGAGAAGTAAATTTCAGGCTTTGCCTTCTGCATTCAATCATTGCTTCATCCCGCCACCAACAAGAAATGATAAAAACAGAAAAAGGTTCTTTAGCAGGAGATCTCAGAAGGTAAAGGGATTTCTAGTTTATATGTAGCTAAGCTGTTTTTTTGTTTTTTCCTTTGTTCCACCATAAATGCATTTCCTCAATTCTTTTTTCCAGGAGTCAGAGAAAAAGAAGAATGGTCTTGTGAAATTTGTTCTTGTTTGGAACCAAATTATCAGTAGCTTCCGAGAAGAGGACCTGATAAGCAACAAGTTAACTTTCTTCTGATGTACTGTTATTTTTCTAAATGTGCTTATAGAAGCCTAATGAAAATCTTTGCTATTAACTTTAGGGAGGTGGATTTAATGAAAATACCATTCTCACAAGAGTTGTTATCTGGTCTGATTCGCTGGCCTGTTTTTCTTCTAGCAGATAAGGTAGTATATTCTGCTTCTACTCAAATTTGCTGGGAGTATGTGAAGTTTACTAATTTCTGAGTTTATGTCTTCACGTTCTCTGCAGTTCATAATAGCATTGAGTATCGCAAGAGATTTTGTGGGAAAAGATGCCAATCTTCTGAGGAAAATTAAAAAAGATGATTTCATGTATGTGGTGGTAAAGGAGTGCTATGAGTCACTTAGAAGTATACTTGAGATACTGGTAGTAGGCAATTTGGAGAGAAGGTAGCATAGACTACATCTTGATATTACCTTTCTGTCTAACAGAGCTTAGTTAAACAAGTTTTTGCCTCCTTATATAGCCATCTAACAATTAATATGCTTTGTTATATTTTGAAATCTTAGGATTATTTCTGGCATAGTGGGTGAAATTGAGGAAAGCATTAGTAAGTCGAGCCTTCTTAAGGACTTCAAGATGAGTCAACTTCCAGTTCTACATGCTAAATGCATCGAATTGGTTGAGCTTCTGGTAAGTGCTTCACTGGGGAACTTAGTATTATGGTTGTACTACATATCTTTGAGCCTTCATGACATACAGTATCTTTAAAGGTTGAGGGAGATGAAGATCACTATGTTAAAGTGGTTAAAGTACTCCAAGACATCTTGGAACTTATAACAGATGATATGATGTCAAATGGTTCCAGGTTGGTAGACTCAGAGACTCTGTTTCGTAATTGATCAGCTTCAAAGTTCTTTGCATTACTAACTCTCATCCTCAATGGTCACAGAACATTGGATGCACTTTACTCTGACAAAATGTTTGAGGCAAATAGGCGTGAACTTTTTGGTCAAGTTGAACCACAATTATTTGCATCAAGGCATTCAATCCATTTCCCATTGCCAGATCGTGGCCCTTTGAAAGAACAGGTGCTTCTTTTTACCTAATTATGTTATTTCTCTTCCACCAATATTCAGTTATGGTTGTTAGCTAGCTGTAATATTATGAGTAAAATTGTGGCATCGGACACAAAGCACTTCCTCTATGTATATGCAGATTATCATGTGCCAAATCTGATTTAATGTTTGGATGATAGATCAAGCGTTTCCTTATGCTACTTAACGTCAAAGATACAGCACTGGATGTGCCTTCAAACTTAGAGGCTCGAAGACGAATTTCCTTTTTCGCCACTTCCCTCTTTATGGATATACCCTGTGCTCCAAAAGTGCGCCACATGTTGTCATTCAGGTTAGTCTCTTTTTCTCAGACAAGTATTCATGTTAGATATATAATGAGCTTAGGCTTTTATGCTTTCTTTAAATGATGATAATATTGTACTTGTTGATAATTTCAATGTGTTTTAGGGAGAAGTAATTCAGTCAATATGCAAGAAATGCAAGGTTGCCTTCACAAACAGTATAGAATGGCTTAAAAGAAATGTGATTTTTTAAAATTCACTTGCACCTCACTTGTTGGTATGAAGTACTATTTGCGAAGGAAAAAAGTATTTGACCATCATGGGATCTGAGATGCATCTCAAATTGTAAGCCAGATAAATGGTTTCCCTAACAAAGACCAAAAGAAAGCATTGTATTCACCAATTCCCAATTTGTTATGCATAGCAATAATAATACTCCTTTTTTGGCATCTTTGAACTGATAGTTCCGTGGCAGTGTGCCACAGTATACTACCATACCAAGAGAAGTTTATCCTTTGATTATATTCACCATTTGTGTTCTTGTCTTTTGGTTCCTTTGAAAATGTAGAAATGAGCAGTATAATATTCTTAGGAAACACCTTAGCTTCGAAAAAGATCTCTCTGTAAAGAAACATTATTAAGGTAACATGCGAGTTGTGCTGAGTCCCACATCACTTGCAAATTGTAACAAAAAGGATTAATATATAAGGTCAGAGCTCAGGCTGTAAATGTATGACTAAACTGAAAGTATAAATGTTCTTTTGTGCGAGCTCTATTCTCTCTAACAAACTCGTGTCAGAGCCAGGTTAGATTATCCTAAAAGACTTTCAAGTAATCTACAAGCCATTGTATTGACTTATGTTGGCTGTTAAGAATTTCCCAAGTAAATGCCTCCAATAAATGTGTTGTGTTGTCTTGAGTGTTGAAAAATCTTCAAGTAATTTCTCATGCACTTCCTAATCATGAGTAATTCACAAGCTGACAGTCCATTTTGTTGATGTCTTGAGAAATCTCAAGTAAATGCACATGTAATTCTTAATTTTTGCCGCATTGCAAGTGTCAGCTCACACTTAAGGAGAGCAGTTTGACGATGTTTCTTATTCAGACCAGTTTGACATTGTTGAGACTCACATGTGAAGTGGGAGATGTGTTAAGGTAACATGCGAGCTATGCCAAGTCCCACATTGGATGCAGTATGAAGTTGGGGCTTAATAAACTAGATTAGGACCTAGACCCAATGGTTTAGACTTCTGGGTAAGGTGGCTCCAGAAATATAGAATAAAACAACTAGGCATATCTCTTTCTTCACCTCATATTTCAGCCTCTATGAAGTTTGTATGTTTGGTAAAGCTGATAAAAATCATTGTTTTAGGTGATTCATATGTAGAAAGCATTGTTAATGTCCTCCTTGTGATCTCCCCAGCTCCCTAAGAAATATGTAGACAAGTTTGAGTTCCTTTACTTTTGTATGTGGTCATATATGACATACATTTAGTTGCAACAAAAACTTTAAGCTTTTCGTCCTAATCAGTTAGATTTCTTTTGGCCTAGTGTTTTGACTCCACACTACTTGGAAGAAGTTAAATTTTCAACCAAAGAGCTTCATTCGAGCAAAGAAGGGGTTCCCATCAGCTTTTATATGCAGAAGATCTATCCAGGTTACTATGATTTGGGATTTTATTTTGATAATTTCTATTGCATTTCAGTTGAACTGATATCATTCAACCATTTGCTTCTCCTTTTTCATCTTGCAGATGAGTGGAAGAACTTTTTGGAACGCATGGAAATTGAAAATTTGGATGATTTTACAGATGATATCGAGGAGGAAGATCTTAGAAATTGGGCTTCATTTAGAGGACAGACTTTGAGCAGAACAGGTGAGTGGCAAGAATCCATTATTTACCCTTTGTTGATTTAAACAGGAATGCCACAATTAATTAGTCATTTTTAATTTACCTTCCAATTCATTTTTATTTTTTTTGGGTGCAACAGTCCGAGGAATGATGTACTATAGACAAGCCATGAAATTACAAGCTTTCCTTGACATGGCTGAAGATGATGGTATGGCGCATGATATCAATTGAACTTTCTGCTATTGATGTAATTATTCAGAATTGTCAATCGGAATTGCGTAGTTGCTGCTATTAGTTATTGCTTTTGGAAGAACCCTGATCTATTACATCTTTTGAGGAAATGGCCTTAGGTTTCTTCATCATGTCATGCAGAAATCATTAATCGTCATGATGCCATTGAAAGGGGGGATGATACATTGTCAGCTCAACTTGATGCACTGGCAGACTTGAAATTCACGCACGTCATTTCTTGTCAACTGTTTGGATCTCAGAAATCCTCTGGACACCCCCAGGCCCAAGACATACTGGATCTAATGATTAGGTAATCCTTTGCTGTTACGCAAATGGAATACAAGGTTTAAAATTGCAAACTTGTTTGCTCCACTTTAGAAGTGTTTTAATTGTACTCACTAATATTTAGCAATTATATTGTCTTCAAGGTATCCTTCTCTGCGTGTCGCTTATGTTGAAGAGAAAGAGGAGGCAGATAAGCCTCAAAAGGTTTATTCATCCATCTTAGTTAAAGCTGTCAATGGTTTTGATCAGGTACGGGGAGAATACTCTGGTGCAGTATTAGTATGGAATAATATTAGTATTAGGTTATGGATGGTCAATCATTCTCGATATATAGTGCAACAATTGCTCCAAGTTAATAGTGTAATGACTGCCCTAATGTCAATCAACGAAGTTTAAGTATTTATAAACTCAATCATTAACAGAAGCTTCAAAGAAAGAACATTTTTTCCCCTCCAAATTAGCAATTAAAATAAAAAATTCAAATGATCAATCCAGAGGTCAATCAATAATGTACAGCTATAATACTTTGCCCAGATTTATTCTTCTTATCATACTACCTGATTCCCTTATTAGTTTGCAATAACAAGGTGCAGTTGTCCTCTTAACAGGAGATATATCGCATAAAGCTTCCAGGTCCACCAAACATTGGAGAAGGGAAGCCCGAGAATCAAAACCATGCAATTATTTTCACACGTGGCGAAGCTCTTCAAACCATTGACATGAATCAAGTATGCTGAGTCATAACCTAGAAGAGTAATGAATTGTTAGTTAATTGTTCACAAGAATTGTATTTTTGCAGGATAATTATTTGGAAGAAGCTTTCAAGATGAGAAATGTCCTACAAGAATTTCTACAGCACCGAGGAACACACCGTCCTACAGTCCTTGGTATGAGGGAACACATCTTCACAGGAAGGTTGGTCTAGATGCAGATTTTATTTTATAATGAATTAATGATTAGTAGTTTTAGGTTGCTCATGTATGTATATATTATGATCCCTTTGTATTAGCTTTTTTACTTGAGAATATTAAAAACCTCAATAACTGCTTGCAAAAGAATCCTTTTCCATGAGTTCCTTTCTTTCTTTCTTTTCTTTTTTTGGGGACCGGGGGTTTATATAGTGTTGTAAACCTATTACTGAGAAAATATTATTAACACAAATTTTGTTCAACATTTTCTAGGTAAACCTTGCGGCTAAAAATTTCGAAAGTCCAATTGGATTCTCATTGTAGGCAAAAGAAGCATAAGATATTATGATAAAGCACGCAGTAAAAGAATGATGGTTGTAATATGATGTGTGATAAAGAATTCAATTAATCTTTTCTTGTTCTTCTCAACAACAAATCAACATCAACAATGAAAATTAAAATTAGGGTTGGTGGCCAACGAACCCATAAGAAAAGAAAAGAAGAATAAAAAGGAAGAAAAAAGTGCATAAAAGAACTAAACAGAAGATAATAATAAGAAGAAAAGGATCCTATCTGTTATGTTGATGTTCTCTTCTTTTAGCGAAATATGCAAAATATATCTGTTACGTTGGAACTCAAGGATCCTATCTTATATATACGATTGCAGTGTTTCTTCATTAGCTTGGTTCATGTCTTATCAAGAGACTAGCTTTGTGACTATTGGACAAAGGATTCTAGCAAACCCTCTCAGGTATGACATGCCTTGTTTTTACTAGCTTTATAGTGTGATTCAGATTGTAATGCTTTCCTTGTTCTGTGAAATTTATTTTGTAAGAACTCATCCTCAAAGAGTTCTCTTCAGAACACTTCATCTAAGCTCATTAGTTGGAGTTAAATTTTAATACAACAAATTAATAATTGTGCTTTTCTTTTTCTTTTTTTTTTTGATCGTCGAAATCTTAACTACCACTAACCCAATTTTTCACCTTACTCATAACTCTCACCATGAGGTTTGATCCCTTGACCTTTAGGTCATAAGAGAGTGCTCTTACCACTAAGCTAACTCACAACCTCTTAATAATTGTGCATTTGTTGTTCTTATATTTGCAATACCTTCATAGTTTCTACCCTTTAGTCTTCATTTCCTACATTATTAGCTCCACAATCTTATTCAATATGCTCTCTCATCCTAATTCATCTAAATTTGTCGTACATATTTATAAACAGAGTCAGATTCCATTATGGGCATCCAGATTTGTTTGACAGGGTATTTCACTTAACAAGAGGTGGCATAAGCAAAGCATCGAAGACAATTAACTTGAGCGAGGATGTTTTTGCTGGTAGGAACTATATGTTTCAGATTTCTCTTTCTCCTGAAACCAAAAATATTTGTTTGATCGGCAATAAAGGATATCTCATATGATACAGGATATAACACAACACTACGACAAGGATATGTTACATACCATGAATATATGCAAGTTGGCAAAGGTCGTGATGTGGGCCTTAACCAGATCTCAAAGTTTGAAGCCAAAGTAGCAAATGGAAACAGTGAACAGACTATCAGCCGTGACTTGTATCGTCTTGGACGTCGCTTTGATTTCTTCCGAATGCTTTCTTGTTACTTCACAACGATTGGGTTCTACTTTAGCAGCCTGGTAATATTTTGGATACTTATTTCCTTTTTAATGTATAATATTATAGATACCTTTACCTGAAATTTTATACTTAAACTTCAAACTAAGACCTAGTTTCTTGTAGTTTAAGCTTTGAATCCAAACATGAAGGATCAAACTGAGTAGAATTTGCGATTTCACAAGTACTTACTTTATTTGCCATTGAAAAATAGTATATGGTGCATGAATAATTATGTTGAAAAACAGTGCGAGTGTATGCCACAAAAGAGATGAAACTTGTGATGTAACCCTTAAATATATTTAGAAGAAGTAATTCACCATTATCAGATTACCATGTAACTATCATGTTCTACTCTTTTCTTCGTACTTTTTCCTTTTTACTTGGATATAACTTGGATTTTCTTGTTTATCTTATATTTAGTACTTGATTTTCTGATACCTTTGACATTGGATATTTTGCAGATATCAGTAATTGGAATCTATGTTTTCCTTTATGGGCAGCTATACCTGGTTCTTAGTGGCTTGGAGAGAGTAATTCTTCTCGAGGCTAAAATCCAGAACATACAGTCCTTGGAAACTGCACTAGCCTCTCAGTCATTTATCCAGCTTGGACTCTTAACAGGATTACCAATGGTAATGGAGATCGGACTCGAAAGAGGGTTTCTTACCGCTCTCAAGGACTTTGTCCTCATGCAATTGCAGCTAGCTGCTGTTTTTTTCACTTTTAACCTTGGTACAAAAACTCATTATTACGGTCGAACAATCCTTCATGGGGGTGCGAAGTACAGACCTACTGGTAGAAAGTTTGTGGTGGTTCATGCTAGCTTCACTGAGAATTATAGACTGTATTCAAGGAGTCACTATTTGAAAGGATTTGAGCTACTTCTCCTGTTAGTTGTATATGATCTGTTCCGGAGATCCTACCGGAGTAGCGTGGCATATGTGCTAATAACATACGCTGTCTGGTTCTTGTCAGTGACTTGGTTGTTTGCTCCTTTTCTGTTCAATCCTTCGGCATTTGATTGGGCAAAGGTAATGGACGACTGGAAAGAATGGAACAAGTGGATCAAGCAACAGGGTGGAATGGGAATTCAACAGGACAAGAGCTGGCAGTCTTGGTGGAATGATGAGCAAGCCCATCTTAGACCGACTGGACTGTTTTCGCGGTTGATTGAGATGCTTCTGTCTCTGCGATTTTTCCTTTACCAATATGGTCTGGTTTATCACCTCGACATATCTGGACAGAACAAAAACTTTATCGTTTACCTGCTATCATGGGTTGTCATTATTGTGATGTTCCTACTAGTCAAGGTAGAAACTCATTCATACTGGTTATGTAGCCACCGGATTCTGTTACTTGACAATGTTTATCTTCAACTGCATAATTGTTTCTTTTTTGTTTTTATAAAGCTGATATTGTTTTAATATGGCTGCGCAGGCAGTGAATCTTGGAAGGTACTATCTCAGTGATAACCATCAGCTTGCATTCCGGCTTTTCAAAGCTTTTCTTTTCTTGGGGGTTCTTGCCACCATAGTAACTCTCTCCATCATCTGTAAATTATCTCTAATGGACTTAGTTGTATGCTGCCTGGCATTCCTACCAACTGGTTGGGGTTTAATACTGGTAAGCATATGTACATCTCTCAATGTATACTTTATCGTTTTTACTAGTCAAGACATGCCATGTTCCATGTACTCAATTCTTTGGCGATCTGCAGATCGGGCAAGCAGCAAGGCCAAAGATAGAAGGTACAGTATTATGGCACTTCACTCGGGTCTTTGCTCGAGCTTATGATTATGGGATGGGCGTCGTTCTTTTCACGCCTGTAGTTTGTTTGGCATGGCTCCCAATCATCTCAGCTTTCCAGACTCGTTTCCTTTTCAATGAAGCTTTTAGTAGGAGACTACAAATTCAACCCATTCTTGCAGGCAAAAAGAAGCACAGATAGATCTTTTCTAACAGATATAGATATATACGTACCATCAATTAAGTACTGATATATTGGGTATAGTGAAATCTCATAGATAATTGTTACATATGGTAGAGCTAAATAGCATATTGATGGTCAAACATATAGATATATTAAATTCGTATACTTGGATTCCCCTGGTACAAACTTCTTATTTGGAATAAATGAGAGAATATTTTTGTGTGTGAGAGAGATTTTCTGCAGCGATCTCATGTGCGCACGCACACACAGAAAATGTTTAAGGTTTGCTTGCTTTGCTATAAATAGTTGGTGTGGACAAGCTTTTCAACCAAGCCCTTGTGAAATTGTCCAAAAAGCTCAGTTCTTAAGGTGCCGACTGACGTAAGCAACTTTTTAATACACATTCTCAGCAAATCCAGCTGTTTTCATGCTAGTAAATGCAGGACCCCTATTCCAAATGAATAAATTCAAACTTGCTAAGATTATCTTTTTGATTCTCGAAGATATAAAGGTTAAAGGGATTGATCAAAATAGATCTCTTTTTCATATTATACTAGGATACTCATACAGCCAGCAAAACCCCACTACAAGTTGGGGAAGAACCAGAAATCTTACACTCAGAGGTGGAACCTGAGCGATGCATTCATCGTCTTACCGTAGTTTAAAGATAATTTGAAGGAAACAAGGAATGGTCTGTTTTCACACCCTATTCATTCCAAACTACTCATTTTTTCTCAACACTACCACTATTTTTCTTTCTTTCATCCATTCTCGTTCCCATTTCCATTCTACTTTTGCCACCACTCATATGTGAATGACGAGTGTTGGGTGGGGAACAGCCACCACCCCACCTCCATCCTAACATGGTTCCGCCACTGCCCACATTAGTAGGTGAACATGAGATTCAAGCACAATATGCATAATAAATGTGTCACGAGCGAGTTATCCTGTCCTTCCCTACTAGGCCGCCCCACACACACAAAAGGTGGTAAGACGTTTGTTTCATTTATGTTCTTCTCCATTCTTCTTCACTCTGTCAACATTTTTCATTGCTTTTACCTATGTAATCTGCACATAGTTGAAACAACTTATTCCCAGACAAAGTAAAAGTGGCTCTAACCACTGTAATACTCTGTATTACCTGTTACTGCTGCTAATTAGCGCCTACGGGTTAACATAGGCGTCTCTTTTACGGCATACAACGTTTGAGCAATAACATCCCACCAACTAAGGGCCTGTTGGAGAGAGACGTAGGTTTTAATCCAAAAGTTCTTGTTTTAGACGAACATTGAAGTTTTTATACCGAACCTTATAATCCAAAAAAACAAAAGCATGTTTCCCTTGCTTTTCAACAACTCAAATTTTAAGTTAAAAATGAAATTATACTCACACAAGCAATAAGTAGCTGCCGAACAGACCCTAAAACAACTAAACAATGTACTCAGAAAATACGTATTATTACAAAAAACACTCTTTACAAGCTTCTGCAAGGATACACCGTAGTATGTAATAACTGAAGGTGTAAACTTGTTTAATACTAGGATAAAAGCAGTTCAAACGCCGCTAAGCATGTACAAACTATACAAAAGCCACATCTGAGCATTCCATAGAAGTTCTATTTACCATATCAAACCACCATTTAACAAAAACTCCTCCAACTCTGTTCTGACTGACAGAAAGTCGTATCATTTATCATCCACAACCTGACTGCCATTGTTTTCCTGGTCCACTCGACCACCACTCCCTTCTGAGCTGTGTGATAGTCTTTCGGTTTCACTTACCCCTTCCGGACCATCAACACCATCTCTGTCCACTGTGCTGATGACTGCAGGGATATTCGAACTTTCATTAACAGGTTGTTCATTAGAATTGAACGAACCACTGCCAATGCCAGATATAGGGTGCAAAGCAACTTTATCGGCTTCAACTTGGTGCTTAATAACTGGTGATGCTAAAGAATCTGTATCAGAAGAGTCAGAATCTACCGAGATGTCTCTACTGGAGAGTGCTACTCCTGATTCCCCGCTTGATTTGTTAGACCTTTTCCTGGATAGTACATTCTTTAGGCCACGAGCAGAATTCTTCAAAATGCTCTTTGCCATATCCTTCACATGCCCCTTGCCAGGGCTTTCTTGGCCACTTTCCTCCCTAACATCTTTATCTTCCTCTTTTGGACTACTAGCAGGAGTGGACAGGTTGTCCTCCACGACAAAATGAACACCAATAACCTTCTCATTCGCTGATCTGATGTTATCATGTGGAGTTGATACTGGAACCTCAATGCTTCGGGGCTTCTCCTCCTTTTTGGAATTCCCACGAAATACTGTTTTGATTTTATTTAAACCCCTCCGAACCCGGTGTTTTGAGTGGTCTCCATTCCCTTCTCGAGATTCATCAGTGCTACTTTCCTCATTGAGAGTTGAGCCTGATATCGATGACTTATTAAAGCTACCATTAGTATCCCCTAGAATTTTGCTATCCATGAGTCTATTCTTCCCCTTTCTAGGCTCCCATACTGGTGCAACTTCAGTCCCTGGGCGTTGGACCCATACTCCAGTCTCTTGTTGCCCTTCAATGCCAATAGGTTCAAATTCGTCGGTCGCTTTTGGAGACTTTTCTGATGGTTCAAAAGAAGACTCTCCAATGGCAGCATTACTCACAGAGGGATTCTCATTACTTGGTTGTTCACCATCCCCCTGTAAAAGTAATCAAGTTACTTATGATCACAACACAAACTACAGGATCAATTAAATTCTGAAACAGACTTTGGTCGAATACGGAATTTTTTGTAGTGTTTTGGGTGTTGTGGGGGGAATTATTCTAAGGATACACAAAACTCATTTTGCTTTTGGTTTATATGAAATATTTTAAAGCACACTTAGATTTGTCACTGCTAGTTCATTGAAAATAGTTAGCTCATCACCTTCCTAGAAACTTCAATTACAGTTACTGCCAGATGCAATCTCCCCATTTTAATGTTCTGGAGAGGCAACCACATGTCATGTCTCTGGTTGTCCTTAAGATCATTGATGCATACTGAACAGTCCCTGTAGTCATGAAGATCATTACCAGATATTTTGCAAACTTAACAAGAGAACAAACTAACTGTTAAAAATGTAAAATCATATAGAAAACTGTCTGTCTTCCCTGAAAGATATCTTTTTCTTGGTAGAACCCTAAGATTAATCTATAAAACAATAAGGTACCTAATTAGATTAACAAACCACTATCTTTCATTTGATTGATTATAAGTTATAACATACCCTAACTAACTAAAAGACATCTCAAAGAAATTGCAGAATGACAACTTACTGTTCAAATAATGTAAAAAAAAAACTTATTTTAAGAGAGACAAAAAATACATTTTGACGGAAAAACAGAATATATTATATTCCTTTCGTTACCACCAAAAGAGTCGCATTTGCATTTTTTGCAAATACTCTCGTTGAACAAATTTTACCTTCAAATGTGATTCTTTATGTGGAACGGAAGGAGTATTACAAATTAGTAGTGTTGCAAAATATGTAAGAAAAGAAATATACCCCAATGTGTCATCCACAAAGTGGTCTTTGTCACGAACTTCAATAGTAAGCACATTGTCCGATTCCCATGCACATATAGGGATCTTGAATTCCTCCTGCCATTTTGGAGACAATGTTTTCTTTTGTGTCTTAGTTCTAAATCTGTAAGGGCCAAGTTGTCCTTTTATATACGGATCAGCCAGACCTGAGAAAAGATCCCTAGTCATAAAGCAAGAATTAAGAATGAGAGGTGCATTGACAGGTTCATGCTTGTGTTATGTAACTAACCGTTCATGTCTGATGGCTTCATTTCAGCTGCTTCTAAGACTTCCACCAAGGCATAAGCTATTGGTTCCTTTGCATCAACAGTGAACCAATTTTCTGACAGACGATAAAGATAACATAAATATGACTTCTAGAATGTGTCAAACTAATAGAATAACGGACAGGTAATTAACAGAAAGGAAAACAAACAAGTTGCTGAACTCAACTTGGTGTCCAAGTTGAGGTGATAGCGAAGTTAAATTCCTATAAGCAAGGAAATTAGATGATAAATTTAAATCAAGCATGTGCAGTACTGTTGTGTTCTTAAGCATAAAAAAATGAAAAAGGGTAATTAACAATTTAGATTTTAGATTTTAAGAAACAAGGATGTAAAGTTCAAACACTAACCCCCCACCCGCCCCCAAAACAAAACAAAAAAACACAGAAGGAAAAATAATAAAGAGAGAAAGAAGGGTTGACAGCAGAACTTTACGTCCCATGCTAGATATTCTTAAAGGTATTTGATGGCAATAGTGCTTTGCCAGTAAAAAGTAAAATCAACAGAACACTTGTTAAATAAAGTAGAGCCTTTGTTTCGTAAAGAAAAATGCAAAGCATGCTTCAATCGGGAAATATCCGACAATTCTTCCACAAGAAACATCGGCCGCAGAAAAGGTAATATATCATAATATCATCCTAGAAAGGGTTAATCATCATATCACCATGGAATAATTCAACCGCACCATATATTCGGAAAATTGAATAGCCAAACCAGTTATAGCCAGAGTTTGTACAACCGTTTCACCTCCCAAAGCAAGACTAATCCAGATATCCTACGTTTCATGACTGTATTTCTTTAGAAAGCTAGAAGACAATTCATGGTTTTTAAAAGATCAAAAATTTTCAATTCTAAATAGCTGGTAATCAACAAATTCCTACCAAATTCAATCCGCAGAACTATGAAGCAGATTGTGAAACTTTTATTGTCATTGTGTGACTATGAAGCAGGGTGCTTCTGTTTTTTGGAGCATGGAGAATCAGGTGCGGCAGGGTGCGTACGGGGTGCGGCATTTGGTGTATCCCGGGGATTCTTCAAGGGGGTGCATCAGGGGTGCTTGAGGGGTGTGTCAGCGGTGCTTCTGGGGGTGCTTTGACCATGAAAAATGTAGATTAAAATGCTTAAAAACATGTCTTGGGGCTACTTCTTTGGGGTGTTTTGTGTGTTTGTAATGTATATGTTTAAAGTTCGTGTATTAGGCTATTATACTATTAATAAACACCGTAGTATCTCTTGTATTTTTGTTATGCTACTAAGACTATATTGGCTGTCGATATTTAAAATTTTGTATTATATATGTGCAAGGCACACACATATATATGATACTCCTAATTAATTATACGACGTATCCCTGCCGCATCCAAATCCTCATATTTTGGAATTTCCCGAATCCCGTATCCCCGTATCTCCACATTGGCACACCCACACCCTTGCTACTTAGTTGTGTGAGCTTTAAAATGCACGATTGAATCATAAATGAAGTAAGTTCGGATCTGTCATTCAAGAGCATATCAATGCACCAATTGCCTTTGAAATCACATAGACTTAACATTATTCGAGAATTAACATTTACTTGAAGCAATCTACGGCCAATTTTCCATGACTAGGATATTCAGATAACTTCTTCAACATAGTGATAAATTACCTGGTTCTGGTGAAACAAATTTCTCCACATCAACCACCAGCATATTCGGCTGAAAAGAATGAAATTCAAAATCGAAAACTTGAAAATTAAAATCAATGACAGCTCATGAAGCTCTATTCGTAGATAGACAGTGTGTAATGAATATATAGAACCAGTTTCTTATAAGCAAAACAGGATGTGTTTGTGGGGAGAATGGGGTGACAAAAAAGTTGATACGATCACACATAACTAAACTAAGAACACAAATAACTCAAACAGGCAGGGAAAATTAAAAGAATGAAGAGTTTTACCTCAACAAGTGTCTGCTCAAATGCAATTCCCAGAAGCTTATCCTAATTAAGGGTAAAAAGACGTTAAAACACATAGTGACTATGTGCAAAGAGTTGATTGTGTGCCATCTATGAAACTAAATTACCAGCCATCCGGCAATTCCAGGAATTTCGGTTACATCAAAGCCATGAGCCACAAGAGGCTTTACAGTCATTTGAAAATATGGTGGCTCCACAAAGCAAACCCTCAAACGACTAATGAAAGGCCATCCACGAAGGAATTTTACCCCAACCAAAACCTTCAGGAAAAAATAAAATTAGCTGCTTATTAGTTCCCGCAAACAAGACACAATGTTATCCTCCGGGAAAGGGGGAGGGTGACAAAGAGAGGGATTGTGGTTCTCATTATAGCACATATGAGCTCCATGTTCACAAATCTTCTATAGAAATTTTCCATATCTAAGTCATGAAATTAAAAGGCCAACATAGAAACCTCAAAATAATGACATGTTTAGCTTGTTTCAAATTTCATAGAACAGTTTTGGAGCAAACAATCTTTCTCAAATTTGGAAAAAATGAGAAACGAAAATGATTATTCAAGTTGATTTATCAAAGAGATTGTGATTCTCATGATCACACAGATGAGTTCCAAATTCTACCAAAACTTCTATTCGGATTCTCTATATCCGAATCATGAAGTTAAAAGGCCAACGTAGAACCTCTATAATAATTACATGTTAGCTTGTTTACAATTTCATAGAACCACAGCAAACCTCTAGTCTCAAAATTAGAAGAAATGAGAAATTAAAAATGTAAGGGAAAAAGATAATAAAATTTTTTATAATCATAACTCAACTCTGATTCGGTTTCAATGGTTCAGATAGTCACATTTTAATTTCAAACTGCTATCAGCTTTTCCCAAATGTATAAGAAATGGCAGTGATCTTCTCCAGAGAAAGAGATTCCAGAGAAGAGATAATATGGCGAAAAGTTAGCATACCGACTGCATTAAAGATAAAAGCTGTCCATATGATTTTCATGATCTGAACCGCAAACCCCAGAAACCCATGTAAGTATAAGTGAATGACCTCCACTAACTGGAGGAAACCAAAATGAGTCTAAGTGTTCATTGCTCAACAAAGGTAATGAATCTGGGCTGAGAACATAGTGGATGAACTACATACTAGCAGGAAGAGTTGAACCGTTGCAAAATCATGCGACAAATTAGAAATTGCACCCCAACTTTATAATATCATGCTCTCTTCAACGGTCCCTCTCTCTAATGCAAAATCCAGCTCACATACGGAGAGAATAACCAAAATGCATCATTGTCAAATATTCATTATTGATGTACAATTGAACTCCTGCACATTTGACAAGTACTAACATTCTAAAAGTATTTCTCAACATTATATTCTACTTAACATCATTGCATTATGTCTAGTTGAGTGACCGCTTTCAACTAGACACCAATGATTTTTGGCAATACGTAATTAGTTACAGAAACTTAACAATTGATACTCGGAATCATTAGTTTTAGTTTATAATTTAAGCTTCGATTGCTCCATTATGACACTATGTTGTCAACTCACCTTTCCTTCAACATGCATTCCCGTTAGATGCAACTTTGCCCACATCCCTAGACCCAACCTTCTCCTCAGCTTCACAGCAAGTATGGCACTCATATCATCTGCAGTAAGGAACTTCATTCCCAACTCCAAAACCTGAAATCAACAAATGTTAAATCAGTTTCACAATCAACAACAGAAACACCAAAATACAAAAAAAAAATAGCATATCTACCATGCCTAAAACATGATTACATACCAAGTGATCATCATCTCCAGATTGTCCAATAACCCTTATTTCTGTAAACATAGGTGGGGATCTTCCCATGTACAGATGCTGAACCACGGCATCTTTCTGCAAATATGTAAGATGTTAGCTTACATCAGAATCTAGTTTCTGCGTCAAAGTATTCCATATAAAGGTGGTGACCACGAATACATAAACACTGAAGTCTAATAGGAAGGCCCTGAATCCCCCAATAACTGCATAAAGCAATGCCTCGTAACAAATATGAATGACTAATAGAAGCAAGTTAAACAAGCAAAAGTCAATTTAGACTGGATTGAAATGGCTGTAATTGTAAGTCTGAAAAGCAAAAGGAGGAAATTCATACAACAGTCCATGGTTTGTACTTCTGCAAGAACCAAGGCACAATAGGAAGAAGAATTCTCTGAGAAACAATCTGCTCCATGCAAACAGACCATATTTTCTCCACGGCATGGTTCAACCACCGAACTGTTTCAGAATCTGAAAGTACCTGTGAAGAATAGAGAATTGTGAAAGCGTACAAAAAAAAGAATTCAAGTGGGAGAAGGGAGAAAGAATACAATTAAAAAAAAAAAAAAAAGAAAAGGGCAGATTGTGCCTATCCATTGACAAGCAATAGGGGAATATACTAATATAATCTGAGATTTCTCATCTTTCTAACCTACTGTGATAGAGATAAAATTTTCTACTTCCTTCTCGAATATTTCAATGAATATTCCTGAGCACCAAAAATCCCAAACATCATTTAACAATTAACAGTTATTGCCTTGCCCCAATTTCTTGCCAAATAAAGCAAAAACACAAACGACATACCCATCAAAGTCAAACAAGAACAATATACTATATCAAAAATCAACATACCCGTTTCTGATAAGCCTCTCTTCTTTCCTCGAACTGAACTTTCCTCCTCAATCGCATCACATAACGCTCATGAACCTTCATAAAACAGAAATTTAACCCAAATCCAGGTATTAATATAACTAATTAGGAAATCGATATCATATTATAGTTCAAGTGTTGTGTACGTAAAGTCAAACCAATTAATTACCAGATAGAGATATATTCGCTTACCAAATAGAGATAGATTAAGGAGAAAATGTAGAAGACGGGGTGGCAAATATTGTAAGAAGAGAGTAGCCAAAGCAAAAGAAGAACAATGCACGCATGATGTATTATCGAAACCTCCATTATACCCATCTCTCAATTTCTTCTTTAGTTGAATCCTATCCCGATTCCCAAAGTAGTATTTAACTACTCCAAACTTTGGGCATCCAGTACAATTCAATTTCAAACAGTACTTGACTTATACTTTAGCAGCAAGAAATAGAAGAAACATTTATACATAGACGTATACACACACATACATACACAGAAATCAGAGAAAACCGATCACAGAGGTGGGGGAAGAGATATGGAGATCAATTAAACCACAACTCCACCGAACTAAAACTTGTACAGAGATAGTGGATCGTTAAATGGAATGAGGAAGGCTAAACGTAAGGCGAGTTTCAACGGCAGCGACGGGAAGTTGACAGCGGCGAACGGAAAGAAAGCGGGAGAAGCGTGGGAGGGAGGAAGCACGGATTACGATTGATATTTTTCGAGGGAAGTAAGAGAGAAAAAATAATACGGTACGCTTAAATGGAAAAGAAACTAATGGAATAACAGTTACGAGCCACGTGGAGCAGCCGTGTATGAGTACGATACGTGTAAAAAGATCGTATACGTGTAAAAAATATCGGTGAGAAATATTTATGAGGAAAGCGGCTTTTATAGAATCGTTACAGGAGATGGTTGGCGTATCCGGGACCGATTTATCTCTACTTTATATATAATTCTTTTCTCGATATATATATTAAAAAATTAATAAGTATCTATTTTTTTTTATAAGTAAAATTTAAAATTCTATTTAGCAGAAATAAATTTTTAGTAAGTTAAAATATATAATAATACATGATAAAGTAGAGAGAAATCGAACATACGTATCCCCTCCCTCCATTAATTAGCACAGTCCTAAATTCTAAATATCTCCCACTAATTTAATTAGTCTTCATTCAAATGGTAAGACGATTTTTGTTGTTTGGTGTAACTTAGCGTTCAGTTGAATTTATTTATCTTCGTCTAATGTCGTATGATATTCATCTAATTATTATATTTTTTTGTATTGTTTAAATTTGTATAGTATTATAAATTAGTATCTTTTATAGTACTGATAATTAAATAGTAAGAGTTTGAGGGTCTCTTCAGAAATAAATACTTTTAGTAACTTCTTTTCAGTTGAAGACTGTAATTTCTTAGTCGCAATTATCTTTTATTAGTTCTTACTTGAAAGCAAGTTTAAAAGATAGTTTCCAAACAATTTATGAGTCTACCTCCTTGTGCGCTCTTTAGCATTAAAAGAAATATATATTATTAGTTTTGTTATCCATGCAAATATAGACATGTTTCTTGTATCGTTTTATATAATTTTGTTATAATTTATTTAAAATATCTTTTCTATTTATAAATTCTTTTATCATTTAAACGTAATAACGAACTTAAAATGTGGTTGAACATAAATACTTAATTAATAAATAGTTATGTGAATAGAAATATTATTTATTAAAATTTTTGTTCATATTTAAGTAGGTTGAATTTAAGTTAATAACTTTTGTAGCTACTATATTTATGATGATCATGCATGTGTTTGTTTGTGGGTTTTTGCTATTTGTTTTGAATTTTGATGTTATCATATTTTTGTTCATATTTTAGTTGCGTATATGTGATCTATTTTGTTTGTTATATAACTAATATTTATCCGTAATTATTTTTATTATTATTGGTCGTATACATTGTGTTGGTTTTTAAATTATGTATTTGTTAATTGTGTTGGATGTATAATGTTTATCCGTTATTTTTGATTTGTTAATTGTTTAAGTTTTAAATGTTGGGTGTATTTGTGTTGGTTGTATTGGATACGTGATTTATTTGTTAATTAATTATGTTTGTGATTTATTTGAAGGTTGTATTATATTTTGATTTTTATTATATGTTATTTTAAGGGGTTTGAACATATGACATTTTTATCTAATTATTTTGAACTCGTTCACAAAATTCGGTGTATCAAAAGTACTCGCATTACTCTAGTTGAAAAAATATAAGAAAAAAATCTTATGGCATAAAAAATATAACAAAATAATAATTAAATTAATTGAGTCATATTAACTCGACTAATTGAACTCAAGATAAAATTAATCCTTGTCTAGCTCATATTTACCTTTTCTTTTATAATGATTTTGTCATTATTTTCTAAAGTTCAAATATCTTATGTTCATATATACGGTAATAAGTTCATACTTTCCCTTTATTGATGATTGTTCAAATTTCCTTCTTTATTGTAATAATTAGAATTTCGTAATTTTACCCCAAAAACAAAATATATATATATATATATATATATATATATAGACACACACACACAATACTTCCTAATTTTGCATTCCCTACCCGCCCAAGTCTTTTATGTGATACGCGAATACGCGAAATATGAATCACAAATATGATATTTTAACTTTTTTTGCATTCAAATATTTTTTTTATATACTATTTACATGCTTTAGGTATGAATTAGCAGGATTATAGAATTACAGGTGTGCAAATTTACTTTTTAACTACAATTTTTTATTATATTTTATTAATAAGTCTAATTATATAAATGATAAATACCCAACACAAATATATGTTCACTAATAAAGTTTTGAGATTTTGAGTATGGTAAAAAAAGAAAAGGTTATCATCTCATTGCACTATAAGTTTCTCTCGGACTTCAAAATTTCAATTAATATTTATATAAAAATAAAAAATTACTGCATGCGGCTATTTTTTTTTTGGGACTAATCTACGACTAATTGTCATCTAATTTCAACTAATCTCGTATAATACACGTCTACACATCAGATCAGCCTTTTACCGCTTACATCTGCCTAACATCAAAAGACATCGTGTACAACAAGTAAATTTTTATCTTTATGTAACAAACTCACCACAATTATTCTAATAGTTAAACATATAATATAATAGACGAACAAACATATGTTATGTCAAAACATTATTTATGTTTTAAAATTAGACATATATTTTAAATTACATAAATTAAATTTGTAAACTCCTATAATCTAATATTTTACACTTAATGAGTTTGAACTCATGTACAATACTCTTAATTAAACTTTTAATTTTATATATTCTTACAAATAAATATCACAAGTAATATTATAAAATTTATAAATAATAATTTCATAAAAGAAAAATATATTTTTTATTTTAAAATAGATAAAATATTATTATACAATCATAAATTGATTTAACTTAAAATTCGTAAATAATAATATATTTAAAAATTGTACTCCGTAGAAGAAAAAAGATAACATTATTGATTACTGATAATTCTTTTGGCTAATGTCGCAATTGACATGCTAACCCATGTGTCTCTGCATGGGACCATGTGCGACGTCGGAACCTTATCACGTTGTCCCTACTACCCGTACAATTATTAACAATTCTAATTCCGCATATCACATGACTTATCCATGCCTCTACTCCACGACAGCACATACGAAACTGGTCGGTAATAACGGTTAGCACGGTAGCGGTGTAAGTTTACTTTATTAACTCAGGCTCTCTTGACAGAGGGAAAACCAATTTGGAATTGAAATTGTTTTTTTCATTTTAAGATTTTTAATTGTTTATAAAAATTGAGATAAAGTAAAATATTTTTTCGCCAAAAAAAAATATATATGAAAAGTGTGACGGCTCTAAAAATTTCATACAGAATTTCGAACACCATCAATAATTGACAAAAGAAAAAAAAAAGATTATTCAAGCATGCACATCAATAAATAGGAGAAATAATAATAATCTCTATTACATCATCCAAAAATAATTGTCTAACAATGAAAGTTTGTGGAACCCACACATGCCTTATAATCTAAATATTTTAATAATAGTCTCATGCTTCACTTTTCTTCCAAATGACATCCAAAGAACGGCGATCAGGAAGCGTTGATCATGTCATTTTCGCCTTACTTTTATCAGACAACTCGGTATTCTCGTCAAATCCTGTAAAACATATAATGATAGCTGAGCGATTTATGCTCACAAGTATATAATCATATATTGAGTGAGTCTTGAAAGATACATAGTTTATTAGGCTTAAGTGTTTATGAGATGGGCGGAAACAAAGTCAACACCTTTTAATAATTTAAAGAAATATAGTTTGTAGGATCCCAAGTGATAGCGAGAGGTTTGACTCTTTAATTAAAAGAATATAGAATAATTTCGCATGCGTCTTGTAACCGTGTCCGTTTGGTGTACATGCTATTAATAACTCCATATCAAACCGTATATTAGCTATCCAGCTTGACCATCGTCTTCATCATAATGAAATACGTAGTCGATGCATAAATTTTTTATCTGCAAGGGTCCGGTTAACGATGTTTCGATTTTCGTCCCCTATAATTTTTAGGCTGGGAATGCCAAGCAGATGCATCCCACTAATCTTTAGTTACCCACACAGATATACTTTACAAGTATGTGGTGAAAAATAAGTTTTCTACATCCATATAAGAATTAGTTTGGGATGTTAGCAAATTTGAAAAGTTAACAACCACCCAAAGAATACTTGATTTTAGTACAACATTTTCCATGTACATCGGATCAAGGGATCATACATTACTTAACTTTAAATAAAATGAAGCATAAATATTGACATAATAATATCTTGAATACATTACGTATATCGAAAGAATGATCATACGTATTAATTGATAGAAAGTAGAATGAGTATATATTTGCCTTGAGTTCTTAGTAAATCTTAAGTTTAACAACTTGCGTGGAGAACAACTCTGTAAAAACATATACATTCAAGAACATGAGAAATCTCACTTAATTACACATGAGGTTGCACATGCGAAATATTTGTGAAATTCCCTAGTTTGTAATTAACTAATGGAGTCGTTATTCGTTGAACTGAGATTCGGTTAGAACCGAATCGGAATCCGAGAGATTTTTGGACTAATAATATGTCGTTCGTAGGCTCCCGATAATTTGATTTATTTGTTGGATGCCTTAGATTAATTAATTAACATTCATTAATTAATTTTATCTTAAATGATTTTATTAATCATTTATCATTCATCAAAATTTGTTCCTTATTTATTATTTAATTATTTTAATTACATAATAATCATTTCTTAATTAAATCTTAATCATAAAAGATTTATATGTCTTTTATCATTTATTAAACATTTGTTCTTAAATTATTATTTAATTTCTTTAATTAAACAATAATTATTTATCAATCAAGTAATTTATTTCTTAATTACTTTTGAATTAAATGATCTATTGATCATTTAATATTCATTAATCATTATTTAATTATTTTAATTAAATAATAATTGATCTTGATTCGTCAATTTAACTAATTAATAATTACTCCTCAATTAAATCTTAGTTTAAATGATTTATTAATCATTTAATATAATTTAAGATTTTATTCTTTAATTATTATTTAATTCTTTTTGATTAAATAATAATTATTTATGAATTAATGATTTGTCACTTAATTGTGATAATTAAAAGACTCTTTATTCATTAATTAATTTATTTCTAAATCATAAAAATTTCAATCATGTAAAAAGTTTATTTACATGTCAAAATAATTATCCTTGAGTCATTTATTTATCAATTTAAATTGTATATGTATTTTATTTTATTTTTTAAATTTGGATTGGGTCAAAAATAAAATAAAAGAACTAGGTTGGATATGGGTCAGAATTGGATCACATACCAGGTTACGTCCAGGTCAGAATCAGGTCGGTTCAGCCCGACCCGACGATATCATCACTAACAGTTAAAGTTTCAGCAGCGGGGAGGGCGACCGGCGATGTCGTTCTCGCCGGAACATCCGTCGCGGCCTCACTGTCGTCATTATACACGCATGCACGCATACCGGGAACAAAGGTGAAGACGTAACTGTGACGATCCCTATAAGGGAATACCCCCTAGACCACACGCCGTCATCGTAAAACAACGAAAAAAGGGGTTTGGAGTCTCACCGTCGACGAACCTCCATTGAAGCCAACCGAGCTTTGGCCGAGGTTGTTCTTCTCCCCTACGACGTCTTTTCCAATGAGCCAACCATGAAATCGAAAGGTCTCCCTTCCAGAAACTCATTCAAGCAATCAATTTCAAGTTTTAACAACACAATCGCAATAAAACTTGTAAAATCAGTTGGGTATTAAATTCGTCCAAGCTTAAACAAGTGCATAGGTTGATGATTTCTTAAAATTGTTTGAGACAAAATAAAGCTATGAACAACAGGAACGAAATGATTTATCAATTTAAACAAACAACAATGCATCCTACCGGAATTTTGATTTGCATAAACTAGGGTTCTTGAGTTTTTCATTTATTTCTTGAATTTTTATTTTGATTAAATTTTAAAATTCAATATCTCACAATTCACTGATGATATGCATACGTATTATACATGAATTTGATAGTGAAAATTTTTTTCTACACAATATTAATAACATAAATGACAATAAATGTTGAAATAAAATGGCAGTGTGTTACCTTTTTAAGGTTTTAATGAACAAAATGTCAAATCTTTAATAAATGCTTTTAATGCAATTTTAAATTTTTGTTTGGTAAATTTGCTGGAGAAAAATTGACCGAAGTGGAGGTTAGGGTTTGGTTATAATGGTATATTTATATAAGTTGCAATTAATTCTTGGTTATTAGATTAGTTTTTAAAAACTTTACTTAGATTGGAAATTTTTTCCCTTGAATTAGAAATCACCTCATTGTTTTGTTTGTTAGATATAAATGATGATGATGACGATTAGGGTTTACTTGTGCATTTGTAAATACTCAAGGTGTTCTCTAAACCTCAGTATATTTGCACAAGTTTTGCATCCACTAATAGTCAACTTAATCATCAGGGGATGAATTGTTCTACACTAGACAAGTCAACGGTGAAATCTTCTAATGGACTTAACAGTGTAGAAGGGATGTCTGTTGTTACTTAAAACATTCGAGTATTCCACACATCAGACGTTATAGACAAAGTTAACAAAGCAAATGTGATTTAATCTGTCAGTATTTGAAAAAGCATCCGTCAGAGGAACCCATCAGGGGAAGCTTAAAATACTGCATCACGGGAACCAGTCAGGGGAACCCATCAGGGGATGACATTGAAGGACCAACCCGTTAGGGGAACCACTCAGGGAAACCCATCAGGGGATGACATTGAAAGACCAACCTATCAGGAGAAACCATCAGAAGGAATGCTAAACTCTACATCAGTGGAAGTCATCAGTAGATACAAGTAAGTCTTAACGTTAGGGGATCAAGAAACACTTAGCTAACTCTACAAACATAGATTAACTTAAGTGAAGTATGAAACACTGATCAAGTTTTCATCAGGACTTGTCATCAGAGGATGCAGAAGCCTGATCAAGTCGACATCAGGGCTTGTTATCAGGGGATAGTTATGACTATATACACTCGTTATCAGATCTTACACGCGAATGATTGAAGCTTGTTCAAGAAGCAAAGGATATAACTGGAAAGATATTCCTTGAAGTTTGGTTATCCAATAACAACTCTCGAACATTAATTACATGCAGATCAGGGGATAAAAAAGAAACAACAAAAGCCAACAACAGTTTAACACATCACTCCTAAAGGACATTGATCTGACATATATGCGGCTATGTTGAAAAAATAGCATGTCCAGCACGTGGGTTCACCACCAAATCTGTTATACATTAAAAAATAGTTGTTACACGGAAAGCTATGTGGAGAAATATAAAAGCACACATATACACTAGAAGGGAGCTTTGTAATAGATCGAGAGAGAAATATTCAAAGAAAATTTGTAACTAGTGAGTGTGAGAAAAGAAGTTGTAATTCATTACAGTTTTGTAGTTGATTAATCACATTTGTAATTAAACAGATTTTCAGAAAAATCCCAAGTTTTAATACAACTATTTTAACTTGAATGCTTGTGTAATCATTTCTTTTGAAGTATAGTTTTTCTAAATTAACAGTTATTCCAGTCTTTGTGATTTAATTTCAAAAAAATTAAAAAATTTGTAGTGTTTGTATTCAACCCCCCTCCCCGCCCCCCTCCCCTCCCTCTCTCTACAAACACTTATTTAATCATAACATTGTCATTTAGGGAAAATGCTGAAGTTTGAGTTAATAAGTGTTTAATTTGATTTATTTATTCACTAATTACAATTTTAATGGTTATACATTGATTTATCACATAAACCGAAAAGTTTATCCACACCGACAACATAGTTTTGTGTTAATGATATTTTTGTCATGATTAGCGTCTCGTAAATTTTATAATGTCATGTTCGTTACGATTTGTCATTAATAGACGTGCGTACGTCGATTTGCGTAATTTACACATATATTTAATCATAAGTTCTATCGGTCATTGAAATGAAACGAAAATTTCTTGACTGACATAATTTAAATGTTCATACAATTTATTTGAATTTTCGGGTTCTTACAAAAAATGGAGAAAATGATTTCTCATTTTGAAGTGGGAAAAATATTTTCCAAAAAAGAAAAATAATAAGGATGAAAAATGAGATGTAAAGAGAAAATTTTAATGGGCTCCACCACTTTGTGAGTTTTGTTTTTTTTATTTTTTTTAAACATTTATAACTTTAAAAATATATACCAAAAAATATTTAAAAATTATTATAATTCATAATGTTTTAAAATCTATAAATAGATACTCATATTGCTAAAGTTTTTTTAAACTTTTCAAAACATTATTCTTTACCTCGTAAAATTCAACTTATACATTTGTTCTCATTTTCAACATAGCAATCAAACATCAAAAAATAAATTATTTTTTCAAAAAATGAATTCGGAGAAAATATTTTCCTTGTATCAAATAGAGCCTTACAAAACATGATGCAATAGTGTAGTTCTTAATACTATAAAAAAAAAGTGAGAGTTCGACACGTATGTCTAAAATAATCCTAGTTGACTTGCATAGGTGTGTAATCTATTATTATATATTAATTCACAAGATAATAACATGTTTAGTATGACTCTTTAGCGTTTCTCTCATTTGGACTCTTTAGTATTTTTAATTAATAATAATTAAAAAAATAATCATGCGATTGAGTTGAAATCATCAATAACGAATTAATTACAATCAAATCAACTATAATCTTATTCATTGTTTAAACCTATTTGATTAAAATGATTATAATCAAATTCATTCTTATAGATTATTACAAAATTTGAGATAATTCTAAAAAGTACAAAAACGACTTAGTAAAATAATTGTTGGGTTAACTCACTAAGTTACAGTTTCAAATTATAATATATTTTTAACTCTTATGAAAATTATATTTAAGATATTGAGTTTATTAGACATCTCATCAAATATGATATCAAAAAAGTTAAAGACTCAAAAATTCAATCAATTTTTAATTTTGAAGTTCATACATGACAATTGAAATGAAAAAAAGGACCTTTTTAGTTTATATTATACAATTATGTAATACTATTATTAAATTTTAATATATTAAATAAATAATAAGTTTCTTAAATAATTTCAAAAATTTTAATAACTTTTTAATTATTCAATATTTACTGAATTGTAGCACAATTACTAAATTAATAATATTAGAACACACATTAAAATATTCACCCATTTTGTGTACGAGTTTATAAGGTAGTTCTTAGGTAATTAAAATATGTTGTACCAAAAAGAAAATGAAACAAAAAATAATTGGAAACTTTTTTTTTAATTACTTGGTATTTGATGATCTATTTAAACTTTAATTAATTTTGATTCGATTCAAGTCAGACTCCTCTCTCTTCCAATGCTCATTTTAGTGATATTTATTTAGTTTTTAAGTTGAATATAATTTTGAATCAGGTCTAAATGTTTTGAAATGTTTATTCAAACAATGTTCATAGTAAGTTAGTTTAATGAGCACACATGTATGTGTGTGAAATTATATTTCGATTATAATTTTAGTATCTTAATTGAGAGAGAGTCATTTTCATTTTATGGGTAGTTTATATATATATATATATATATATATATATATATATATATATATATTTATAAATGTCTTGACATATATTTACTCTAATTTTTAGGAGTTTTATATCTTTAACAATATAAATAGATTTATCGTTTGGATCCAATCATAGATAATTATTGAATTCAAATTTATAAATCTATTCAGATTCTAAATCATGTAATTTTTTTTTAATATTTGAACATAAAATTAATTAAATTAAAAAGTATTTACAAAAGAGTAACATTACGTGTATATAATACGGAGTGTTGTTATGCGTTGTAAGGCCATCTGCACTAGTTTTTCTTAATAGATTATCTATTTTACAGAATAAAATACTACTTTTTATATATATGCAGATTCTCTATTTATCTTATTTACATCAGAATCTTTAATATATAGTATATTATAATAAAATGACAATATTTTAAATTTTTATTATTTATATTTGTTAATTATTTAATTAATAGATAACATGTTATTATAAATTAAAATATATTAAAATATATATTATATATATACATATCACATTTATATATGTAAAATGATTATAATATAATATTAAAATATCAGTGCATATAAATAATATATTAAATATTATGTATCACATTTTAATATATTATAACTTATAATATAAAAATATAAATAATATCAATTTAATGTTTATATATTATGTATTAGTTTTATATATTATAATATATATGTCAATATTTTGTACTAATGTATTAATTAATCATTATAGTATTGTATTAATGGATTTAAATATAAATAAAATTTTAGTTTTTATATTAATTAATATATAATATTTTAAAATAGTATAAAATATGATAAAATAATATTATAATTTTGATAAATGTGAATAATAATTTTATAGGTTTAAGAATAAATTGTTCACAATCATAAAACTAACTTTAAAATAAAAATATTGGTACGCTCATATTTTTTTAACTTTTTATCAAAATTTTCTAAATATATGAGACGCTATTGAGTTTAGAAAAAAGTGATGCGAGTGGTGTAATAAAAAGAAGATTTCACGTTGTGTCGATTGTTGTATGTCCATATACAATGTTTCTTATAATCGGACTAACCGACTAAACACGAAATTGTGAAACTACGATTAGATTGAGTTACTCTAATCCTCTTTATAAGTTTAAATGTATTTTTTTATTTTATATAATTCTAAGTGTATAAACAAATACAACATAAAAAGATTAGATGGCCTAATTCTCATATAATTTGACAAAATAAATTCTTTTATTCTAATAATTGAAACTCGTTAAATTTAACCAATTAAAATTACATAAATTTTAACTATTAATATATATATATATATATATATATATATATATATAATTTTTATATCATTAAATTTTATGAAAATTGATCGATATTTTTTTTTTCACATTTTATTTGTCTGTATGGTTATAATTATATAAAATACAATATATTTAAAACTATGAAATATATTAAAAGAATTGAGTAAAATATGGTTATTTTGTCTCGTTGAGTCGTTGTATTTGATTAGACAATAAATAATTAAACATGCAGATATGGAAATTAGTACTTTGAAGTGGTTATGGTGAAAGTTTTAAATAATATCAAGATACTAATGGAGTAGTTGTGGACTGGTGGTATTCCTTTTGTACAGCACCTTCAACTTTTGAGACTTTATTTATGTAAATATATATTTCGCGCGTATGTGCATATATATCCTATTGATGATTAGGATCGGAAAAAGTACTCACCTTTTCCATTTAATTTTTTTATCATTCATTATCAAAATGAAAGATGAGATGAATAGAAATGGTACCACAAGTAATTGTAATGGGCGGCACTATAATTGACAGCGGATGGCGTTACACAGTAAATGTAAAAACCATTATCTTAATACTCTTTTGCCTCTCAAAAATTTAACATTATTCACTCAAAAAAAAATAATAAAAATACGTACGCTATAAACCGTAACACTCGTTGTTTTGTATTATTTTGATTACAACATCTTCTAACACCTGTACAAACAAACATATAACACCATCAATTATAACAAACATGTGATACTTTTTTGTCCATCTCGTCCTTCATTTTGCACGATGAAGCCATAGATCGAGACTCATGTATTCTATTATAATATTATATTTTATAAATTTTTATCTCATTAAGAATTAAATATTTACAATAATCCTATGAAAAAAATATATAATATTAATATTCGTAAAATAAAAATATTAATATATGTAAAAAAAAACTCAAGTATTTTGAGGGAGGAATGTATGTGAATTCTCAACTTATATGAGAAAAGAACGATTATAGAAAACATTTATTTTTTTTTCTAAGAATGTGCAGTACTTATATGCAAAATTCTTTCTCTGCTAAATCCAACCATTACATTGTTGGACTAGCATCTAAGAACAGGTGTCGAACGAATTAGAAAAAAAATAAAATTTCACGAATGAAGTATCGTGTTAATATATGCAATATATATTCAATGCATTTTACGGACTTATGAATAAATACTTTAATAAGTGACTTCTAATTTCTAAATTTATCCTTTACCAACGTAAGTTCTAATTAGTGACTTGTAAGTTTCATTATTTCAGCATTTATGCAATTAATTTCAGTACATTTTTCCTAATTTGAATATTATACACAATTCCAACTATATAAATATAATTTATATTTTACAAAAAGTAAAATGATTATTACATATATAAAATGTGTTATAAAGTATGAAAACTTATATAAATATAATTTATATTTTACAAAATTTATCAAATATAAGTACTCGCGGCGAGTAGTTCGTTAATAACTCGAATTTAACTAGATTAAAATCTGAATATCAAAATAATATTCGATTTAATATTCAAATTTGAATTCGAGTATTAAAAATTTAATTAAAATAAAATCCTAAAATTTAATTAAAATAAAATCCTGTTTAAACATAAACCTCTCGCTTCAGCGAATCAGGAGCAGAGAAGGGGTTTAGCTTCAAGGCAAAGACGACAGCAAAACCCCACAGCATAACACACCTTCGCGTATCTACGAGAACAAGAAAATCCCCAATTAGTGACAGTAGGAAGTAATTACATATACCAATTAATCGACTTTAATAATCCTTTTTTTACATTGATTTGATCGTATTCGATAAGTACTACGCTTCGGTGATGACAATGATTCGATTCCATTCGTTGTCGGCTTCTCTGTCTCCTTTTAATACCTTTCCCAAAAGCAAACCCACCCACAATTTCCCTCTGATCTCCTCCTCATTGAAGCTCAGATCGCAAATGGGGTCTTCGAATTACACGACGTCGTCGTTACGACCCTCAAAGCTGTTGTTCCGTCAGCTCTTTGAGAAGGAATCTTCTACTTATACTTACCTACTTGCCGATGCTTCTCATCCTCATAAACCTGCCTTGGTTCGTTTCCTTTTAATTTTAGTACTTTTACTATATTCATTAAGATTTTACGATATTAATTAATGTATTTAAGGTTTTACTTATCACTGTGTCATTCAAATGATGATGTTATAATATTTTGGTATTGTTAATTTGACCAAATTGTTGTTTTTTGTACCGGTTCTTTCTATTACGATTTTACGTGATTTGTTACACGGATATTATGTGAAATTATGGATGCAACCATCATTGGACGGCTTAATTATTTTTAAATTGTGAGTAGAGAAGTGGAAGGGAGTAGAAAGTTAAAAGAGAAAAGTGAAGTTCTTGAAAACCTTTTGAATTCTAAGCTAAATAACATCAAGTTCAATTCTTGAAAAAATTTATGCCGTTGAAGTTAGACTAACGTCTTCGAGCTATAAGGCAGTTGGAGTTGAATGCCATTTTTTCTTAGTGGTCTGAAAGTGATCATCCAGTTGTAGAATGTAATTATTCAAACTTGGTAGTGGATTGTAATGCTGAAGTTGGAAGGTTTATTATCGTATGTATAGAGTTAATATATGATTCTACAGATGATCTTCATGTATTTTGTACCTATGTTTATTAGTCCAGGACCCAGTAGAAAATCTCACTGTAGCAAATCTATATCCGCTAAGATCGATATTAATAGTACAATTTGTTCTGAAGGTCAACTATGATAATGTTTGACTGATATGTTTGTCTCTCTGAGGTTACTAAATCTAATGGAATTTATTGCAGTTGATTGACCCAGTAGACAGGACAGTGGAAAGGGATCTTTCTCTTATTGAAGATCTGGGACTAAAGCTTATATATGCTATAAACACCCATGTACATGCTGATCATGTCACTGGGACTGGCCTAATTAAGGTTGGTTTTCTCTTGGTTTCATCCACGTATTCTGCATTAGAATTGTTGCTATTTTGTTACTTAACTGTTATTTGATACTGCTGCGTACAGAGTAAAGTTCCTGGTGTGAAATCTGTTATTTCTAAAGCAAGCAATGCTAAAGCAGACCTTTTTGTTGAACCTGGCGATAAAATCTCTTTTGGTGATCTTTTCTTGGAGGTAAGCAAGGACTGTCTTGTATTATATGCTTTTGTTTGTTTAACCATATTCACCAACTTTAGTTACATTTTGTTATCTTTTAAGTTTATGTCAGTTTACATTTCTCTATGTCAGGCACTTGGAGATTTTTACTGTTACTTCTTTTAACAGACGAGAAGCGTCACTCTATTATGATAAATGCTATGAACCAATTTAACATGCTGTGCCAAATTGTGAAGGTGTAACTGCCATAATATGAAATAACTGGAACAATATGTTTCCCCTCATTTGTAATTTCATTGCTAAACTAGCCTGTCATATGCTGAATATGCCATGAAATTTGAGAATGTTGACAATTATGGAATGGTCAGAAACCTTGAAGTTGATAAAAATGTTGGCATTTAGATACATGCATTACCTTTTAGAGTTGACAATTTTAAGTTATAGTGATAACAGTAACTAGATATAGGAATGGTTTACATTTTTAAATTGAAGATGAGAGAATGACAACATAAAGGAAAGAGCTATAGGAATCTGAAGTTCCACTTTCACCTAACACAAACATAGCACCAAGATTTAAATAATATCAGTACTATGTGCATTTAATTCTGGATCTTCCCCTGTTCCCTCTTTTCTACCAAAATGTGTTCGTAAATTATCAAATAGTTGATCAAGGTCATTTGGTACAAAAGTGTATAAGTAGGGTCTTCTATGCGGTTTTCCCAAAAGCAATTTCATGCATACTGGAGTGACTGGTGTGATGTCTACACAAATTATTAGATACCTGTGTGCAGGTATCTGGTCAATCTGGTAGGACTGTTAGGAGACTTTCATTTTGGTCAATAAGGCAGAGGGACTGCCTTGTTATTTCTTTGATGTACATGCATGTTTACTTGCACATGCATTATTAATTCCAGCAATTAACATTTATAAATTACATCCTAAATTCCTATAATGTCGATGCAGGTTCGTGCTACACCCGGTCATACTTTAGGTTGTGTCACGTATGTTACAGGAGATGGACCTGAGCAGCCTCAACCGAGGATGGCTTTCACAGGCGATGCTTTATTGATACGCGGATGTGGGAGAACAGATTTTCAGGTATCATGCTTGAAATTTGTTTAATGTACTGTGCAGCTGTTGTGGATAGGCACCATATTAAGCATTAGGTGTAATGTGCTTATTTAGGACATTCATAGTAGAGTTATTATAAATTTTCATCGTAAATGTACTGATATTACCCTGGACAGGCACTATGTTATATCCTGTTTAGCTGTAAACTAGATATACAACCATGACTATTTACTGCAATTAAGCTTTGTTGCCATTACTATTACGTCTTCCTTTTTCTATATATGCACAATTACCTTTTTGGTTTTGGATTTATAACCACCACTTAATTGATTTTGTACATCACTGCAATAATCATCAACAATGTAAAAATATAAAACTGTTTTTATATAGAATTTCGTGCTGGTTGTGGATGTGATCCAGTTTTTGTGTAATTCTTCGTCATATGCTATTGATTTTCTTTTAATATAATTTGTTACTATTTTCTTTGAGTTGTTATTTGCTAACAAACTCGAGAATAGAGCAAATATGAAGGTGGTATCAACTTAATATGAATCTGCCCCCAGTTAGATGGGTCTGAAATGATGACGGCAGAGTCTGAGGATGACTCATGGATCAATGCCGTGTGTGTATATATAAAATATATGTGAATATGTACCTAGTATTTCTTATTGTCTTTTTCTTTAATAAGTTCGTCTGTAGAAGGTTTGGGGTGGGCTAATGTATTCCTTTTTGCTCAGCATTCTCCCACAACCATATGAAGTGTTTAGTCATGAGAGTTGATATTTCCTTTTTATTCTGGACAAATATTAATAGACAGTTCAAACATGGACGACCTTAGCTTTGGTCAGGCATATACTGTGATTCAAAACTTATGTTATTGCTATAAAAAGTAGTATTTTTTTTATTTACAACAATTTTATTTTCAGGGTGGGAGTTCAGAGCAGCTATACAAGTCGGTGCATTCACAGGCAAGGGCATGAAAATAGCATGTTCTAGTTAGTAATTAAGGAAGAAAAGCAATAGGAAACTTGGAATGATGCATCATATATCTCTCCTTCTAGTTTGGTACTTATTTTTCACCATCTCATGGACCAGATATTTACATTGCCCAAGGACACATTTGTGTATCCTGCTCATGACTACAAAGGATTCACCGTAAGGATACAATCATACAATTAATTATTTATATTTCTTGGATGTTCCATATGGGAAAGAAGTTGACACTGGACCTATTATTTTTCAGGTTAGTACTGTGGGAGAGGAAATGTCACATAATGCTCGCCTGACAAAAGATGAGGTGATGGTCCAGCTGGATAAGTGTGTTTTTTATGTTATAATTTATAAATTCACCACTACTGTTTAGCCCCACAAAATAAGAAGAAAACCATAAGATACACCACTACCAGTATTCACTGCAGAACCTCAACTGTGGTTCCTTCTGATATCAATTATTCTGAATTTGGGACATGGTTCTTCAAGCGACATAAATGGTACAATCATGTCCTACATTTGGTTGTGCTAACCTCTTCTCTCTCTTCCCTTTCTTTTTTTCATCCAAGGGAATGGTTGAGTTTTAGATAAATTATGCAGATGACATGTACTTATCTTCATATTTTATTACTGAAGTCTTATTTACGAGGTTCTGAGAAGTAGATGCTCTGTGGAGTAGTTTCTGAAATTAAGGACTTATATTTTATGCTAAAGAGCATGGGGAAGCTTTGTTAATATGGTGAATATGAAGATATTATATAAGAGCATGGCAAAGCATGTGGGGAATATGACGAGCATGGCAAAGCTTTTCTTAATGTAGTGAATATTAACATACTATCCTCCGTTCCAAAAGATACGTTTTGACTTTTTAACTCAAACGACGGTATATTAAACTCTAAATTACTATCAATTTAGTTGATTATGATTGATATAACTTTTATAATCTTAAGGTTTATAATAAAAACATTTGATCACAATATAATTTACATTCAAGACTTTTATAGATTCTATTAATTTTGGAGTTCAGTATGCTCTCGTTTGACCAAAAAGGTCAAAACGTATCTCTAATTTTGGAACGGATGGACTATTACATAAGACTCGCAAGTAGGTTTCAATAACTGGATTCATTCAGATGCAAAACCAGAGTGATTTGATATGAATTTCTATGCTAAATTAATCCTTTAGATGCATTTCTTTTATCGCTTTGTAAATTCATGGTACACTTCTTTTTCAGGAAACGTTCAAGAATATCATGAAAAGTAAGTATTTACCTTTTCTTTAACTTTTCCAAACTAATATTAGATGCTTAAGATTTGCACATGAGCTAACTTGCTAAAAGAATGTATATCTGGATTCGGGCAGACTTGAATTTGGCGTACCCCAAGATGATTGACGTAGCAGTACCTGCAAATATGGTTTGTGGTTTGCAAGATCTCAGTTCAAAGGCCTGCATCTGAGTCGAAAGTTGGTTCACACTGTTGTAACATGAGTCTGCTTTGATGGTGAATACCAACCTACTGGAGTTCAAGGTTAACAATCATAACTGATGAACGTGTGGCTTTCTTTTGCATATCCAATAAATTGATGAATATATATAGGCTAAAGTTATATGAGTGTAAAATAATTTGCCCCAGTTGGAAGGATTTCATTGTTTCATAATTGAACCATGTTCCGGAAAGAAGAATATGCTAATGGTGAAACTTCTGCTGCAAAACTACCGAAATAATGAAATTACAATCCTCCTCCTGTGGTCAGAAGTTTGTGCAATGCAAAGTGTCTCCCTTGGTCAAGTTTTTTTTTTTTTTTTTTTTTTTTTTTTTGTGGTAGGGGGTAAAATCCCTTTGGTCAGGTTTAATTTGTATGCAATGTGGAAGTACTGGACAAAACAACCTTGTTGTCAATTTGCAATTAATAAAGGAAAGTGAATGATGTTAATAAGGCCTGAAAGGGACACATATCCATCCCCCATTACTCATTGGCCGAACTTGATGACCAATTTGACATACTAGCAGTTGGTCCACAAAGACTATGTGCCTGCGAAGTGCTTAGTCCTGAACTTATCATATTTTTTTGAAATTATGAGATCTTTTGTTAATGCTGGAGTACTGTATCAGTTTTAAAGTATAATAATATCAACTTAATTTTTTCCCTCGCAATTTGTTGATTGGAAATTGATATATATATGTGTGTGTGTGTGTATATAAGTTTAATACAATTTTTATGTTATATAGATATATGAAATACTCCGCACTTATTACGTAATACTCATTGATTGTATTACATTAGTAACGTAAACTAAAGAATCAAATTCTTTAAAACTGAGTTTGATTCACAGTTATCTCTCTCTCTCTCAACCCATTCACATTTTTATATCTCGAATATTAAAAAAAATAAATAAATAAATAAAATATATATATATATATATATATATATATATATCACATTTATATATAATAATTATAATACAATATAACTTTTATATAAATATAATACAAATTACAATAGTATATATATTAATATTTTATACTAATGTATCAATTAATAACTATAATATATGGTAAAAATATTTTATTTAAATATAAATAAAATATTGCTTTTTATATAAATTAATATATAATATATTAATATAAACAATACATTAGTGTGTGTGTATTGATATACGTAGTAAAGTAGAATTACAGAATAGTATAAAATATGATAAAATAATATTATAATTTTGATGAATGTGAATAGTGATACTATAAATTTAAAAATTCATCGTTCATGATTATTAAACTAACTTTAAAATAGGAATACTAATGCAATTCAAGTTTTCTTTACTTTTCATCAAAATTATCTAAATATAAGGAATGTGATTGGATTTAAGGAAACTGTTGCAATTGCTCTAATAAGATAAGATATAGGTAACAGATATGCACAAAAAAATGTGAATCGCAAAAGTATTCATTATTTTGTAACGAATATTTGTTCAGTTGGTAAGATTTAGTAAATATTTTCAAACCGTAAACTCTTGAAAGAGTCCGATGACATATATTAACCCAACTTTTTATAACAATAAAAAAGAAAAAAATCATTGTTTTTGTGTAAAGTACACGGAGCTCAACAATTGTCCTAAAAAATGGTAAAACTATTTTCAGAACACTCGTTTATACATTCTCTCCAACTTGAGCATTACGACACCTATGAAAAAAAAAACACTTACTTGAGGTCACCATTCCTGTTTCACAACAGTTCAGCGAAATTTTTCGTGCAAATAAATTATTCACGTTGTTTTTTTGAAATTTGAATAAGCTAATTTTATTTTTTTAGGGGTGGCATTCCATGATAGAGAACAACAAACGGATAAGTATCTTCTCCAAGTTCTTGACAAATAAAGTTAACTTGAGGTCAGCATTCTTCCACTGAGTCACCACCTTATTGGTTATTTGGATATACTAAATGTAACTAATTTTTTACAAATATATATTTAGAATAAAATCGTTTGAGAAGGAGTGTCTTAATTATTACTGCGACACATATTTTTATATCAAAATTTTAAAATAATTTTAATTTTTATCTATTATAATTTTATTGCATAAGTTTTATTAAATTAAATAAATATTAAATATATACTAAATTACACTTAAAATACATACAAAAAAAGTGAATTCAGACAGCCTCTCTCCGAGAGTGCAACACAATTTTTCAAGTTCACTCAAATTTCATGATCTTTTTAATTTCAAACAATATTCCTTTGGTTCAATATAATCTCCACAATTATCCACACGTTCATCGCCCTAAATCCCTAACCAGGGCCCCAAACAAGTCCCAATCAGGCCCGGTAAAACTCTCCATTATTTACAAACTAACACTTCCACGTGTACGGCTTCAATTAGTCGAAGCAAGATCAGATCATTAGCTGTATCTGTACTACGACTATTATACGTACAATTTTCTGTATCTATATACCTCCGATCGTTTACTTATTAGTACCATATGTTAAGCTCAATCGGAGAAGAAGATCAACCATTAAAGTTACACAACCATCTGAAAACCCTAGAAATTTCAGTTCAACAAGGCCCAAATGAGTGAAGAAGGAAAGGGAAGTCAATATCACCATCATCATCATGGTGAAGAATCACCATCGGCACCTCAATACGGTACTTTCCAAGGCGTAGCTAATTATCCTCCGCCGCAGCCGGCGATGGGATTTCCTCAACCTGTTCCACCGCCCGGAGTCACCGAACATCCCGGTCAACCAACTTCTCAGTATTACGCCCATGCTTACCAGTCTGTTCCCGGTATTGATTGCTATTGTCAGTCTTTCTAGACTTATATTTACGAGGTGTGAATGTTTGTAATTTTGATTATAAACAATTTTGTTCATCAATTAAATTAAGATTTTGGAAGGTGTAAAATCAAAGCAACTTATATATATATATATATATTCAGGTGGTAGCATTTTTGAACTTTGTTGATCAGCAATATGCTAGTGAAATTTATGAAGTTTTATATTAGGTTCGACCAATCAATGTATGCTTTTCCCTTTTATGCTTTATTCTAAGAGGATTATATGTCTTGATTTCAATGATGTTCTAGGTTACGCAGTTGTTGAAGGAACACCTGTGAGAGTGCGCCACCTGCCTTGCTGTGGTATTGGTTGTGCCTGGTTCCTGTAAGTTAGCAGCGATCTTTGCTTTTCTAGACGTTGTCTGTGATATGTGCAATAATTGTTCATATTATGGATAGACTTATTATCTTTTATCTCTCACAAATTTTAACACCAAATTGTGCTACTGATTCAGAAGTAACAAAAGAAACTATAGTTGATATGTCAAAACGTATTCTTTAGAACAAAACATCTCAGTTCAAAGAATAAGAATTGGTAATTTATTGTTTACAACTGAAGCTGGGACTTGAAATATGCATGTAGCCATGTATAGAAGTTTTGGAATATGGGTGTTAAAACTGATATATTTATTCAAAGAAGGAAATTGATATTGTCATATTGATTTTGTTTGTTGTGGGGAATCAAGGACTGTGTTCCTAAGTTCACTTCTTGTCTGTTCATTTTGGGATTACATTTAGTGCTTGAGGTAACTTGGAATCAGAACATGTTTCTTCAAGATTTCACTAATTCGTTTTACGGAAAAAGGGATTTCACAACATATATTCATTAGTTGGTTTTATTCAGTTTATCTGTAGAAGTCCTACTTTCGGTTCATGGTAATTTCTGAACATTATACTAATGATCTCTACCTATTTGAAGGTTTATTATTGGTTTCTTTATTGCTGCTATCCCTTGGTATATTGGTGCATTCGTTCTACTCTGTGCCAGATACGATCAGCGGGAGAAACCAGGATATGTTGCCTGTACAATTGCTGTAAGTCACCACTCGCCCTAACATGCTGCAATTAATACACAATAGAGACTTTGCCTTCTTCCTTTTTATTCTTTGTTCAACTCAACATATAGTTTCATCAAATTTGTTTGACTTTGTTACTTAGTTACATAATTTACCATATCCGTTTGAAGTGATACTGCATATTCTGAATTTGTCTGACAACTGACCCCCCAAAAAGAATAAAAAATTGTCCTAGAAGTTATAAGAGTCGTAGCTTACGAGTTTCTATGTTAATACTTTATATTCTTCCTTCTTCTTCATCTTTTATGTTCATTTTGGTTTCTACACTGTCTTCTCAAACTATAAGCTAGCTGAAAATGGCCAGGAATCAGCATCATAAAGAGCATTGTTTCATCTGCAAAATTCTCTCTCATGCGAGAGGGGGATGGGTGTGAAAAATGTGAAGAGGATGAACTGCAGAGCTATCAAAATTATTTGTGAATATATTTTCCCTTAAAATGTCTGCGAAAACCGTGTGAAATAGAATCTTTAATGGATGTTTTTTGTCAGCCATGGTGCACGATTTTGGGTGTGCCAACTCTTAATATCAGCCCATGGGCGTGGGTTTTTGTGTGATTAACATAGCTTAGCATGCTTATTCTGCAGTTTCACATTGTCTGAGTCGGTATGTTTATGAAATTATGAATGTTTCTTTTTCTCTCTTGGTGCTTTATTCATTCATTTATTATATACGGAGTAATATTTTTTAATTTTGTTCAAAATTTTAGTAAAACTGTATATATGCTTAAAAAAAGCGAGATTTATTAGTACTACATGGGATGCAGCAAGAGGTGAATTTGGCCTAGTAATTGTATATTTCTTTCTTCTGAAGCTCAGTTCCTTTCATGTATCTACTTCCTGGTGGAATTGGGTCGGTGATTCTATAATAGTTAGGAATTTAGGATATGTGATAACCAGCTAAACTTGTATGTGCAGGCTGTTCTTGCTACTGTTGCCGTCATTTTTGGTCTCACAAATACTGATTGGGACTGATACATATGTGCCAATTCTGAGAAAGTCAGCTGCCTGTAAAGTTGCCCTGTAGACATACGGTGTGAAAACGTAGAAGCATTTTTTATCTTTTTGGTTATGTAAAAACATTGATGTATCAGCTCTTGCTGTTTTTACCCAACAACTGTCTGTGTTTCTCAATGCAACAAACACATTGCAATTAACTTACTGCCTCGTCTATTTATTTGCGTTTATCATTCATTACATTGGACTTCTAAACCATGGCTGGGCTGCAAGTATTTTAAAGTTTGCATTTTATACAAGCATGTAGCGGTATTGTACCGAGCTAAACGAGACTTGATTTTCTATTGCAATAAATATAATAGAAGAACAGAAGAAGTGAAACGGAAAACATCAAACTGTAGATACCGTTATGTGTTGTTCCTTGCCAGGCTTGAAGAAGGGACTACTAAGCTTGGGTTTCTGGAATTTTGTTATTCTTGCCAGGCTTGAACAAGGGACTACCTAAGAAATTTTCTTCTTCATTTCGGTTATTGTTATTTTTTGTTTGGTTATTCATTCTTGTTATGTCCACAACTTTTGGCACAGTATTAGTGGCATAAACAACTCCCAGAATCAACTTGAACTCGCCATAGGAAAGGTGAATGTAGATAACTTTGCACGCTGCAAGTGAACAAATTTTCTATCTTGATACCAAACTAACTTGTTTATGCAATAAAAAATTAGCTTTGCTTCATCAATCACCTCAAATATATAGCAATATAAGCAACTAATTACATCTAACTTTGTACTTGAACTTGTTTCCTGAATTAAACAAACAATAAGGCAAAATGTTGAAAAATAAAATACTGGATTTCCTTGGACATTATGATCCTTTTGTATGATCAGTGGCATATAGAATGCAATTATTTGTTAAAGCCACTCTGTTCTGATCCTTCTTTCCTCTTCAGGGCTGGGTTAGAGAATGAAAGCTTAGAACAACCGATATATTTTAGGGAGAACAAGTACTCAGTTTCATATATATTAAAATTCGGGAAGACATAGTTTCACAATTTTTTTTTACATTTCCACAGTAGAGTCCACATTTTGTCAAATATTCACTTTCATGTCATAATCATAATCATTTATATTCTATGTGAGAGAAAGATTTGAAGTAATACTATGTGAAAAATGTCAAAAACGCTCGTGGGAGTATCATTTCCCTAAAATTCAGTCGATTTGAAGTAATACTAAGTAGAAATAACAAAACACTTGTGGAAGTATACTCCCCGGTGATGGATTTCATAAACTGGTCATCTGTAAACACACTATGTAAGGGTTCAATTTCCTACAGTATTTCGAGAAATCATGCACTTTCACAAACTCAAGCATTTAATCTACGTTCAAGGCACAATATTTAACTTCAAATAACATTTTGTTACAAACTATCAAGCTTTTAGGCCAATATGAGACCAGTACTGGAGAGCAAAAGGACATTTTAAGCTTTTGATCAATCTTCTACATCTGCTTCTAACATGGTTATTCATATCTTCTCATCAAAAGTTTGAAGAAAGTGGCTTTGATTATGGAGCTCCAAATTTTGTTTGTGATGGTACCGCATTCGCTATCGACTCACTCCTGATGTACGGTCTTCAAGCAAAGACTCCGCGACAAGTAGTGTTTAGAGTAACGAGTGTACAATAATATATTTGGGTTATTTTTAATATGTGAAAAATGTAACTGAATTATAATCTATTTTTTTTAATTTTATATACTCGTGTTATGTTTTGGTTTTAAAATATTTAAAAAAATCTAATAGTACATATTGAAATATCACGTCAAAACAATATATGTGATTTTTTTTTTTGAATTTTCTTCAGCTCGTTTACATAATTTTAAAAACCAATATATCTTAGCAATTAAAAATGTATTTATACAAATCAAATTACACAACTCTATATTTTTTATGCTCTTTCAATCAATACGATTCGATTTTTAAAATAAATTATGAATTAATTATAAAATAATTGAGTAAAATGTAAACAAAAGAATTATAACTTAATTCCCTTAGTATTCACTTTGTACATATTATATATAATTAAGTGAAATCACTCCTAAATTTGAATGTTATGAATATTGTTATTTATTCTAAAAGATTATTTAATCGCTTTAAATAAATTGTTTTAAGATTAGAGGCAATTAGTAATTCAATCATTAAACCTCAATTATTTGGTATTGGAATACCAAAAATCTTATATACTAGAAATAGATTGTCACCTATTTTTAAAAATTAGGTTGCAGTAAATCTTTTAATTTTTTTTGTGATGTTTCTGAAAATTACATATTAAGTGCACCACGTTAGGCAAAGGTTCCATGGGATCAATTTTTTTGTATCAAACCCTGTTTTATCGTATATTCTAACTCATTAACAATTTTTTCTTTTTAAATAGAATTTTAGTTTTTATTTATAAAAAATTTAAAAATTAGACACTTGTCGATTTGTCGATTTACCAATTTTTTAATATGTATAATGAACGATAAATAAGATATTGATATAGACAGGTTACTCTCTCGATGGGATCGATTTTTTCCTATCAAACTCTCTTTCGTCATCCGTTCAGATCTATTAGGTTTCTCTTAAATAGAGTTTTAATTTTTACCTATAAAAAATTTCAAAAACAGATACAAGAAGGTGCGTGGATTATACGCAACCTCCACTCTATTTAATTGCACAGAGTGGCGTTGTCAAGCGGCGATAGCACGCGATCTCAGCTCTCTATAAACCAGCGGCTAGATGACGCACCTGCGCTTTCGCCTTACGTTCTTTGTTTCATTGCGGTTGGCAGATAGAGCTACTCGGTGCTTCTGTACAAAGAACATGTCGCGGGATTGAGATATGAGTGTCTGGAGTGATCTTCTACATTCTTCTTCAAAACTTGTCGAACAAGCTTCTCCTCCTGCTCAATTCCCTCCTCTTCAGGTCCGTTCAGTTCATTTGCCTCTATAATTCGGCATATATATTAGTTAAAAGCATTATGAAATAATGATCTCTGGTTATTGTTGCAATTGTTTTGAAATTTATTCCGGTTTCGAGTTTCGGAGGAATTTAGATCAACTACAACCGTTGTCCAAGAAGTTGAAGACAAAAACATTAAGAACTGAAGCTCCATCTCAGTCTATTGCAGCTACTAGGTATTTCTCTGTTTTTAGTTTTATCAACTCGGATGATGAACTTGTTTTTGTTTTAGAGATAATCTAGTGAAATTGAAATTAAGCTCATAATATGTCTCTTCAACCTGTCGCCCGACTTGTAGACATAGTATTTTGTGAGGGTTATAGTTGTCTTCGTAGTTGTATAAACCGTTTGCATGTCCTATGTTGTTTGCAGACTACTTGCGGGCGAGGGGTTAAAAGCCTGAGCAGCTTGCTCGGGGTCTCAAATCTTTTGAAATAAAGGTGAATAACTCCTTGCCCTATCTATTTGATATGTGCTACCTGTTCAGATTCACTTAAGTTGAAAGTTGGAACCTAGACTTTGTTCTTCTTAAACTAGAACCTTTCTTTCTAGCATCCGGCATTATGCAAATGTTAGTTTGCCTGTTCGCAGTGGAGATGTAAATCAACATCAGCAATGCCTCTCAAGTTGCATTTTGTTTGTGCTTTGAATTTCTCAAGCAATAAGGGATATGTAAGTAAACACTTTAGTCCCTGAAAGTCTGAAACAATCCTATACTAGTAGGCGCTTATCACTGATTGCTTCCATAACTGGATAGCAATCTGATTCCTGTTTAATATGATTATAGAGCCAATTTCAGATGTTTTGGATCGTGAAATTGTCAAAAATTTTGTTTCAATATCTGTTTCTGCTTTTCAAGATATGATTATTCCCCAAAATTTGAAACTAAACAATTTATAATAGAACAATTCCTCCTGTCTAGTAAATCTCTCTCAAGCTTCTCTAGTGAGAACCTCCTCTCTCCTAGAGATCCATCCAAGTTCAGTAAAAACTTCTTTTTCTCGTGCAAGATGATTATACGTCTTCTGATGCCATTATGATACAACATTTGCCTGTATTAATATGTTAATTTCTTTGACAATGTCGAAAATGTTTTTATGCTTTAATTCTTATAACTGACAACTTTGATTTATATTTATTATGTATTTTGACTTTAACTACAAGATTATGTATAGTGGTAGTTTCTTTTAGACGTGCAGTGGATTTAGCACTTTTATTTTACTACTATGAGTTGACACCAAAGTATGTTTTTTTTAAAAGAATATTGACACCATTCTCCAAAAATTATGAGTCCACCGCAACATCCTACAAATTCTAATTTGGATTTATTTACACCTTTTTCGAATTATGATATCAGATGCAGTTGTAATCTAAGGGTTGTACAAATCTTTGGTTTTTGTCCTTGTACAAACATGATATGATTGTGGCACGGACTTATTATTAATTTTCTTGTCCATAGAGCCACTTGTAGGTGATAATTCGTCTTAAACCTGGAATATTGACCTTGGCCACAGATTGTGTTTCGACTCCATGATGTGAGACACTGGATGTTTTTCCTTTTTACTTTACACACACATACACAGACACTCACAAACACATATAATCTAACATAATCAAGTTGAAACAACGCTAGTTGAGCTAATAGAGTGCGTTGATGTATATGAAATATAGATGACTCTTCAGGAGATGCTTTATCGGAACAACAAAACTGTATAGATGCTTTGGTTGTATTTTCATATACAATGAGTATATATCTTTCAAACTGCTCTCTCTCTCTCTCTCTCTACTTAGTAATTTACTCATATCCTATCTTGTTTATTGGATTAGGCCTCAATGAAGAACATACTCTCTTCTCCTTGCTTGTGCATTTTATATTTCACTATCTCTGTGTTCTTGTTTGTCTGAGGCTGGGTACTTATTGGGATGATAGCTCGTAAACTTCTTAGAGCAATTGCACCTGCATGATTGATTTTCTCCTTGTGGAAAGTTGAAAAGGTAGGATGACTTTATTTAGCAGAATTACACACTACAAATATAAAAGACTTCAGGTATATTGACAACTTATCTAATTATGATGAAATGCACTTCTAACTTGTAGTTATACAAAAACTGGCTTTTGATTCATGATATGATATTCTTTTGAAATCCAAATAAAAGAATGTAGGTTTTCTTCTTAAAACTTTTATTTAATCCAGCATAAGTAGTCACTAAAAATACTCCCTTTCTCTATAACTAGAGTCTGTTAGACTTTTAACAAAGTTTCAGGAGAGCTTATTGAGTGATTGGGTAAGATTGTACTATTGGTTTGCAGGGTGTGTGTGTGTGTGTGTGTCTCTCTCTCTCTCTCTCATTTACGTCCTTCCTATTATTGGCACTATCTTTCATATATCTGGAGTAATGATCTGATTCACTAGAGAGTGGTATGATTGAGAGTTGGTTAATTTTGAGCAGAACATTGGGACAATCATGAGCTTGATTTAATGCCATGATAAGAACTTCAGTGTATAGCAGAATTTGCTGTACTTTCAACTGGTCGTAGATTTCAAAATTAGAATGCCTGGCCACAAAAGAAAGAAAATATTGAAATTAGATAGTTTGGCTAGTTTAAGTAATCAGCCTAAGTAATCAGCCTCATAGCAATTATGATCCCATACAGTAAAAGCTTTATGACAGATTATCAACTATGATGGCTTGTTATACGCTGCTTTATGACAAGCTATTGTGGTGTTCTGTGAACGAGAATAATGCTATCAAGGCCTCTATATGTAACAGCCTGGTCCAAGCCCACGAGTATCTAGGTCCAACTGGCCTAACACAATCCCTAACCCCAATCCATGATAATTATAGGTATATGGTATTAAGTGTCGAAATATATAAGGCCACAAGCTCATTCACTGATTTCCAATATGGGCAGGATATTGCTTGATAGCAATTGTAATGGTCCGATCCAATATTAGTGGCCCACCAGTACCTAGGTCCTACTAGCTCACCAATAACATTGACCCAAAACTATGGTAATTATAGGCACCTACAGTAGTAAGTATTGAACTACACATGGCCATAAACTCATTGACTAATTTTTTAAAGTGGGTTCTGTTTAAGTTTTTACATTATTAGGTTTTTTATTTGTGAATTTTGTCTCCCTTAATGACTTGTAGCAGTTGTCTAACATTGTTAGTACTTGGGGCTGGGAGCTGGCTTAAACCCCCATAAATATTACTTCTTGGAGAACTGAGGTTTTGTTATGTCCCATTTCCACAATTACACCACTCATACTACTATTACTCATATTCTAATTTAGCTTGCAAAGTTGCAATTATATTTATCAATGAAGAAATTATCATTAATTAAATATTCGTGAATTCATTTTCACCTTTATTACTCTTAAGAAAATCAGACTAATGTTTCTTTATCAAACGTTCTAGATCTTAAAATTAGCGGTCGAAGAGAATCTAGGGAAAGGCTGGTATTTCATCATTTCGTATTAACAGCAGATCCCCAATCTATTCAGCTGATGAGATAAAGGTAAGTGGGGTCAGATTATATATTAGGTCACTTGCTATTGATTACAAAGAAGCTGTAGCATCATTTTGTGCATCAATTGATGAGTCCTAGATTGACCACAGCTTATCAAATTCTGAAACTAGGGTTATTTCCAAACATATCCGTCCATTTTCCTTAATTCGGTGAGTTCTCTATTCTTTTTGCCTCTTTGATTTGTTTCTCACCCTCGTCAATCTAACCCTTCATACATCCTGACTAGAATCACAGCCGTATCTGCTATGAGGTGTCAAACTTCCTTATCTATTTTGCGTGTTACCAGTTTTGTCCAAACTGTTCAGTTTCATTAAGTCTTAGACGTATGCTCTGAAATATGTTTCTAAGGTTCATTCCGTCATTCCTTGTATCCTTGTCTACATCGACTCATCTCGTTGATACTGCAGATCTAGGGTTTGAGTAATCTATTAAGCGTTACTTGGGGATTCAAGTGTACTTGTACATTCTCTAGTATTTTTATTCCTCCTGTTCTTGTCTTTGGAAGATTAATCTGCTGTCAGTTAATGGTGTGTAGTATTTTCTCTTCATGTACTTGTTTTTATGTTTCTTTGATATTGCCAACCTGCTTTAGTAGCATTCTAGGATAGACGTGTGTCAAACATTTAATAGGAAGATTTAGGATTGCCATTCTCTTGCACTCTATTAAAATAGCAGCAGCCAATTTTTGCACATAACAAGAGATGGACCCCAAGATCGTTAAGCAGGATCTTGATATAACCAGTGATCTTCCTGAGTCAATCTTGAGTATGATCGTCTCATGGCTTCCGGTGGAGGAAGCTGCAAGGACAAGTGTGTTAGAGAAACAGTGGAGAGACGCTTGGAAGTGTGTGAATCGTCTTGATATAGATCCAATGAGGATAATGAGATTTTGTAGAAATTTACTCCTACAATTAAATGTCGATGAGACCTTCGCTCCATGAGGTTGGGAAAATGAACTTGTTTCTCGCATGGCATTGATATGGGAAAATGAATTTGTTTCTCGCATGGCACTGATATGGGAAAATGAACTTGTTTCTTGCATGGCATTGATTACCACCATCATCCAGTCCATACAAAATGAAGTCATCCACTGCTGGATTGTTGATATTCCTTTCGATATCAGATCTGGGCATTTGCAAGAGTGGGTTGAAGAACTTGTTAGGAAGAAAGGTGTCAGATCCCTCATCTTGAGGTGTGGGCCTAGGACTCTCCTGGAGAAGAATTTGGTATTACCTCCTGGTATTTTTGGTAGTCTTCACTCCCTTGAACTTGAGAAGTACACACACTATGTTGTCTCTCCCTTCCAAAGTTGTGAGAACCTTCAAATTTTGAAACTGAGTAAGTTAACACTGGGAAACAATATTGTTACCGAAATATTGTCTTGCTGTAAGATTCTAAAAGAACTGAGCTTGTGTGATTGTCAAGGATTTTTAGAACTTCACATTTGTAGCAGAAACCTTAAGATGCTGGAACTTCGTTGCTTTTCTATAGACAAGATCAATATCTCTGCTGAAGCTCTTATAACCTTGATTATTGATACGATCAAATGTGTCCGAAATTGTTTTATATTCAATGTTCCGAGAGTGGCAGATTTTGAAGCTTACCGCAGATTTAAAGATAAGGAGCAGGTTGAAAGTGCGAACGCTCGGACATATCTTGATACCGAGGTCCTTCTTGAACATTTCAGTGGTATTCTGGTAAGATGGTCTAATTCCTCAAGGTCTTTCATTGATCATGTCCATCATAAGAATATAACTAATGTACTTTTACTTTTTTTCAGTACTGTTACGAAGGTTCCCATTCCATGTATTCTTCTCAAATGGGCTACATAAGTCCATTTAATAATTTGAAGGTCTTGTCTACAAGTTTGGATTTGAACGATATAAGACACTCAATACTTCTATCTTACATTTTTCGGGTGTGCTCTCTCTTGGAAAAACTTGATATTACTGTTGAGGTATGTACCTGACATGTTCAGTTTGGCTAAAAATAGACTCCTAAGATATCTTATTAGAATATGGAATAACTTGTTTGTAATATCATCCTCCGTCTCCATGTACAGATCAGAGACGAAGCTAACTTGAGTTGTGGTAGTTGCTGGTTGTATCCCGAGCATTTGTTCTGGACAGAAAAGGAGGTATTTGTAACTGTTTCAGAATATCGGAAAGCAGTAACAATTCAGAAGTTCAATGGGAAGGTTCTTGAATTGGAATTTCTCAAATATATAATAACAAGAGCTCATAGGATGCAGAAACTTGTCATCAAATTTGATGATAATTGCAAAACAGATGAAGCAACTGCCGCTATCAACTTGCTGTCACTGTCAAAGGCCTCTGAAAAAGTTTCAATAGTCCTGGAAACCCCGAAAGCAGGTGCTCAGTTGTTTAGCCTCGATTTGTTTATGTTGATTGTATTTGTGTTTAGAGTATTATTGCTGGCACATGTATGGTGACTTCTTATGTTGCTTCTTATTGTCATTCTTTACTTGAAGTAATGAACCTGTCATTTGAAGATAAAACTTGTGTTGTTAGAAATGAAATGCGTTGAAATAGGAATGAAATATCAATTTGGACCAAAATAGTTTGTTGGGGTTTTTAGTTGGATCATCGGAGTATAATATTAGCATAATACTCATTCCTTGCCGTCTCTCAATCCTTCGTTCTGACGGTGATAGCTCATTCTTTGCACACACTCCTCGGCTTTGATAGTTTGGTTTGGTTGGCTACTTTATGGGCTCGTTTACTTTTCAGTCTAGAAAGTGAAATGACAATGGTCTATACCATTTTACCTTCGTTCCTTTGATTACTTAAAGAAAAGATTAAATGATATAAATGTCCATCACCATGTAATAACATCTCATCAGTTTATTGCCTTTTTCTTTTCCTTCTAATTTTTATATTTTTAGGAGATCGCAGTTTAAAAATTTATGCAGTTACCACGCATTTTTACTACTATTAATTTTACACTTGAGTAGTGCTATCCTATGTAGTTTGCAAAATTTAAAACTCTAATCCCTTTTGCAACTATATAAAATACAACGAATTATCTCAACATGAAATTCAATCTCATACCTCAACTTAGATCAGAGTCTAAGTGAACAATAATTTGTATTATTATTATTTTTTAATTTTTTGTTTTCATTATGTCCTATTTTGCGTTAATTAATCCCAATCCTGGAGGAATGCATGCCTAATAGTCTAGTACATATGTAATAACATGCGAACTGTTGGAGTCATTATTTGTACAATTGTGTTTACAACTAATACCAATACATCCTACTCTACTACAAGTTATTTATTTATTTATTTAGTAGATATGAGCACATATCATTAAAAACACAATAAATGAGGTTACAAACATTAAGCATTGGTGACCAGTAGGAAGTTCATGAGTTGGTTGTTACTTGTTAGTGGTGTTATTTCTCTCTCTCAAAAATTCATAAATTATATGAGCTAATTAAGGATTAGTATTGATACGATACACAAACGTATTTACATCTTTCTTGTCCAAATATAATTTTCTGTACATTATTTGTATTATCACGGATTAGTAATTATGTCTTCAGATTCCATAAAAAATATATTAAAAAATATTTAAACATTTAGACACTACGTCATTACTTAGAAAAACACATTCGCATTGAGTGTATCATGGCATATTTACATGGTCCCCATGCTATTATCTACATAGGGTAACATGATTATTGCTTTAAAATCTGGATTAATTAACTAAAGTAGATTCTCCACCACCTTAATAAAGATAATAATTACAAATTATGAGAAGGTACAAGGTTCCAAACGTTTGAAATGGTCCAAGTATTGCTGTTACTTAACTATAATATTGTACGTACACAATTTATTCTAGTTAATAAGTAGTGACACCATACGAAATGAATTAAAATATTTGTCATATGTTTTAATTGGCTTGACCCCAATTAAGGAATCAGCATCATATATATTCCACTATATATAATTTAGTGATATAGAGCACAGGAAACACAGCACTACCACCTACGTATAAAAGCAGCCAATCCTCAAAATAAGGAAATAGATTAATTAGTGGACATACAATAATCAAGTCTCATTATTTTTACAGTTTATATAAATTATATATATATATATATATATATATATATATATATTTTTTTTTTTTTAAGTCCCTCTATCACAAAAAACATCAGTCTCCAAATTACAAACACTATATTAAATCACAAAACTAACATATAAATTTCGGTCAATAACACTTTAATATTTATTAACATACGAAATATCACTTTAATAAACAAAGTTTTCATTAATTTCATTTTAGTATTAAAATTACTAATGAAAATATTAAAATTACTATCAAATGTATTAAAATTACTATTAAAAGTACTAAAATTACTATAAAAATACTAATGTAAAAATGTAAAAAATTAATGTGACTAGAGTGAAAATCTTCTCCCAAAATATAAAAGTGTTTTTTTCCCAATAATTTTGCATATGCAAATACTCAGCTCTTTGAAGTTAATAACTGATATATTTGTTTTTTAGCTAGCTATCGATCCAAATAAGATACGAATAAGCTCATGGTCCTTATTTCTGTCTGGAACGCCTAGAGCCCTAGCCCTAGCCCCCTAGGCTCTCTGTTCAAATTCTCTTCCATTTTATGTCTTATACTTTTTTATATTTATCGCATAACTTTTTTTTTTATTACAAAATTTAAAATTCTAAAGGTAATGTGACAATATAAGATATGAGATTTCAAATCAAAATCTAAGCCAAAAGATGCCCACCACTAAATTAGTTAATGGACTAATTAATTAGGGATATATAACCAATATTGTGTAAATTAGTTTAATTATAGTTAGCAATAATATTTGGACTTTTTTTGGTTATATAGAAAATTACTATTTAAATATATTTTTTTATTTTTTAGATGAGATAATCGATAATCGATGAGATAGTCGATAATCAACGAGACTATCGGCTAAATCTTTGAATATATTAAAATTGCTGTCATCGTGAATAAACATGAATGTTGAATATTTCATAATTTCCCCATCCTTCACGAATGTTAAGATTTTAAATTCTTACAAAAATAAGTAACAAAATAACTAGGGAATCTTTGAGTCTAGACAAGTGTAACAAAGAAAGTATTAGAACCGTTCGTTGATAGATGGGGGAACATTTACAACATTCTCTCTCCTCCTCTCCCCCGAGTAGAACAAGCTAGTGCTGTGGCAAGCTAGGTGGGGAACACCAAACACCAACACACACCTCACATATAGAAATTAATAATGAACAACTTGTAAAAAACAGTAAAGCGAAGAAAATAAAAGAAAATCCTTCGACCTGTATTGGCAAGGTCATAAAATGTGCCCTTTCTGTCCGCCTTGTGGCCACTAGCATACAAATTTCATAATAACAAAAGACTAGATCATAAATAATTCTATATATTATATGTATATAATATTGTCCCAGCTTTAGTATAAGGTATTCGGAAATTTTTTTCTCAGTTTAAACTTATTTGGAATAAAACAATTATGATAAAAGGGGAAATAATTCACTTATCTACACTTATATACATGGATCTACGAGACTTATCTTCATTTCTCATTATTCTACATTAAATTAATTTTTGCAACGTCCGATAAAAATAGTCCTTATTTCCCGTATATTCAATAAATATTTAATTCATGAACGTCCTTCCCTTCTTCTAGCATGTATTGGCTGATTGAAGATCGACATCGATCGACTCTTCACATCCCGCAATGTATATATGTAACTTAATGTTATTATAAAGAAACTCGATCTGCAAAATTCATTTGAGTTTACTTGCCCCAATTAAAATTAATAATATTAATAGTATATAAATATAGAAAGAAAGAAAAAAGAGAGAGAGAAAGAGAAAGTACTGGTTGGACTAGACAGCAATCATTCATAACTTTAATATACACGTGGCCGGAACTCATTTTAGTTTTCATAATATATAGTCTTCGTATGTACTCATGTACTCCTTCCGTTAAAAAAAAAAAGAATGAAATAATATTTCAGAATAAATTTTGTTTAAAAAAAGATTAATATTTATATAATTTTATTATTATAATCTCATATTTTTTTAAAAATTTTATGTCAATCTTTTTATATAATATTTAATAGATATTTATAACAAATTTAATGAATTTTTTTTATTATCTCTACATATAATTTTTAATCAAATATACAAAATTAAAAATTATCAAACGTTCAAATATTGCGTTTTTGTGAAACGGAGGGAGTATATGTTTTGTTTCGGTTCATGTATATAAAATATTTATGTATTTTTATCCATATAAAATGAAGCCTTTTAAATCAATTACAATAAGTATGTAAAATAAATTAAACGGGACATCAAGCCATTTATTGTAGGTGTAGGTAAATATAGGTCAACTCGATGATAGCTCACAGAAGTTGTAACTCGATCGAGGTCCATATTTATGTATGATGGTCATGAATATAACATGTATGCGTGCGTGTGTTATATCTATACTTCAGTAAACTTGAACAGCAGATGAAACTTATAGAAACGTCTCGAGTGCACCTATATAGATAACTTCTTGAGTGGTCCTGAACGGAAAGGAGATTCCAGAGAGAGCTTCACATATATTTATATAGATGCACATATGTGTGTGTCTATATATATAATATATATAGTTTATATGCACATTTATTTATATATAGAGTATAGACCAATGGATGTACGAATTGCTGGCTGTGATTTGATATATTGAACCTTTTTTCTTTCTCAAGGATGCATTGAGCTAGGCTTATAAATATGGATCATACATCTTGCTCTTTGCCTCACAAATAAATATATCCAAGCTTATTCTTTTTATATATAAATTCTCTCCCTTCGAGAAGAGCATTTTGCCCATTGTGTCCACACACCTTGTCCTTACTCAAGTTCAATTCTCATTCTCCATTTTTTTTTATATTTCGTACACATTTTTCTGATCCATAATTTCTCAAAATCTATAGTACGTATAAATGGACGAAAAGATTTTGCAATTGGTAGGAATAATATGGGGGGTTGTACTTGTAGTGATGATAGGGTTAATAGGAGGATGGACATGGAGGGTGGTGGGGTGGGTGTGGTTGAAGCCCAAAAAGATTGAAAAATTGCTAAGAGAGCAAGGTCTTTGTGGAAATCCTTACTCACTACTCTATGGAGACACTAAGGAGGTTGTCCAAATGGCAAAGTTGGCTAATGCAAAACCTATTCATTTGCATGATGATATTCTTCCTCGTGTCTTGCCTTTCCACCATCATATTATCAAGGCTTATGGTACACACTCAACTCACTCCCTCTTAACTTTAATATATTCCCTACAAAATTAAGCAAATTAATATGTTATTAATTTTATGTTATATATTCGTTATGTGTGTGTATATATACATACATATATATATATATATATATATATATATATATTATTAAAGTTTGTGAGTTAGCTCAAGTGATAATAATAATTATAAGAGTTTGTGAGTTAGTTTAAGTGGTAAGAACAATTATAAGAGTCTGTGAATTAACTCAAGTAGTAATAACAATTACGAGAGCATATGAGTTAACTCAAGTGGTAAGAACATTCTCTTATGACATTTAGATTAAGAGATTAAAACTCATTGGATGAGAGTTGGTTTATTAGCAGTAGAAATTTCACCGAATTGAATCAATCGATAGTTATTACATACATATATATATATATATATATATATATATGCATGTTAATCAAAAAATATATACTCTTGTAACTAGATTTAATGTTGGTCAACTAATTACCTGTAGCGGCAAGTAGTTTAGCACAATATATGCATGGAATTTTATCACACATGCACACACATATACAAGTATAGTATTTACATACGTACATACATACATATATATATATATATACAGAAAATCTTAACACTGTAAGATCCAAAATGAATAAATATGTACAATATATATACGAATTAAGTATTCATAGGCTCGCATAGCTCTACGATGGGGTACAAAGCAGATCCACGAGAGATATATTCGTAAAGAAAGCTGTGGTGATGCTATAAAGTAGCTAGCAGTTTTATATATTACAAAGGTACACATCCCATTCAATCTAGGGTTTCTGCCATCCCACTAGAAATATTTGTAGCTAGCTTTCAGTCAAAAGACTCAAAAACAATTCTCTGAATTAATTAGTATATTCTTGTTGGCATAATTAACTTCTTGTTTGTGTTTGTATATATACATATATATGTGAATATTTGCCTATTTGCTTTTGATCCTATTATCACCAATACAAAAATATGCATCATATGTTATCTTATTTGAATATAACAAAACGCACATGTAAGTCTAGATTTTATAAAGTTGTCAAAATGTATTTAATATTAACCTGCATCCTGTGTAGAGAAAATTTATTTTAACTGTACGTAATAAAAGACACGAAATTTAAAGTAGATATATGCAACTAATCTATACTTACTGTCTCGATATACATATATAAGTTAAATTCAGATCGATCTCAACTGATGATGTAAATTTAGTTTTCCAGCAATGTTCTTAAAAAAGATTGAGCCTATAAAATTAATATCGTTGCAGGTAAGAGTTCATTTACATGGCAAGGTCCAGTGGCAAGGGTGAACATCATGGAGCCAGAACTGATAAAAGAAATATTGACCAACAACATTGACTTCAAAAAGACTACTCCAAATCCTCTTGCCAAGTTTTTAGTTTCTGGGATATCCGGTTATGAGGATGAGAAATGGTCTAAACATAGAAAAATCATCAACCCTGCCTTCTACACTGAGAAATTAAAGGTACGTACATATATATATAATTGAATTTTGAAAATGAAAATCAATTAAGTATCTGCCTTTAATATATATATATATATATATATATATATATATATAGACTGATGTTTTTTTAAATTAAAAAAAATTGAAATACATATACAGAACATGTTACCAGCAATGTATTTGAGTTGTGATGAGATGATGAAAAAATGGGAAATGATGATAGAGATTAATGGAAACACCAAAATGTGGGAGATGAATGTGGCATCTTATATTGAAGGCTTAACGGGGGATGTGATATCAAGAACAGCCTTTGGAAGTAGTTTTCATGAGGAAGGTCAGAAAATATTTCAGCTTCAGAAAGAACAAGCTCACCTTACCCTCCAAGTTCTCCAATCTGTTTACATTCCCGGATGGAGGTACTTAATTAATTTACATATATATATATATATATATATATATATATATATATATTATTGAATTTATTGGTCCATGATTGGAGTTACAATTTCTTCAATATCCTAATTTTGCTCATGAATATTATCTAATAGCATTACTGAGGTCCTAAATGTAAAAGGGATACATTTTGACAGTATAACTTAAATTTTAGAAATTATAGATTCGGACAATATAACTTATATTGTCATAATCTATGATCGCTAAAATTTAAGTTTATTCTGTTACAATCTATAACCTCTAAAATTTAAGCGGAAATGAATAGAGCAATAGTCCAAGTGAAATTTTTCGACTTTATTATGCTAAGGATGTTAATGAATTTGGTGAACTATGAATGTATTGTAGAATTGTCAGATCAGTCGCATTTTTGAAATACATAATATTTCTGTTAAATTATATAGTGTCCACTTTTTAGAAACACGATCATTTTCTAAATAAAAAATATATGGTATTAATTGTTTTATTTATGTTCTTGAATTTGAAGGTTTCTACCAACCAAGAGAAACAAGAGATTGAAAGAAATCAACAGCAAATTAAAATCACTTTTGAAAGGAATCATCAACAAAAGGGAAGAGGCCATGAATTCGGAAGAAGCTGATCACGAGGATGACTTGTTAAGTTTGTTGATGAAATCAAATCGAAAAGAAATTCGAGAAAATGGGAATGACAAGAACGTTGGAATGAGTAGAGCAGAGATAATTGAAGAGTGCAAAACATTTTATTTTGCAGGGCAAGAGAGCACTTCAAATTTGCTGACATGGACAATGGTTTTGTTGAGTATTCATCCCAATTGGCAAGTTCGTGCAAGGGAGGAGGTTTTACAAGTTTTTGGGAAAAACAAACCCGACTACCATGGATTAAACCGCCTTAAAATTGTGAGTAATTTTTTTCTCTCCATTACATAGGAGATCGTTGTCTATAAACTCATACAAACAATCAAGGTTTGAAACTCAGATCTCTTAAGAGGATGTCAATGAAATCAAACACTAGAGTTTTGTTAACTAAAAATCAATCAAAAAAATATTAAAATTAATATTTCATAAACAAATTATTAAAAAAATCAATATCATTTAAATTACTAACCAAACACATTCCATATCAGGAAAGAGATTAAATTTGATTTCAAACGTGCAAAAAAAGAAATTCCCACAAACAGATATATATATATATATATATATATAGATAGATAGATATATATATAGATAGATAGATAGATAGATAGATAGAATAGATACTCCATATGTTTCAATATAAGTGTCGTTTTTTATTTTATTTTCAGGTGACGATGATTCTGTACGAAGTTCTTAGATTATATCCTCCGGCAGTCATGCTCGTTCGAATGATTTACAAAGAAACAAAACTGGGGAAAATGACACTTCCACCAGGGGTGCAACTTTTTATACCAATACTCTTCGTTCATCATGATCATGAAATTTGGGGCGACGATGCCAAAGAGTTCAAACCCGAGAGATTTTGTGAAGGAGTTGCTAATGCAACCAACAATCGGCTCTCGTTCTTCCCTTTTAGTTGGGGTCCAAGGATTTGCATTGGCAACAATTTTGCAATGTTGGAAGTTAAAACGGCGCTGGCAATGATACTTCAACGTTTCTCCTTTGAGCTTTCGCCGTCTTATGCTCATTCTCCTTCATTTGTATTGACACTTAAACCCCAATATGGTGCTCACTTGATCTTACGCAAAATATAGAAGCCAACTAGGTGTGGTTATGGTGTCCATCTTTCACCTTACTATTATTAGTAAAGTTGAAGTTGCATTTTCAAAAGTTTATCGTCAAAGTCTATTTTGAAATTTAAAGACTTAACAATTCTAAAAGAAAAAGTTTAGATAGAAAAGTTATATAGTCACTGATACAATAAAATTAAACTCAAATTTTAGATTGTTGTAAAATAAATTCCCTAAAATTTTTAAAATATAAATCGAAACAAACAAAGTTTATATTAGATTCTCTCAAGTAATTAAAGCCCAACCAGATTGAAGCCACCCAGACCCACTTAGTGGTGGATGAGTGCAAGTATGTAAAATGGTCTTAATACATAAAAAAGTTCAAAATGAGTGCAAGTTTGCTGATTGTATTTTGTGGCCTCCCATAAGGCCTTACATAAATCATCAACCAAATACAAATAAATAAAAATAATACATACGCCATATATCATTTGCTGAAATTAAAATTTTGAATTACATATATACATGTAAGAACATATTTTAAAAATAAAAATCAAAAATTATAATATAGACTTTCATAACTTTCTGCAAAAAAATTGAATTTACTCGTTTTGTGTAAATATTTTAATGGTAATAATATATATATTCTAGATAATTTTTCAAAAATCATATCATTTATTTTCAAATACTCTTGCAAGCGTAGAGTAAATATTTTCAAAATAATACAAAAAAATTAAAATATGCCTAGTATGCCACGAAGTTCCTGTGCACACTTGGGCGAAAAATATTTTCGGCACCACTCTTATACATTTGGGTGAAACTCCTTAGCCTTTGAAGTTTGCTAAAGAACAGTAAATTTGTGAAAATCTTTACTTGATTGAGTCCTTGTTTAAATCGTTGAGACGTACTCAACGGATTTTTTTCTGATCGTCAAGGTTGCTAAGAAGGGACAAAGCCCAATCTTATTGTATAAGAATTTTATGTCGTGTGGGGTTTTTGAAAAAGACCCCTTCCTACTATATTGAATTTAAATTTCAGTAGAATATGTATTACAATTTAGCTATAATTTTATTTTAAATTTCAATTTCAGACGCCCAGTACGCAAATCCCAAATGTCTCTTAAATGGAAAATCGACGTTGGAAGAAACATTCAGGAAATAAAATAATCGAGGACGGCTGACATATTTTGTACAATTTTTTATTAAAATATTTGTGATGTTTGTAATCAATTACTAAATGTTGATTTCAACTATGAAAGATAAATAAAGAAATATATGTAAAGTCAATTTCACTACACCCTCTTCCACACGCAGTCACACACACGCTAGCGTTCACGTATCTCCAAGAATTATATATGTAATCATCCCCCATCTCCGTCGTCTTTTTTTTTTTTTTTTTTTTTTTGTTTGTTACATACGATTTCACCCACTAGATATTCAAATATCACTGTACGTCAATTAATAACTATCTTGCACAAATTTTTTTTATTAGTCATTAATGTTCGAATAATTTATAAAGTTTAAAATTCATACCTCTATTCAAAATAGAATAGTCGATGACTAATAAATTTAACAATCAGATCGCATGGTCCCATTTGTTAAATACTCCTTAATTAACAAGTAATCTTGTTTATGATTTTAATTAAAAATTAAGATTTAAATGGTACGCCGCAACAATTTTATAGAAAATAAAGCACCATATAGAACATTATTTGAAAGTCAAACCTTACATAGATGTGTGGCCTAGATATTGTTTGTGAGTGTGGATAAAATCAAGATAATCAGTGATCAGTATATATATATGTTGAATACAGCTTTTATGTGCCACTAAAAATGTATAGTACAACAATAAGTCCAGTTTTGTCCTCAATAGCAGTCTCAATTGTTGTAGTTAGTATAGTTACTGTTGCAGTAAGAGCATTGAACACTTTATGGCTAAGACCTAAGAAGCTTGAGAAGTACCTGAGAACTCATGGCTTCAAAGGAAATCCATATAGGTTTGTCTTTGGGGACATGATGGACTTTGTGAACATGTTGAAAGAAGAACAGCCCAAACAGATCAATCTTTCTGATGTCCTCGCCCCTCATGCTTTGCCATACATCCACCACATCATCCACAAATATGGTAAGCGATTTTTTCCGTAAGATATCCTAAAATTTAAGATCGAAGTAAACTACATATGTAAATTTCAAAAAAAAATTAAAAATACTTTTTTTTTAGCTGTTACGTGAGTTTCTGGGGGTGAACTGTTATTTTTCGAAGCGTATCTTCCCAAATCAAAATTTAATAATCATTCGGGTTTATAAAATAGTTTACTCCAAAGTACAAGATTGAGTTTCCTTGCAGGTAGAAATTCATATATGTGGTGGGGTCCACAACCGAGGTTAAACGTTATGGATCCAGAACTAATAAAGGAAATTATGTGTAAACCATTTGTGTTCCAAAAGCCGCACGACCCACTTGGTGATATGATCACCGGAGGGCTCTTGGCGGCTGAGGATGACAAATGGACTTCACATAGAAAGTTAATCAACCCAGCATTTCACCTAGACAAATTAAAGGTAACTTTGCCTATTTTAATTTAACTCATTTGTGTGTCTGCGATGATTTTATTGAACATGTTACTTAGTTGTTGCATATGTTATTGTGCAGAATATGTTACCAGCAATGCAATTGAGTTGTAAAGAGATGGTCGAGAAATGGGAAGAATTAGTGTCAACTACAGGTTCCGCTGAAGTCGATGTGTGGCCATATCTTGAAGATTTATCCGGTGATGTGATTTCTCGAACAGCATTCGGTAGTAGTTATGAAGAAGGTAGAAAGATATTTCTCCTCCAGAAAGAACAAGTGAAACTTGCACTTCATCTAGCACAACTAGCTTTTTTACCTGGTTTTAGGTAAGCGAATATTCACATGTATATTTCAACAAACTGTAGTTGTGTCTTTTAGGTTTGTTTTTCGGGTGAAGAGTTGTATAATGAAGAAATTTGGGTGTATTTTAGGTATATTCCAACAAAAGAAAACAGGAGAATGAATGAAGTGTGTCAGGAATTGCAAGTTTCACTCAAGGGAATCATCGATAAACGAGGGAAGGCAAGCATGCAAGATGGAGAAGGGAATGGCAATGACTTGTTAGGTATATTGATGGAATCCAATTCCAAGAAAATTAGAGAAGAGGGAAGTGGAATGAGTATCCAAGAGGTGATCGACGAGTGCAAACTGTTCTATTTTGCTGGATCAGAGACCACCTCAAATCTGCTTGTCTGGACCATGGTTCTATTGAGTGTTCATCCCGAGTGGCAAACTCAGGCAAGAGAACAAGTTTTAAAAGCTTTCGGGAGCAAAATGCCAGACCTTGACGGACTCAACCATCTCAAAATAGTAAGAAATGAACACAATTACAGAGCAACTATCTTAATAATAAGAGTAGTGCTATCTGCACTAACAAGTACACAAACAAACAAGAGTATACAAACAGATTTCTGATAAGAGTACATGTTAATTCTGAGGGGTCCATTAGAAAAAAGTTATTGATCCATTGCGCGTCATATATTACACTATGTTGTTGCTCTGATATGCGATTAAAATTAGCATCATATTGACATGTACAGGTTGGTTCTTAGCATAAACTGCAGCTAAAATAGTGGGTTTCTTGAGTGCAGGTAACAATGATTCTGCAGGAAGTCCTAAGGCTATATCCTCCTGCAGCTATGCTTATTCGAGCTATCTCCAAAGAGACAACTCTGGGAAATATTAAATTTCCAGGAGGGGTGGGATTTATATTGCCACTAATCTTACTTCATTATGATCAAGAAATATGGGGCTTGGATTCACATGAATTCAAGCCAGAGAGGTTTTCTGAAGGAGTTATGAGCGCGACAAAGGGCAGGTTCTCTTATGTACCCTTCGGAGGGGGTCCCCGAATCTGCATTGGCCAAAACTTTGCAATGATTGAAGCTAAAATGGCACTATCAATGATCTTACAGCGTTTCTCCTTTGAACTATCTCCATCTTATGCACATGCTCCTTTCCCCATTTTCACCCTTCAACCTCAACATGGAGCTCAAATAATTCTACACAGGCTCTAGATTGCGCGGATTTGTTCTTGTTTTGCTAGCTGCTGCTGCCTCAACTCTCATCTTCTTAGGAAATACGAGAATTAACTTGTACGTTCTTGTTATTACACGTTGGAGACTCTCAAGTGCTTGGCTGGCGTTTGTATTAAACTAGTTATCTTGTTATTACTACAACTCTCTTTGTGCATGATAAGTTTTGGCGCATGATTTTCTTACGCTAGACATTCTGACGTATAAGACTATTGATTATTACATTCCATTTGTTAATCTATTTTAGTGTTTAAATGCCTCACTAATATATTTTTTTGTTAATACTCCATTTGTACTGACATAATAAAATCAATATGTAGTGAAACATTACAATTGTTAAAGGGTGATACTTTTATATTAATCATAATAATATTAATATAATATAAACTATTAATAATATTAATTATAGTAATAACTCCCTTCTACTAGTACTACTATATATATTACTCTAAGTAATTATTAATCAACTAACTTGTGGTATACCATCTATAATAACTAATTTTGTGGTGCTCGGGCGATCAAATAACCATCTATAATAAGCTGATTTCGAGTCACCAGTCTTGGTGATAACATTTTTTTTGGAATTTCACGAGTCTTGGTGACAACAATTTTTTTTGGAATTTCACTTGACAAAAGGAATTGAACCCTTACGTCTGAAATTCTGACGGAAGGGTTTTATATTATTACTAACAAGATTTTACAAGATTTAATAATTTTATAACAATGTTTCATATTATTTTTATATTTAAAAATATTCATATAAAATATAAAATCCTTATGCCTGAAGTTCTGACATATGGGGTTTAATAATATTTAATGATATTATTTTATATTTTGTAACAAGATTTCATATTTTTTTTATTTTGTAAACCACTTCACCTGGGTCGTCCGAATTATTTATTTAATCATTTATTTTGGGTTAATAGCAGACGTCCGATTTAAATTTTTAATTTCTTTTTTTTCTTTGATAGAAATATCATGATGGTCGATGTAATTTAAATCGAAAGGCCAAAATCTTTCTGCCAAAATTTCTTGCATAAGGTAATTTATCTTCTTTTTTTTTTTTTTGAAATTATCTGGATAGTCGGATTTATTGATCAATAATTGTAAATGTGTTATATAAAATAGTGTTCCTAACCAAATGTTAGCAATGAATCTCTTTTCATACTTAAAACATTCACATTTAGATCTCTTTTTAAAAAACAAACCTCATTTATATGATTCAACAAATTTTAAGAACATACACTCGTTAATTCTTAAACTTGTTTTTGAGGGTGAGGAACTTACGAGTCGTAAAAAGAGAGTGATGAATATGCATGCCGCAAGGTGCGGCGAGTAATTCAAAGCGTGTAGAATAATGTGAACTTGTAGCCCCCGCCCCGCCCCAACCCACAAAAAAACCACCACGACAACTATTTATCATTATATTCCATCCGTCCTATGCAATTGTCGATTTAAAGACTCAAAGTTATGAACATAATTAAATTAATATTTTCTTTTACAATATACTCCCTCTAAAATTGACAAAGAGTAAGATAAGGAACCAGATTTGTGCTTAATGTTTCTTTGAAATCCACAAACTTATAAAATAAAAAGGAAAATCTCTCTCCAAAAAGAAGGGAGGGAGAATTCATTAATAGTAATATAATGTATATATTACTATTTTATTTCCTCAAATGCATGTAATATATGTATGTGTGTAATTCTATATTCTTAAGGGGGCACATAAATATAATAATAAGAACAGAAAGTAAAATACTAAAAAATTGACAGAAAACTCATCTCCACCTTCCCATCTTTCTGTCTTCAGTAGAAAAGAAGAAAAACAGGATTTGGTGAACCCAACAAGATATGCACTATTTCAGGCACGCACAATTTATGTTTTGTTACCTTTTTTTATATTTAATAACAGTTTAAGGAGGGGAGAATTCACTTAAATGTAGTTGGAAGCTGTCTTATGGACGTTTATAAAAAAAAACTCCAAAACAGAGTAAAGGTTAGCCTTCACCATCAGTTGTGAAACTAAGAAAGAAAATGGAAGCTCTAATAGTACAAGTCTCATTAGCCATTTCAATTTTTGCAATTACAAGTATAGTCATTATGTTGATGAAAGTAGTGAACTGGATGTGGTTGAGGCCCAAGAAACTGGAGAAGTACCTGAGAAATCATGGCTACGGTGGGAATCCATACAGGCTTTTACGAGGTGACATACTGGAGTTTACAGCCATGTCCAAAGAGGCAAAATCCCAACACATTAAACTCTCCGACGACGTCTCTGCCCATGCTCTTCCCTACATTCGTCACATCATCAAGAAATATGGTAATCTGCTGCATACTTTTTCTTAAAACTAAACCGTATACCACAAGGTTCAAGAATCAAGATGGTCACCTTGATAGGAAATATGCTAAACTAATGCCCCATTTGTTGTCCAGTAGGTTGTCTCTTAGAGTTTTAAAGCCTTCAATAAAATTTAAAAAAGTGTAAAAAGACAACGTATTTAGGACATGGATCATATTTTGGAACGACAAAATCAGATTCAGACATTCGCTTTTAAAGGAATGGACTTGGCTGTTTCAAATAAATTGTTGCAGGTAAAAAATCATTCATCTGGTTCGGACCAAGGCCTAACATACAAATTGTAGATCCGGAACAAATCAAGGAGATTCTTTGTAAGCCTAATCTATTCCACAAGGAGCACCTAAAGTTCATGCGGGACACAATTCTAGGCGGGCTCATTAGCTATGAGGATGAGAAATGGACTAAACATAGAAGAATTATCAAGCCAGCATTCCACTTTCAGAAGTTAATGGTAATAAAATTATCCCATAAATAAATTAACAAATAACTACAATCAAGAACATGCAAGGATCAAAATCCGCTGTTATGTAGCTTTCTTATTTTTCTTGTGCTGTTTTGTTCTGCAATAGAGTATGTTACCAGCAATTCATGTGAGTTGTGCTCAGATGATCAACAAATGGGAAAGGTTACTCTCGGCAACAGGGTCGGCTGAAGTTGATGTGTGGAGCAGTTTCGAAGATTTATCTTGTGATGTGTTCTCTCGAACTGCTTTTGGCACTAACTATGAAGAAGGAGGAAGAATCTTTCTCCTCCAGAAGGAAGAAATTAATCTCACTATTCAACTTATGCAGTTTGCTTTCCTCCCCGGATGGATGTAAAGAATATAATCTTACAAACTTCAAATGATACGTACATACATACATACATACATACATACATACATACATACATACATACATACATACATACATA
>CM025782.1:23400086-23423147 GCA_014636745.2 Centella asiatica | reverse complement strand
ATACATACATACATACATACATACATACATACATACATACATACATAACATACGATTGAATTGTTGTTTGTAGGCATTTTCCAACCCAAGCAAACAAGAGACTGAAGTATGTTATCAAGGAAATACAAGTTCTGCTACGGGACATCATAATCAAACGAGAGAAGGCTATAAAATTGGGAGAAACCACTGATGATGATTTACTTGGTAGTTTGTTAGAGTCAAATACAACTGAAATTAAAGAACATGAAATCCCAATGACCACAGATGAAGTGATGAAGGAATTCAAGCTATTCTATTTTGCTGGCTCAGAGACAACTTCAGATTTGCTGGTATGGACCTTGGTTATGTTAAGCAGACACCCCGAATGGCAAACTCGTGCTAGAGAAGAGGTTCTACAAGCTTTTGGTTGTAAAGTTCCCGGCTTTGACAGACTAAACCATCTCAAAATAGTAAGATATTGATCAAAACTCAATCAAATAGAAGATAAATTTGTAATAACAAAATTTTGTTTTCTTTTGCATCAACTCGATGTTAATAATTCGATGTCTTGAGACTAGGTGACGATGATTCTACTTGAGGTCCTGAGATTATATCCACCACTGCCTTTGTTTAGTAGAGCAATACCCAAGGACACAAAACTAGGAGATATGAATCTTCCAGCAGGTATGGGATTTACCATTCCAGTGATCCTAATTCACTATGACCCTGAGATATGGGGAACGGATTCCCATGAATTCAAGCCGGAGAGGTTTTCAGAAGGAATTATTGGGGCAACAAAGGGAAAATTCTCGTACACTCCATTCGGAGGGGGACCCCGAATATGCATTGGACAAAACTTTTCAATGATGGAAGCAAAAATGGTGATAGCAATGATCCTACAACGGTTCTCATTTGAGCTTTCTCCGTCGTATGCACATGCTCCTTTTCCTATAATTACTCTTCAACCTCAACATGGAGCTCCTATAATTCTACACAGACTCTAGCATGAATCTCTCTTTTTTCTTGTTAAATTACAAAAGAAGTTACTGTTGTCTTCTACAAGCTTTCTATTATTTCAATTGAGGGTATAAAATATTGTAAGCTTTGTTGCTAATTATACATCAGCATGTGTGACTCTGTGTGTTTTTCAAGTGTACATGCTTAAAGCATTATTCAAAACTACTTTTGTTTTTTTAAAAAGGGAAAAGGAACATGACCGTTGTATGAACATCTAGCAAGAGCTCTCTCCAAGGGAAAGAACTTCTGAAGTTTTGTTATCTGCACTTGTATGTTGCAATCAGCCATCTGTAGTGGGAACAAAAGCGTCAACTGACATTCCCGAATATGAGATTAAGTCCAAAGAGGAGACACCCAAAAGAAGAATGGGACGTGTTGTCATTTGATTGTTTAACTTACGTATAGAATTTAGATGTCACTATTATCATGTCCAAACAAGTAATGTCAAAGCCATACTTGGTATTATACGTTAATGTGTGAAGTCACATGAAGCTGACAAGAGCTGTAGCCATATAAAGTTGAAGAGGACTGACTTCCCTTCACAGCATCTCAAATGAAAATGGAAGCTTTAACATCATCACCATTGTCATTAGCAATCCCCATTGCTGTAATTACCAGCATTTTAATTGTAGCAGTGAGAGTAGTGAACTGGATTTGGCTGAGGCCCAAGAAGCTAGAAAAGTGACCTGAGAGAACAAGGTCACCATGGGAATTCATACAGGCTTCTACGAGGTGACATGTTGGAGTTCGCAGCCATGTCACAAGAGAAAAGGCTCCAACGGATCAAATTCTCGGACAACGTCTTGGCCCATGCTTCACCCTTCATACACAGCATTCTAAACAAATACGGTACTCCTGTCTGTCAACACTACTGTTTCAGTTCGTTTCTAGTCAATTTGCGAAATCCTAAAATCTTGAATTATGATGTAATTTCAGAAATAACAAAATTGGTAATAGCACTTAAGAAATGCGTGATTTTCATTTCGTCATATGACAAACCAGAAACAGGGCAGTAATAAAGTCAAGTGAGGATCAAAATGATGTTTTTGAAAACAGTGAGTTATGTGAATAGTTCTGTGAATTTGTTGGAACTGATTGTTATGGAGGTGAAAAATCAATCATCTGGTTTGGGACCAAGACCTACCATACAAATCATAGATCCAGAACAGATCAAGGAGACTAAAATGGTCAAAAATGGACTAAACATAGAAAAATTATCAACCCAGCATCTCACTTCCAGAGACTAAAGGTAAATAATCTTATCCAAAATTTGAAGCAAACAGAACGAAAATTAAGTCAAATACACAAAGAAAGTAATTTTCTTTTATTCAGTTGCCTAATTTGTTTTCTTTTCTGGGTACTGTTTTCTTTTATAGAGTATGTTACCAGCAATCCATTTGAGTTGTGCCCAGATGATCAAAAAATGGGAAACATTAGTCTCAGAAACAGGGTCTGCTGAAGTCGATGTATGGCCTAGTTTCAAAGAATTGTCAGGTGATGTGATTTCTCGGACAGCATTTGGTAGTAACTACGAAGGAAGAAAGATCTTTCTCCTCCAAAAAGAACAAGTAGATCTCACCCTCCAAGTTAGAAAGGTCGTTTTCATCCCCAGATGGAGGTATATAATTTCTCATGCTGTCCAATTGATAGTAATCCATACCAACTAGTTGTCGATAACAATCCATACTACACTAATAGTTTAACATAAGATAGTTGTTTTATAGGTTTATTCCAACTAAATCAAAAAAGAGGATGACGTCAATCAGCAAAGAAATAATAGATGGTCTGCTAAGGGGTATAATCAATAAAAGATTGAAGGCAACGAAATTAGGAGAAGCCAATTATGATGACTTGCTTGGGATTTTGTTGGAATCCAATTCAAATGAAATTAAAGAACATGGAATTGGGATGACCATTGAAGAGGTAATGAAGGAATGTAGGCTTTTCTACTTTGCTGGCTCAGAGACTACCTCAAATTTGACGGTGTGGACCTTAGTGATGCTAATAAGCATACACCCGGAATGGCAAACCCGCGCTAGATTAGTTCTACAAGTTTTTTGCAACACAACACCCGACTTTGATGGACTTGGCCACCTCAAAATAGTAAGAAATGAATCCAACTTCATTGTAATGCACTCCGAAGTAAAACATTAATGTTTTCTTGCAACATCTGTGTATCAACTCAAAGTTTGTACCACAATGTGTTGAATGCAGGTGATAATGATTTTACAGGAAGTTACAAGACTATATCCGCCTGCACCAATGCTCAATAGAGCAATTACCAAAGACAGAACTAGGCAGTGTAAAACTTCCGGGAGGAATTGAACTTACTGTTCCAATAACCTTACTACCCTATGACTATATCCGCCTGCACCAATGCTCAATAGAGCAATTACCAAAGACACAGAACTAGGCAGTGTAAAACTTCCGGGAGGAATTGGACTTACTGTTCCAATAACCTTACTACCCTATGAACACAAAATATGGGGTATGGATTCACATGAATTCAAGCCAGAGAAGTTCTGTTTTGAGCGCTACAAAGGGCAAGTTTTCATACATTCCATTCGGTGTGGGTCCCCGAATATGCATTGGACAAAACTTTGCGATGATTGAAGCGAAAATGGCGCTGGCAATGACTACAACGGCTCTCGTTTGAGCTTTCTCCATCATATGCACATGCTCCTTTCCCTATTTTCACTCTTCAACCTCAACATGGAGCTCCTATAATTCTCCATAACTAAATGAGTCACTTAGTTACTACTTGTGAGTGCATGAAATGTGAAGGATTTCAGATTTCTTTAGGAGGGTGCTGTTTCTACATAAATTTAAGGGGAATTGTGTGTAATGGGACTTTTATATTTGCAACCGCCAACCAAATAAGGATAAATGGCCTAAGTACCATTCAACTTCTATTTTGTATCAGTTAGCTTTCTTGTACGTGATATTCAAGGTTTGTTTGGATTTTGGATTGGAACTTGCAATCTTTTTGGCATTAGACGGTAAAAATATTGAATTTAGTCTTTCAAACAAAAAATATTAATATTATCATGGAATGATTAAGAATGATATCTACCTAATTACTTACTCTAAAAAGGTTACTGAAAAATATTAAAAATTAAAGAATCGAAATGAACATTAGAAGTAACTAAAACTAATAGTCAAATAAAAAAATTTAAATAATCAATCATATAAGGAAGGAGATAGTCACATAAACTATTATCATCAGAATTCACCAGTTTACCATCATAACTTGTAGGCGAGTATGAGAAGAAAACCGAAAAAGAAATAACACTAGAAAAGAAAAAAAAAAGATGAAAAACAAAGAAACAAAATTTATCCCAATCTTGAAATACTCCGTAAAATGACAATAATAAAAGAGAATGTAAGGCATAATACTCTCAGAATTAAAACACGAAAGAGAGCGTGCAAAACCCTTCAATGGAGAATAAAGATGTGCCCTTTAAATTTAGGCCGGGTGAAATTGAGCTCTCACACACTTTTCGAGATCGAGAACCCATTGGATCGGCCCTCTCTCTATCCAAAAAATATATAAAACCAAGATTCTTAAAATTTGAAAAATAAGAAAAAATTGTCCATATAAATCAGTAGAAATGTTAGTAAATACCAATTCGTGTGTGTGTGTGTGTGTGTGTGTATATCTGTGTGTGCGTGTGAGGCGTATCTTGGATCGCAAGAGATACAGAGGAGAATGCACTTGCAGAGATGAAGAGAAGCCTCTTTGATTAATTAGTGTATGCCGGCAACGGAACTCGGCCGCTACCGAAATATATGGCGGTCGGTTCTCTCAAAGGCAATTTGAGTAAAACCCTAGCCCCTCCTTCCGTTTTATATACAACAACTGGCAAGGATGACGCGTTGTGCAATTATCCGCGTTTTATTGGTATTGGGCCTGTGTATCGCTTTAGTTTTCAAATGGCGCTCTTTCTCGACCGTTAGAGTATACGGGCCCAGCTGATAATATGGTCCTGTGTTTTTTTGGTATTGGGCCTGTGTTTTTATTATTTGGGCTTCTTCCCTGCCAGTAATGTACGGTAAAAAATATTGTCGTGCAATACAACTATTTTTCAACTTTTTCTTTTAAGTTTATGTTATTATATTAGAATGTTCAATGTTACACAATTAAAATGTGAATAGTAACATAAGATATCAGATAATAACGTAGTAATATGATAACATAAACTGCACGGAAAGAATTCAAACATACTCAAATTACATGGTAATACTTCAAATAATAATTTCGATTGATAATTTTCTGTTATTTTTTTGTGTTACAAAAAGTTTACATGAGTGGAATCTCATGTCACAAACATGTTTGAGCACTATTATCGATAAAATCCGAACTCTCAATTTAATAGGAATGTATCTTGAATTATCAATTGAATCAACTTTCATTCACAAATAAAAAATAATTAAATAATAACATTCTTCTGTATCAGAAAATCCATTGTTCATCTTATTTAGTATATTGTGTAATGGCTTAATGCAGCCACTTATTATTTATTTGTGTTGGAGACTCCTACATTCGGTTTATCTTCTTTCCCATTTGAGTAAACTAGTAACAATTATTCATCGAGATTGGTCATGAGTCTTATGACCTTTACGAATTCACTAGTTAACTTTGTGAGACGAATGTATTACCGTTAACATTACTACTAAATGTATGAATTATGTGTCACTTTTTTTCTCCTTTTTTTTCCCTCTAATATTTAACGCAGAAAGAAACAATACAAAAAAGAGAATAAAAAATCTCCGAGAGATATAAGAAGGTGCATTCATTTCACGCCAGAATATCATATCACAAAAGCAATAACTTTCATAGTAAAACTAATTTTCATTTTTTTAAAACGAAAAGTTAAAACATAATTAACATATAGAAAAAGGAAAAACAAAACACATGGGATTTCCATCCCCAAGCCCGACATCAAGAGAAGACTCATTATAATATTACTGCCTCTCTTAATATATATTTTTTTTCCTTCTTTTTTCAGTTTTTGTTTTTTTACAATTTTCTTTCAATGAGAGGAAATATCTAAAATCGGATAGAATAAGACCGAAAAAAAAACTTAAAAAAAGAAATAAAAAGGGACATCATCATACTACACACACCAAGCCTTTTAAAATAATCAGCATAGGGGTACTACTACCAGAACATTTTGCTTGAGGAAAAGAGTGACGTGGTTAAAACTTGTGAGCTGGCAAGTCAAACACTTTCGGTTGACTGAGAGAGTAGTGGCTGAGCGAGGGAAGCAGCTTTGATGTGGCTTGTACTTCTGTTGTTTCCGTGGTCCGCGGGGGACTGGATTATTGCCTTTTGTTGCAAAGCAAACTTTCTTTCTTCGTTCTTTCCCCAAAGCACAAGGTACAACCCTATTATGATCAAAATTGCTCCTATAATCCTGTAAATTTCAAGTGTTAAAAATTAATAACGTATTTTTTAATTGTCTTTATATCTGTTTTCACACATTCTAACAAATGAGTAGTTAAATAAGTCATAAATATTATATAATACATAACTATTTAATGTGTCAAAATTATCATCAATGAATTTTTTGAGTAATTCATTTGACATGTATAATGATAATATGAGAAAGATCTTTTTAAGAAGTAATTCCAAATAATGAAATAAATTCTTTTTGTTTAAAGGTTTGATCCGGACCTACAGCACACGGACGCCACTCAAGGCTCTTTGCTAAGGCATTTTGGAAGATTTATCATGAAAATTTTAAATAGAAGATATTTTTTGCCCAATACTCACATAGCTAATGGACATGTACAGATAATCAAAGGGTTGGGGATAACTGTGCATGTGGCTTGTCTTCCAATATGTATATATTTGTATCTTTGTGTATTTATATAATTTGAATAATGGAATATTAAAGTGGAATTATTAAATTAATCTAAAAGAGTAAGTAGTAAGTGGAGATGCATGTGTATTATTATATATAAACTTAGATACATCCTAATTTTATAATGCTAATTTATAAAAATATGGATAAAAAAATTTATATTTAAAAATATTCTTCTTATACTCTATCAAGTTTCGATTCAAGGTTTCTAAAATTATGAAATTTATGAGATTTTAAAAACTTATTTAGTACAAATTAAAATATATTTCTAATTTTATAACGAGGGAGAGTCCTAATAAAAAAGAAAATGTGGAGCATACCCTCCCAAATAGAACTGCTCGCCCAAAGCGATGGAAGCCATGATAGCGACAACAAGGGTCTGAACAGGTTGATACACCGCCACGAACACGGGGCCACCCCTGTCGATACACCATATCTGTACAGCGAATGCTATCCCCGACGCTACTATTCCCTGCACCGTACATTTTATTTCATTTCTCAATTCCTATTTCAATCAATTATTCCCTTGTTTGCTTCCTACTTTTGCTATAAATATATTACAATCAATTAAATATATGTAATGTTTAATGTACAGTTGTTATACATAATTACTTGTTTCGTTTATACTTACAATGAAACAAATTATTCACTCCATCCGAATTTATTTGTCATCATTTGACTTTATACAATTATTAAAAAAAATAAAAGATTTTCAAAATATTCATTTTAATTTCTATTCATTGGTTTGAAAAAGGTGATCCATTTAACGTATGCATTATCCAATATTATAATTAATGCACTCAACAATAAATTTTAATTTATGAATGAGGGGTAGTGTTAGAAAAATATGAAATATATATATATATATATATATATATATATATATATATATATATTGAAATAAAAATGAGACAGATAATACAAAATAAAACTGAACAACCTTTAAGAAAATTCAAAATATTTTTTAAAAAAGAGTTTTAATCGAGTATTGAAGTCTCAATAAATAGAATTAATAGTACTAAATGTTTTTTTTTAAATAAGTAATGTAACGGTCTAAAACATAGTAGAAAGGAACAAATTAGAAACTAAAAGAAAATTGGCATTAATTTATTATTTCTTTTTTACAATTGGAAGGATATATGAAGATCTAACTATAACATAAATAATTGACCTTTGTAGGGGGTTCTAAAGCTATCTTTAGTTGCAATCATAGGAACTCGGTGGGTAAGAGTTCTAAAAGTGACTGGACCATTGACCTAATTCATGATATGCCTTGTGATTTTGGGACAAGGCTACCCTTTTCTTTAACGAACGTATATATCCCATACGTACACCTATGCTTAATTAACTCCATATCATAAGTCAAGTACGATATTTCAAATCTTACATGGGAACTAACGGCTGTCAAGTAGTATTTAAAACTACAAAATAAATAAATAATTAATAGGTTCCAGAAAATTAACTTTTCCCGTACTAACAAGAAGTTTTGTCGGTACTTTTCGTATCGGGCATAAGCTGTCTAACGGGGTTCCATTATCGTACAATTCGTCCTTAGGTAAGGCTCCTGTGGTGTACATACATTTGTATGTTAAATTTCGCTACACAATCTAACAGAATGTAATTTTTTTTAAAAAATTAGCTAGGTGCACTAGTGAATTTTTCTTTTTTTCTTTTGGTTTTGGTTTTCTCTCTCGTATTCCGTAGGCAATTAAATTTCAATTAATTCGGGATCGAATTCTCTTACCACTATTTTTTCTATTTACAAGACTCAAACATTGCGCGTACTAGTGAGTTTAATTAACCGCGTGATCAAGAGTTACCGCATAAAAGACACTGAAGAGCTCGGCACCAGAGTGTATGAGCCAAGCCTGAGAGTCCCTCTCCACAAAACCAGCTATAACCAGAAACTGAATAACCCCAAAGAAACACTGGTATGATGTCACCGAAAGCCGAGCCGGATACTTCTTCAGTACGGGGGCTTGCAACACGAGCCAGCCGGACCACGAGAGGCAATGGCCTATCAAAAAGATGCAGCCCAAAGTCCAGTTTTTGCCATTGGCATCTCCAAGAGAAAGCAGCACTGGTGTAACATTAGGCCTGTGTAATGGAGGAGTTGGGCTGTAGATGGTAGGACCCTTGTACAAGGTGATCACCATCGCTCCGGCAACGCAAAACAATGTTCCGACCACCTTCCCTATGCCGTCTTTCCGGTCCAGTCTTACTTGTTCTAACCTGATCATATCAATATCCATTATGCAAATTAACATGTGAGAAGTTTTGTACGGCTTATTTTGTTCAATTAAAAATTATATTGTAAGAATAATTACCAAGAAAATATAGAATAAAGAAAGATCATTTGAGTTTATATTGTCCTACTTATTAAAATATAAACTCAAATGAACTTTATGTATTTTAGAATACGGAAGCTAGGATGTATATAAATGGTGGATGGTACAAATATAAATTTAGTACCGGAGAAGTACGGCCATGAGGAACGTAATGGCTGGAACAGAGTTTTGAATAGCGGATGCAAAAGTAGGGGATGTGTTGTCTAACCCCAACAAGTAGAATCCTTGATTCGCAGTTATTCTGTCATGTCAACCAAAAACCAACTTCAAATTACTAACTAATTTTATACTACTATATATACTAATAAAAAACAAAAACAAGTAGTATTTTATGTTTTTTAGAAAAAAAATAAACTTTTATTTCTTCTAGTGGCGAAAACTGCAATCCAAAATAATTCTGATTATAAACTACTATTATAAGAAAATGATCGATGAGAATATATATTGCATATGATTCGGTTGATACTTCTGGCATCACATGTTATAATTATAACTACCTACTCATGAACACATATATATTTTTTCCTTTTTTTTTTTTATTTAAGTTTGATCTATGAATATAGTTCATTTTGATAATTTGTTCGATGAGCACTTGGAAACAGTTTGAGATTGAAAATGTGAATTAATATTACCCCACAACAGCCAGGAGGAAGAACTGGGTAAGAAAAGAGAGAGTCATTGGTGGCCGCTCTTTCCTGCAAATTTAATTGAAACAACATAGAGAATTGAAGATGATCAGTACAATAGCATCTATTATAGTTCATTTTACATATATATAGGTCATGCTTGTCTTAGCCTAAATTTTAAAGTTTTAGAATCTGATAGTATAAATTACACTACAATAATATAAAAGTTTTGAAATTTAAGCCGAAATAAACAAAGTCATATACATACATACATATATATATATATATATATATATATATATGATCTTGATATATGTGTGCATATATATAAATAGAAAGATACAACATACTTTTCAAGGAAATAGGCAAAGGGCAAGAGGAGGAGGAAAGCAAGAACGTTTCTATAGACAGGGAAGACAATCTTGCTGATGCCCATGTTAAGAGCAGCTCTGGAGACAACATGGAAACCAGCATACCCAAACTGCAAGGCCAACATAGCCAAATGCAGCTGCACCTTTTCTGGTACTGTACACCCCATTATTCTCCTACTTCTATTATCACCTTGATGATGATCACTAACTGCAGTATCTGCCATTGATGTATATGATTTTCCCAAAATCCTTAACTAGCTAGCTAATATATTAAGCTTCTTAATTGTGATCTTATTTCTAAACAATTGACCAAACAGAGAGATATGTGTATAGTTAATTAAATTGAAGAGGTGATCTTGTATGTATCATGTATTCATGGAGAAAGAAATAGCTAGCTGGTGATGAGATGAGAAGGTATGGGAAGAATTAGGGAGATATAAATATGGAGAGTAAGAGAGTTTGGAGTAGCCTACTAGGGTAGGGTTGGTTTGAAAGACTGAAGAATTAATGACCCCACATTAATTGGAAAAAATAAAGAAGAAAAAGAAAAAAAGGGAGGTTATGAATTGTCAACTATACTGTTGGTAGTCTTGAAATGTTTTTGGCTGTTATTCTATTTTTTTTTAAATCTCAAATATAACCTTGATCATCCTTCCCTCTACCATGTTATGCTAGATGACAGGACATCCCCTAATGGTTCCACTAACTAATCGTCAATTGCACAATTTTAATTTGCAGCGAGAGACTGAGAGTTGTCCCTTGTAGGACATATGATAAAATTAGAAGGATACAAGAATTTAAGGTGAGAATTTTTAATTGGAATAAGAGGATTTGATCCAATAAGATTATCATTCAAATTGCTATTGTGTGGTCTAATTAATTACAGAACATGAAATTAACATCCTAAACATTTAGTTATTATGTAAACCAATGACTTTTATATTAGAAAATTGTTTTAAAAAAAAAAAGAAAGAAAGAAAGAAAGAAAAATCCCCTCTTCTTGAGTTGAGAATATGAATCTCTTAGTTGTAGAAATAAAGGGAGAGATGGGTTAATTGGTTGTAAAGAGGCCGGAGAAAAATAAGAAACAGATATTAATAATATTAGAAAGCGGTGATGTGTAATGTATTATGTTGGAATGAAGAGGCATGCATATATGGTGGAAACATTGGCATTAATGATAATGATAATTCATTCTCAGGGGTAGGGGTAGGGGTAGGGGTAGGGGTAGGGGTAGGGGTAGGGGTAAGGGTAGGGGTAGGGATAGGGGTAGGGGGTACGGGGTACGGGCTTGGGCTTGGGCTTGGGCTTGGGGTTGGAAACTACTGATGAAGAGCTAGCGACGCCCGGCCCCACCCCACGCCTTCTCACCCTTAACCCCACCCCGTCCACAAACCATTACTCCATCGCTACCATACACCTAGCTTTAATCTTCGGTCTTCTTTTTTTGTTAGGTATTAATTAATTTTGTATCATTTTTTTTAATTGTAATATTTTTTAAAATAAAAAATAAAAATTCTATGAAAGGCTATTAAACTATAAATTAAGTTATTTTAATTATTGATTTTAAACAAATTTAACTAAGACATATTTTATATTCTGTTTTTCCTATAATATATATGTATGGATGGATATGCATACGTGTCGTATGCTTAATTCTTTTATTTATTCTTTTTTGGTTAAAAAGAATGACATACTTAAGATTCAAATACTCATAACACAATTGTAATCAATAAAATTTAAATAGTTAATTTATTCATTTTTTTAGGAGAGATCATATAATTATTTGTTAATGTGTTCAATTTTTTAGGAGAGGTAGTCCTATGATTATTGTAGATAGAGATCTCTGTGCCGTGTGCTTAGTTAATTTACCAAAACTCAGAGAAGATGGCCGTACGAGTTCCCACGCATACCTATGAACAAGTTTAAACCATTCATGTGCATGATAATTCAGCGGGCCACTCCTTCTGATAGTTTATATTCTGTCCTTTTCCATTTCTTTATATAGAAAAAGATTCATAACGTACAGAACTAGCAAGTTTATGCGTGAATGTATATATACATGGGGTTAAAGTTAATTGAGTTATATTTTATATTTTTAAGTACAATTTATTAATTTTATATTTATAATTTATTTAAAAAAATTCAACTGTACGAATTGAAAAAGTATTAAAAAAATAGAGTATTACACATATTTTCAAATTATTTCATAGTTTATAACATAGTTTTTATAATTATATAAATTTTATATCTTTTCGATGGTTAAGATATACTAATTTTTATATGATTATAAAAACTGTGTAAAAAATCTCAAAAAATTACATATAGTTTATTTTTACATGTTTTTTTAATCCGTATAATACATAGAAAAAAAAAAGAATTGAGTTAATTCATTTTTATAATCTTACATATTCGTGATATGTTTTGGTTTCCAAAACATATGAGAAAAATCTAATCGTACAGATTAAAAGAGCATGAAAAAATAATATGTGAATTTTATGATTTTTTTTTTAACTCATTTACATAGTTTTTATAATTATGTGAAAATCAATAAATCATAATTATTGAAAATATAAAAGTTTTACGTGGTTATAAAAATTATGTTATATACCACAAAAAAATGAACAAATTTAAGTATTCCTTAATTTTCGATACACTTTCAATCATGTGGGATTGTTTAAATAAGTTATGAATCTATAAATATAAAAACTAGTGAATAGAATTTAAAAAATAAGTTATAACTCAATTACCTTAATCTAATCTATATATATACATATATATAATTACTACGAATTAAGAATTTTTATAATTTTTAACCGAGTAATGAAATCTTGTTAAATTTGATCGGATGGATTCCATAACGAGTCCAATTGGAAAAGGAGAGTGTTAGACAGCACTCTAGACACATATAATTCATTTCAAAGCTTGTTGTCATCACTATATGCACTCATGCATTTTGTTGGACAGTATATCATGTTCATATATATTTTGATTAATATTAAATTTCATTCTTTTTTATTTTTATTTTGGTGAATCAAGAACTTGGAAAAATATACACCAGCATAAATCCAGCAAAAAGAATCCTTCTCCCATTTTATTTCCGTTATTTTTTTAACAGTATTATTATTATCATCATCATCATTTTAGCAGAGAAAAGAATACATCTTTTCATAACGTAACCTCTCTTTTGAATTTCAAGCGATTGACATTATTATAATAAAAAAGTTGTCGCAAAAATCATCAATGTATATATGACGTATTTATTATTTATTTAGTGACACTTATTACTTCACTGACCCTAAAAGAATCGGTGCTAATTTAGAATTTTTTCCAAATAGAAGAAGTGTATTTTTGCTTGAGCTAGTAATAAATGATGTTAATGTATTCTCCCATTGAGAGACCAAATTAAAGAAGTGCTTATCACTAATTATTGTTCCCACTCCCAAAGATTTGATAATCAGCGTGGTCTGATTCCAATACATAAATCTCAGCGACTTTACTTTTTAAGAGGCATGCTGCCCCCCATAGCCATTGACAACACCATCATCATTCTCCACTTCCCTTTTTTCACTTTCTTCAAACGTTTTCATTAATAAGTACAGAAAAAGAATAATATTTTTCCCCATGGGATCCCCTTTTTTTTTTATGTTTTGAAAGGTGCTTTACTACATTAAGAATATCTGGCAATCATTATTCCTAAAGGAGGGTGAAAAAAACCTACGAACAGTAATTTTACTTACCGCGGTAAAAAGTGAGATACTATTTAGCAAAATAAAAAGAAATTTTTAGAAACTTCATTAGTAACATCTTGGCACATCTAAGACGTAAAGACTTGTTGAATACTTTATAAGTCCAAAATATTAGTGCTAAGATTACGCATCTAAAGAATGCATTTAATCCTTTGAATTGAGTGAATTAATGAAAATGAACATAATACTTTTAATTTTTAATTTATTCTCTCTCATTTTATTTACTCGATCCAAACACAACACAAGAGTTCAATGCCAAAAGGGTCGATAGGGGAGTTTAGAGCAAGTACAAGGGAATCATACCTTTATTGAAGAAATTTTTTATTACTGAACATACTCACATACTCGAACTTGTAATAAACATATAATCTTTATTTGACATTATCTCTATCTTCAAAAAATCAAAATAAATTTAAAATGGTGTCCTAAGAACACGAAAAAGTTTGTCATTGAAAGGGGTATCACACTGTCACAAAGTATAAGTTCTCTATAAAAATCAAGTATACCCTTCTTTTATATATTGCCTTTTTTACCTTAACTTATTGATCTTATATTTGTTTAAAATTTTAAATTACACGTTCAAAAATTATATTCTGTATCAAAGAGGAAAAAAAACAAATATATTATAATTCTTTTTTCTTAATTTACATATTTAGATGTTTTTCGGATACTCTTTCGCGAACTAATGGAGGAAATATTAAGGAGATAGAGAGGAGTATGATAGCTAGGTAGGTAGCACGAGTGACCCGGCTTGCATGAACCGGTCGGCTACCAACCTAACCAGTCCAGCTTGTGAATTTGATTACCATGAATATATATATATACATATATATGTGTGTGTGTGTTTCTAAATCTCTAAATCTTTCTCCCTATCCTCTTGTGAAGCAGCAGTACTGTAGTACTCTTCTTTTTCTTCTTCATTGATCATCCTCTTTTGACTCACACACAATTAAGCACCTTTATGCCTGACAGCTAGGAATCCGATTTCATGTGTGCACGAACGAATCTTCTGGACCGGGCCCGACACTGCTTGACTCATTTGACTACATTATTTGACATAAATACACTTTATATTGCTCATTAATTTCTCAAGAAAAAAAAATCAAAATTATTTGACACTGCAATATTTATTATAACAAAAATCGTAATTATAAGATTTTCATCATAAATTTTATCTTGAGATTCAGGAATTGTGAACTTTAAAATAAATTTAATAGTTGTGATATAGAATTATAATTTTTGTTCCGATAGATATTGCGATTTCGAGAAACACTAAAAATATATATATAGTATGAATTATTGATTTTCAGTTACATTACAAGGGAAGAGTTTAACCTGTAAATTAACTCAATTAAGTACAAAAGCTTTGATAACTTGACACGAGTTTTATTTTTTATAGTTATATATTTGTATGATAAAATTTTAAAAATTAAATTATTTTTATAATTGTTTATAATTTATAAGTATTCAATATCATTATTTTAGTACATATTTTAATACATTTATTGCAATAAAAAGTTAAAAACTTTAAAACTCTAAATAAATTGATTTTATTACATAAAAATTGTAGTTGATTACAAATTAAATTTTAATTGAAAAAATGATAAATCATGTTGAACCAAATTAAGATAAAATTGAAAAAATTTTAGGGATACAATCTTTATTTAGTTTTTCGTAACTCGTTCAAGATCGATTTTAATGAATATTAAACCAAGTTGAAACGACAATAGAGTTAATTTAGACACTTATTTAAGAGATTTTGGATAAATTTTTTGTTAATTTTTTTATTTACAAAGAAATATGTGAATGTTAGTCCAAGTTTTTCTTTCACGTGTTATTAGGATCCAAAAAGTTATCTACCATTAGCGGATTGAGTCAAGTAGAATATTCAAGTAAATGAGGGAAAAAATGGTACAGAGTATTTAAAAATTAAATAATCTTAATCTAGTAACTTCAAATTGCTATCTATTACCCTAATATAAGAAAGGTAATAGTAAAATGTAAATACTAAATTAAATACAAAATAATATCCATAAAAAAAAAATGGGTCAACAACTTTATTGATCCATTTTAGTACTAGAATTGTTATCGAAAGTATTGTACTAATGTTATAATTAAAAATATTAAAATTACTATAGAAGTACTAAAATTACAATAAAAAATATTAAAATTACTATCAAAAATACTAATGTGAAAACATAAAATATTTGTTTAACTTAAACAAAAAAAATTTAAGCGTCTTTTTTTTTTCCTTCCAAACAAGGGTCAAAAAGTAAAAATAAAAATAAAAAAGAAGAATAAGAAGGAAACGATATAGGATCACACCTGGACTTTTGCTAGAAATCAATAATCAGTAATTAAGTAGATGTTTTTAAAGTGAAATAGAGGGATCCATGAAGGACCCATATGGCCATATATAGTAGAAAATGGCACAACATATAAAAGAGCATTGTGGTGAGTGGTGACTTTAATCAAGGCTTTAGTTTTGATAAATATCCGCAGTATATATATATCACTTAAGAGGACCGTGGGCCCGTGGCACAAAAAGTGTTTAACGTCTCCTTTATTTTAATTTTAATTTTAAATATTTTAAATTTGAAAAAAATAAAAATAAATAAGTAATTATTTTTGTCGGCAGACATCTAATTACTTACATCTCACGATTCTTTTATATTTTAATAGTAAAAATTAAATTATCAAAATTTAAATTTTATAAAATTTAATATAAAACAAACGCAACTATATTATTAGTATTTTTACATGTGCACCTAGTTGAAGACATTGTATCCCTTTGTGCGCTATATAATGCTCATTCGCAATGTGTTCTTTAAAAAGAAGAAAAATCTATCTCCTTTCATTCTAAAATAGATCTTCAATTTTAACCTTTTTTTCTTTTTCCTTCTATTAATTAGCTTTCAAGATTTTGAAAGTAGTAGAAGCAATTATTTTTTAAAATTGTAATTCACGTTATTCATTTAAATTTTATGGAGTATAATATATAATAAGTTTTACTGTTAGTAGGTTTTTATATTATCGTATACAATACAGATAATTGTTAACGGCCCTAACTAAGACTAAATTAACATTTTTTTTACTTAAAAAAAATAAAATAAGTTAAATTAAATTCAAAACGTCAGCCGTAATTGGGGGAAATATACAGGTGGTAGACAAGAAATAAATTTGTCATCATCGCAAAGAGTGTATTATTAATTATATAAGGACATAGGAGGGTCATTGATAGGAAGCTAGACAAAAGGAATGTGCTATTCTGTGATGTATGTCTATAGTTCCCCATTGGCCAAAATTAAAGTGTTCCACTTGATACAATTTCTCACAAAAAATTCCTAATTGTTACATCTTAACTAATATTTTACAAATGGAATAGCTTACCGATATTTTCTGTACAATCTGGCCCATATAAAACCTAGCATACAAAAGAAAATACAAGTACAACGAATACTCGAGAATTCTGGTTAAAGAACGTATCGATCAGTTTTAGTTATGAATCGTGTTGAGGTGAGAATTTGTAGGTAGGGCTGGAATAAATGAGTAAGAGAGTTATGGGTGTGAGAATTTGTAGGTATGGCCGGAATAAATGAGTAAGAGAGTTATGGGTGGTTTTATCCTAGTTATCTCTAATATGATAGAAATTTCTAGTTAGATGTAGGTTTAGAGAGAGAGTCATTAAGGTAGTAAAATCATTAAGGTGGTAAAATTTGATATTTATCGTGGGAATAATAGGTGGGTTGGTGGCAGCAAGTATATTCATGTGATAGATAATGTGACTTATTATGTTCAATTTATTCTAACCAAATCGGTTGTGACGCTATTAATATTTTCCTACGTAAGTGTTGTTTTGGAATCTTCAAGTATGGAAGGTCTAATTCGGACCCGGCTCACGAGTCGAGCATGTGATCCTGAGTCTCGTCAAATTGTATATTTGTATGTAGGAGAAAACACTATTTTTTTTATTTTTTTTGGGAACTAGAATGGAAGTACTTCTTCTATTCGGACTTCCACGAATTCAATTCAATTCAATTTGAAAGTCGCTTCTACAGCACCCTAATATGCAGAGTTTGCAGACTAATGATGATGTATCTGGATTTATGTCTATGTTGAAGATGCTTGGGTTGTGAATATGCACCACGCATTATTTCTCTGACCCTCTAGTAATTTATCATTCTCTCTCCTAATTAAACTCTATTTTCTCTTTTTATTTATCTTAAACATTACATAAAGTGAACGACTGATATATTTTTTACACTAAGACTTGCTCAAATGAAAATTTGGAACTGATTTTAACATGTTACTTAATATATATATATATTGTAAATGATAATCATCATTTTAACATACACAAAGGCAAAGTTAACTAGTTGAGTACTTGAATATATTCCTTTATTTGTTTAATATGGTGAAATAAAGTTAATAATGTAAGTAATTGAAAAGGAACTACTAAACTTCTACATAAGCGCAAAATAACAAACTGATTAGGACTTGGCAATTTGTTTGATCCGAGGTTTAGGTAAGAATAAGAAAGCAAAAAAGAAACTAGCAAGAGTTCATATTATGTAGAAAAAGAAACTCTTGACAACCACCCAATATGAACGAAAAACAGAAGTCGAAATAAAGCAATGTTGATGAGTTTGCAGACAAGATAAAAGAAATAACATTTGTGCGCTTGTTAAGTTTGGTGTAAGAGTATCTTCATCAATTTGGCAATTTTGGGGGGACAGATTCTTTTCAGATCATATTTTTATTGGCTGCTCTTGATTAGTCGCCTTCACCTCAGGAATCAAATTCAATTCAATTAATATACTTTAGCAAGAATCATACCCAACTATAATGAAAAGAGGAAAGCTATATCATCAATGAACACAAAAGATTTAAAATAAAAATAAAAAATTACTACCATCGAAAGCTCTCTAGGATTCAATTCTTTGAATATACGGGGATGCTGACAATAACGTGATCATGATCTCCCATCTGTGGGGCTGGGGCCGTTGATATTGATCTTCAACCGTCTACATCTATTTTCGACTAATCTCATTTATTTTTGAGTTACTCTCCATTTAGATATTACATTTTTTCTATCATCTAAATTCATATAATGACTTTTGCAACAAATAGTTAAGATTCAGTTAAATTTAAAATTGCTCTAAGTATGCTTAACAAAATCATATAGCGTGTGAAGAAAGAACGAAAAATATAATCTAAACGTCTTAAACTAACACGAGGGAAGCCACAAATTCAAATAAGAGTCCTTAAACAACAACATGAACAAAAAATTCTCATTTTAATGTGCTCTTGGTTGTTCTAGACATAGGATTTGTTCATTTCCCCGAGATTGGCTTGGGCCTTCTAAATAGTTCACGTTTGCTTAAAAAACACTGAACTATTGTTGGAGTCATTTATTTAGACAAAATAAAACGTTTTGGAGGACATCTCTAAAATCCCCATCACCCAAATATAACACTCTTTTCATATCTCATTAAAACTTCAGCTTTGGCAACTAGAAGAAAATTGCTACCCATTTACAGGCCACAGTACTCAATTTACTTGCTCTCGGGCTCAAAATTTTCCACCATTTGGATGTTAGGTAACACATTAATCTAATCAGTGATAATCTATCATTAACAAATACTTATTGTTGTACTTTGAACTTTAGAGACAAAACGTACAGGTCTATCTTCCAAAAAACCCATGGTCCTCTTTATTTCAAATTAAATTTTAGAGATTATAGATTATTGTAGTGTAAATTACATCGTTAAAATTTAAGCTAAAACAAACAAGTTATTATCTTTTCTTTGAGAAAATTGTATATGGACTCGACAAGATAACTCATTTCCTGAGAGCACTAAGCCACTGGCTACATCTCTTCCCCAGTGGTGGTGGAGGAGAAGATTGCGAAGATTTAGTTGGGTATTTTGAGAATGAAAAGATTACTAAATACAAAGAAAGAACGAAATATTAATCTTAACTAAAGCATAGCAGTTACCATTCAGTATATACAATTATTTAGATCACTATCCCTTAACCCTGATTATGTCTTCTACTTTTTGAAAATGACACAACTGCAGTTATATACACAAAGATTTGTATTTAGCTTTTAAATATATAAGAAAAGTTGAAATAAGTATATGTAAAGATAAAAAGAGCAAAAACTAAACCATAAACTGTAGAAAGAAAGGACCATTTCCCTACTTTGGGAAGATGCTGCAAGCTTTATACTGCTTGGCCCCTTGCTGGTTTTCAGCGACTAGTGCACACACGCACTAGCACTCTTTTCTGCTTTTGCTTGGCCCTTTAATTTGGCATACAATATTATTCCAACTTCCACCATGGAAAAAACAATTTATCAGTGTGTCCAAGAGCCAAATCTACAGATGTGATGTTAGGTATAAACGTTATTTATCACGAGCTCCAATCTTACTTACAAATAGGGTCCCACATGGGATGTGGAAGTTGCGTATAGATTAACACAAAGCATTATTACCATTAGCAATCAATATCAACCACCCTAATCAAATTTGTCTTTTTGACCATAGCAATTTCGTCGACAAGCATGGAATCAACAGCTATCCATATTAACAAATCATTATGTGCATGCTTCTTTTCCCCGTGCGGCCTTTTTTTTCTTTTTACCTTTCCCCTTGGGGGGGGGGGGGGGGGGGGGGGAATAGCTGATCTGATGCCGGGTGAAGGGTGAGAAGGGTAAAAATCATTAAAGAATACTCTCTCCATTCTTTTTTACACTGTCATGTTAGAAGAAAAAAAAAAACGTTCTTATTAAAGAACACATTAATTTTATGTCTAGTTGACTAAAAAAATGTGTAATGAATCACCAAAAATTATAATTTCTGAGTAATGAATCACCGGGTACATATATCACTTCAATTCCAAATTTACATAATACAAATAGAAAAAGTACAAGCAATATTGTCACGGTAAAATTGAAGTTCTTGATTAGAAGAGTAATCAGATCAAGGAACTTCAGGAATTAAAAGCCCCAGAAACATATACTCCAATAGACCTATTTTTGTCATCAAACTTCAGGAATACGAAGGAATCTAAACAGTCAAAATGGCAAATTCGTCATCAAACCAGTTTTTGCTTATGCAATATAACTAAAATAGACCTTTTTCTCCTTTACGTAGAGTAGATGCGATTCTAGCTTCTTATATTGATGTACTAAATAGCCTAGGAAGACCCAAATCAATTAATCTTAATGCCAGAATCCACTTTAACTCTGATCTATTTGGAGCCATGTCCAATCAATCGTATCAATGCCAAAGGTTGGTTTGAAAATTGATAAAAGTTGAGTCGAGTTACTGAAAATTAGAAATAAGTGATGAAGGATTAAAAGTTTGAAGTACGAATATGTCATTTTTTTATGAACTATATACTTCAACCCAATAACAATAACAACAATTATTGTCATTAAAAAACGAAAGGGAAGAAGAAAAGAAGTGTACAACAGATTACAGATGTATAGGACTCAGTCGATGAGCATCCTATAGCTGAAGGTGGAATAGTATCATAGAAGGAAACATGAACAAAAAGACAAAACATGCACAAATTCCAAATAACATGATCATCAAATTTAGTGAAATGTCAGATCCAGGAATATCATAGATGCAACCCAAAGATGGACCACTTCGTTCCCTATTCAATATGATCTTGACACAGTTCTCCTCTCTCTTGCTTTATTGTTACCCACATTTGAAATCTGCATCCATGAAAGTGACGATGTCTCCATTACACTTCTTTAGTATGCATTATTGTGAAAAAAAGGGTCCCAGAACAGGGTATTCCAGGGCACAGTTGTTGAGGTCAAGTTGGTGCACTGCCCAGTGACTCAGCAGAAGGTACAGGAATCGCCAGCAAGATATGCCACAAGTTCTTCCAACGAAATTAATGAAGATTCCTAGTTAGTCATTATCAAGATCCTCATCGTTATACTCATGCTGAATCAACGGAGATATACACATTGAAGGCTGTCCATGCTTAACAAGATCCCATTAAGGCATGTTGCATTCAACTTCAGTTGATGAGGCACCTTCCACTTGCAGCATCAACTACATCCATCCTAAAAAGTCTGTACAACTTTGTTAGTTGTTACCAACATAGATGTTACCCGCAACTTCTACCACAGTAATTTTTCTGTTTAAGTGAACACCTATGGACAGTACTCTTCTAAGACGACCTAAGTAAAATTTCTCCTTAAAGCACATACTGAGCTGTACTAAATTTGCCACATTCCAGTGACAACAGCATGCCATTGGGAACTGAAATCACTCCTGGATTATGGTGAATCCATTATGTAAGAAACAATGAATTACGAAAGAGTTCAAATTTTTGTAGATCTAGAGAAGTACAGAGCATATGTGTAACCAATAGTTCAGAAGTTTGCCTTTTGGCTTGTAATAATTAGCTACCCAGGAACATATTGCAGATATGAGATTTGAGATAAAAATATTTTGCTCCCAGGATACAGATTAGGTGTTCATAGGTACTCTAATCTCTACTAGTGCTAGAGGGTTATATAGCTGTAATACCATTGTCCTCCACCAAAGAGAAGTGGATTGAACATTTGAGCTCTGATATATATTCTACTGCTACTGCTAAGAGTAGAACCATGTCACCAAATTTTGGATGGATGTGTGATATACTGATATGTCAAGATGACACACATAGAAGTTACTAAAAGCACCGCCTTTTAAGTTTTTGTCAATGAAGCCTGAAGGCACAGAAGATCATGTCATGATGAATCATTTTGAGGCTACTCTCTACTTATCACAGGCGCAGCAAATTATACCATGATGAAGCATTTTTAGGCTACTCTCTACTTATTGCAAGGACTTGTTCCCATCACTTCACAATAAATGAATCAAATGAACATATAGAATTAATGGTTATATAACAAACTTAGAGATAACAATTTTACCCGACCCGCTAATTTTTCGCCCAACTCCGACCCATTAACCCGATTAATTGAACCCTATAGGGTAGGGTAGGGTACGAGATTTACCATCTCACTCCATTTAACACCGACTTCGACCCATTTATATATAAAACATATTTTATAATGATTTTAGAAGATT
>CM025782.1:23346201-23400076 GCA_014636745.2 Centella asiatica | reverse complement strand
ACAAATAGCGTAAATATCCATTATATCTGTTCCAATTGACCAAACGCAACATACACTTCTCTTCCCGTTACAAGCTCACTTGATAAATTGATTCATGTAAGAATCATGTACCATAAAATTCTCACTTTCTCACAAATTGATTTCAAAATTCACCCCACAAACTAATAGTAGCCTGACTTCAGCAGATGAAGAAACTATGATAGTTTTCCATCCTGTTACATCACATGATATTTTCACTCGCATAATAATCATGTACCACAAACTCTCACAATCTCACAAATTGCTCCCAGAACACACCCCACAAACCAACAGTAGACTCTATTCAGTAGATAAACCCTCAATAATGCAGCAAGATAAGCCAGATTTACATGCTCACTAAACTATCCGAAAGTGATTTGCACCTAGAATATCTCCTAGAAAGACTGTTTGAGACCCCTAAATTTCTCGACAAACATATAGGGAATTTGTCAAAGATCAATTTGCTGATGTGAAAGCCACACTAACTCAAGATTCCTTTGATGATAAACTATACGAAAATTTCAGGAGAAGCATCATGAGATAAAGATTTTTGAAGTAGTATGTTCATCTAGTGGCTATCTCTATACACCAAATCCCTTGTCCAGGTGGCGCATTATATATCTTATGTTTCTATGACAAGGCGACACTTTCAACTGTTACATCATTGAGACACAGTAAACATATTTTTACATAATATTTATTAAGACAATGCAGAAATTGGCTAATCCTCTAGAAGGGTTTCAATTTCCTCTCCTTCTAAATAATGTGCTAATTGATCTCAATTATAACAGAACATTGTATTGAATAATAACATCAAAGAAGGTTATGATATTCAATGCACTAAGCTAAAAGTAGATAGCGTCGGTGATAGCTTGGAAACACTTGAAAATAAATCAATGGAAAGGAACACTATATTCAAGTAAAGGTAGAATCTATCACTTAATAGAGAGCCATAAAATGATTAAATCAGGAGAAAAATCACATAATCGCTGGATGGAACAACCAGAATTGGCAGCATGCTTAAATTAGCCCTATGCCTGTTCCCTCAATTTAAGGTAATTTGTAAAAGATGGTCACTTAACTAGTTTATGTACATTCCCAACTTCTTCCATAGATGAAAAGCCAAGATAAGATCTTGTCCTCTCCCAGTGACCTTATGAGTTGCAGTTTGGTTCGTACAACTTTCTACAGTCCTAATTGAAGTAGAGTTTATGTTTTTATATAACTGAAGCTAACAATCTACATAATTATGTGTTTGGGCTCAAAAAAGACTTGTGAAACATGGAGAGCCAAATAAATGGCTTAATAATTATTATTGGTTCACAACATGAAAATAATATTTTCTTCACTTCTGTACAATGTTTTTCCTCCAACAAAATTCCACTATTATTAATGGTTTTTGTATTGTGTTCATTCATAAAATTTGATGACCACATTTGACTCAACCAATAATCTATGAAGAGGAAAAGTAATTCTCCATCCATCTCGAAAAAGATGGCTTAAGTAGAGCAGTTTTTTGTCTAAAAAAGGATGATCAAAGAAATAAGTTTAGACCACTTTATCCTTGAAAATGTACCCACATTCATTTTTATAAGTACAATAATCATTATTTGGTAGGAACTTGAAAAAGTATTCTAGAGGACCCACCACAAAGTATGTAATGGAAATTTCACTCTTTTAACTTGTTTTTCTTAAAAAATGTGCAATGTACTTATGACTCTTTTTTTGAGATGGAAGAAGCATAAATTTTTTTAATACTAATTATTAATGTAACCCGTGATTTGGATCGGATTTCAGTTAGTAGAATAAATTAGGATATTTAGTATCCCCATAATGCCTAAAAACACCCTTTGTAATACAGGTAACTTGGTCACATTTACAAGTGATAGCCAACTCTGTGCTAATGCATTCAATTAGTTGTCAAATAACATCATATGGTCTATAGGTTATGTGAAAAAGAATAAAATCAAGGAATTAGGATGTATCTAATTGCAGGTTCATTTGTTTATTTTAAATTCTGAAGAATTAAAGAGATTTTCATATTCACGTAGTTCCATGATTATTAAAAATGTATGATAATTGATAAATATGATACATAGGCAATTTGATACTTACACAAGGTGTATTGAGTATTGACAATAGCACGGTGTTGCAAGTACCAGTTGCGGTGCCATACACTTTAAAATACTATTCTAAATTAGCAACATGGGTTGAAAAACTTTTCATATAGATTCTAGAGTAACAATAAGACCTCAAAGCCTTCGCAATTTAAATTGAAAAAGGATTCTCTTAGCGAGTAGAGCACCTGGCTCTTTTTCTAATGCAGATGGCACAATCTTTTCTGCCTAATAGGGTGTTCTCTTGTAAAGTATTGTCCATTTTGAGCTCATAGACGAGTCTATGCCCTCACAGATTAGTACATTTCTTAGAAAAAAAGGTGTCTCACAATAAGAGGGAAGACTTAAGCTAATAGGATCCTTGACTGCTAACAGGTGTGGGATATTATAGTACCAAAAAGGCAAAAACCTTCAATTGCATTTTAGAGTTGCTTATAGCTTTGAGTGTTGTTTTATTCTACTTGTCATTTCAAGAATTCAAAGCTTCAGAGAAAATTATCTCTCTCAGTAATTTGGACTACTTTTCTCAGGTTTTAAGGTAAGTCTAGATTTTTGTTTACTATAATTGCTTTATAAGAAATTATTGTACTTAAATTTGTATATTACTTGATAATCTATTAAAACTTTAAGGTATTTAAATACTATCTCGAATTTATTTTAGATTATAAATATATTTAGCTGACAACTTTCAATGTTATAGTCATGCTAATATGCTTGCTTGATTATCCAATAAATTTTTGTAATCCTTATGGTTATATAAAGAGTATTTAGAATCACAATCTCAAAATCTTACAAAGGCAATGTGATTCACAACTCAGTTGCCAGATACTCTTGTTAAGCTAGCAACTCCAAATTTAGCATAGCCAAATCATTTCTTGTTTTCTACCTCTAATTGAACAATTGTTAAGGTTCTATTATTATATTAAATGCCCAAAAATTTTTAGAACAATTGTAATTGAGTGCACATTAAAAACAGACTAACCTTAATGAGTTTTGTGAAACGCTCATGACTTGATGACTATGATTTTAAGTAAAAGTAGTCAAGGATTTCCTTTTTTCCCAAATATGTGCATAGTATAAAGCATGCCCATTTTGGACTTGGATACAAAATAAAAGGAATTGGTAAGGCGCCCCTAGTGAAGCTTTTCTTAAAAAACATCCTTTAATAATGGTCAACAGATTATTTGTTTCCAGAATGCAAGCCAACACACTTAATGCAGGGCAAGCTCGAGACATATTCAATTTCAACAGGTTTTGGAAGCCGATGCCAAAGGGTAACCTAAGCAGGTAATATATTGTGATTCATATCTTTCAACAATTCTTAGAGTTGTATCTAGTTTCTGAAAGTTGTGATACTAGAGTCCAATTTTCCACTTCCAACATACTTCTTGAGCTATTTGTTACAAGAAGTGCCCTAACAGATAAGAGAAGGAAGAACCCCATCTATCGGACCTTTCGGTCGTTCAATTACAAGCCTTGTTTAACATCCTAATATTTCACATGGTCAAGTGCTCTTGCCAAAACTCTTTCTATGTTAAGTGAAAATCCTTGAAGCCAGTACGCAAATCCAAAACTTATCAAAGCTTATTAGAAAGCAAAAGGCTTTGCCAATATCTGAAAAATATACACCCACTTGGTTGCGATCTAATTTAGTTAATTGATGCAAAATGCATGGCATCTATCAATAACCATGCCTGTAAACCCTACACTCCTGAGACACCTAATATAAGGGACAGATAAAACAATAAGATACTCTTCAGCATCACTAGATCATAAAAAGGTCAGAAATTATTGTGGTGTGATAAGCATCCACTTTTTACTCCGTCTGGCTTGCGTTGACATTTATACAGTATAATACATGTTTTGACAGGAAGGTAAATAGAAGAGAACTAGACAAAATTTATAGATGATATATTTCTTTTGTTCTGCCTTGCTTTTGTGATCTTCAATAAGCCTAATGTTCTTGTGTTTCACCAATAATGCAAGTCAGGGAGGCACCGAACTTGAATATATTCACCGATATAAAAGATACTAAACACGAAAAATAAACGCAATTTTTAAAATGATTAATTAAAACCAAATAATAGTCGGAGCAATATGACATAATTTTACGTAAGTTGAAAACTGTAGATATCATTATGAACTACACACAAAACTTCTAAGTTGGGATTGTTAATCAATTACAGCATGTAATTATGTCAAGATGTCACCTATCTTAGTTAAGTTCTTAATTATCTGTTTAACTATCTAATATACATTTACGGAGATTTTTATTCAGCACCTGTATCCTCGACAGTTTTCTTATATTCTGGCTTGAGTTCATATGTTCCCTGGTTTGTTCCCCTTTTGTTGTATACACAGAGCTCATTCAGAATCTCTTTCAAGAATTGCTGCAATGAAAAATAAAAAGCACATTATGTACAATCATAAAATGATTAGTTTACCTGATTTAGTCTAATATAAAATTGGTTTTGACACTTTGACCTATATTTGTACAAGTCTAAGAAATTGTGTAGATGTGGTTATGATTTATTAAGTTTACATATCAGACAGCATATGCCATGCACCGGAGAAAGATCAGGACTTTGCCTTAGCAGGCTAGAATATAAATTATAGTTTATGCAAGATACAACAGCACGTAGTTTGATTACATATTACACATTGAACAACATGACAAAACTGTCAATTTGTAGATCTTCAACTCCCAAATTTTATCTTTAGAGCTCAAATTGCAAGAAAATGGATGAAGCTACATATCAAGTCTGGATAGTAAGTAGAGGACATACCGCAGGTTGATCTGTCTCTTGCACTAGCTGCTTCAGAGCCCAATTGGGCTGCCTCTCAAAAAGCTTGAACATGATATCTTCCAGTTCTCCACGGTCCCTTCTAGTCCTTTTCACATCTGAACCCTTTATTGGTGTTGTTTTCTTTTTTTCCTGAATAAGTGTATACATTAAATCAGCAGAAAATTTTTTTTCAAGTTAATTGAATAGCCAAGAGACAACTTGAATACCTTAGAATTGGTAGAAATTAACCCAATCATTCCAGGCATAGGCCTCATACCACGGTCATTATCAATCACCTGAAAGAACCAAACAGAATGGTGAAACAGTTTCTCTAACAGAATCTAAGATTCTAAGTACAATAAACAACAGACAATCTATTACAAGTTGAAGAAAAACATAATAACTGAAGCCGACCTGTATTTGTCTGTTCTTAATCATCGACTTATTCGTCCTCTCACGACACATTTTTCTGTACTCCTCCATGTTCTCAGTATGGGGCTTCATGTCAAATTTATGTTCGACTTTTCCTTCAACAGCAACCTTTCCTACATCCACATATGTGCGATGGTCAGTCTGTTGAAGAAAAGCCTAAGAAAGCCAAATTATCCATGGACACTTCAAGGAAGCACAGTAATCAATAGATCAGAAGTTAGGCTGCAGTGCTGCACTACATTTAAACCTCAAAAATGCAACTCAGATGTCTAACACAGGTAATTACAGAAAAAATATATAATAACCTATAGATAACTGACACAATAACAACAGCAACAAGTACATTGAAAAGTAGTCACCCAAGTTGAGTCCGACGTTCTTATTAGCTATAATCAAATTTTCATATGCATGAAGATCGTACTATGTATTAGTTAGAATGACCAGCTGACTTACTGAACTAAATGAACCTTGAAAAAGATATAATAATGCAAAACATAATCAAGAAGTATAAAACCCTCATGTATACTTCGGTTCTTATAAACTAATGAGAATATAGATCTGTTAATGATCTAGAGTATGGTGAGGACTAGACATGCCAAAACTATAGTAAATCTGGTCATTTTTATTTCGTAAAAAGAGTTGCACCTTAAAAAAATATTAAGAGTTGTATATTTCAAGTGAAAAAAAATTGGTTTATTAATAAATTAATTTATACAATGCTCTTGCAAATTTTTTAACATAAGTGAGAAAAGGATAAACATGAGTTAACACAAAAAGATTTTCTCGGCCAGATCTATTCAATATAGGATCAAAGCTTTAAAAACAATTAACCATAAATGGAAAGTGCATGAGAAAATATGAAGGTTCGTAATATCCTAATTGATTTGGTGATATGGAAGCCGAGATTTTCATGCAAAACCTCAATTAATCAATATACAGGCCTAGCTGCATCACTAATTTAGGTAACATGTATTCTCAATTAAAGTTAGATAGTATATACCATGTACTATTTACATTTCCGGTAAGTGGACTTATTCTTTTCTAATGTCCATGCATTACATAACCATTAATACATTACGAGTTACATAAAAAAACTGTGAATCAGAGTATAAAGTACAATGAAATACTAATCAAATGTAAGATCCTAACCTTGGTTTACTTCCGAGAAAACACTCATTGGAACAAAGTCTTTAAACATATTCAAAGAGTAACTTTTTGGCATGTTCCCGATCTCATTGCCAGCCATTTCCATAGTGAACTGTTTGCAGTTTAAGAAAAATGTAAGAGATGTGGACAAATGAATCACAACTTAATTTCATCGAATCATAAGTATGCAACATATTGAACTCCTCTACATGTAAAACAGTCCAACAAGAAAAAGTAATGCTTACATCTAGAATAAGTAAATGTGGCACAAAGCAAATACATGACATCATAGCATAGCACTTAAAATATGACTACATATTGAATTTTTTACGAATTCCATGCATTTTTATATATAACTATTTAAGTGATTATTTAGTGATATAATGAAAAACCTTGACAATTACAGTGCAAGTAAAAAAAAAAGTTCAACTCATTAAAAAAGATCAGGAAAAATTGAATATTTGATGCATCTGTTTTAGATTTGTAGCTACACAAAAATATCCTTCCAGCTCTGACTCTTATAACCACGTTAGTAGAATAAGCAGTCCAGCAAGTCAGAACCGTCCGATATATAAAACTATAAAAGCTACTTTACTCCAACTTTAACTCATCTATGACCCAAAAATATATACTAAACTTCTGAGCAAATAACTACATATGAAGCTTTTGCAATATATATAAAATAAAACTAAACACGGGTTGGGGCCATCTTGCAATCTTACCCGATCATTATATTCTTTATAATAAATAAACCCAAGGTTCAACAAGGGTCGAAACATACTTTTTTCCTATCTAATTTACAGTCCCAAACTTAATATAACTTTAGGATTGTAAGTGCCCAATGAGACACATATATGTTCAATGGGCTAAACGAGTGATAAAAGTTGAGTTACTACTTCAGAATTTGACCGTTAAGAACTCTCACATATGAAGAAATAGCGACTACTCATATAAATTAAGCAAACAATAATAAAAGTTAAGTAGAGTCGGCTTATTAACCAAGTAATTGATCTGAATTCTAGGGCTAACAAAGCTTCACAAATTGTAAATTGAGTAAGATAATTTTACCTGAAGAGAAGAGGGTTGTTCAGGACGGAGAGGATCGAGAGAGACAACGACCTTCGAAACTGGTTCGTTATCAGCGGCGGATTTCCATGAATTGGAGACGACAACTGGGCACTTCATCAGCCAAACGGATCGCTCCGACTTTGATGTATCGACCAAATTGTTACTACTAGTGCTGTTGCTACCATTGTTGCTCTTCTCTTCCTCCGTCTTTCTCTCGCTCATCTCGTTTGGCTTCTTGTTTATCTCTTCTTCTTCTTCTTCTTCTTCTTCTTCTTCTTCTTCTTCTTCTTCTGGTTTCGTTGTTATCTACTTCTTTGGCGGTGGTTATGTCTGTCCGATCAACACATTTGAAATGTTTTGACTGAACCGGACACTAATCCAACCATTGTTCGGATCGTTCAAAACATGACTTTGTTAGTTTGCTTGTCCAAAAAATAAATACAAGAACTTGTTTGCAAATTACAGTAATTTTGCTTGACTTGTTATTAAGTACTAACATTTTTTGGAAATTAAGACGTAACTTAAAGTCAAAAGTGTTTTGTTTTTCCTATTTAAAAATTATTTCGAAGTAAAAAATGAGACAGTGCTAACTTCCTTTTTTATCTTAACACATATTAATTTACTGTTTTTTTTCCTCAATTGAAACTAAAATTTTATTAAAGAGGCAACAACCTAAAGCACTTAACCAAAGACGCTATATCATATTTGAGGTAAACTTGATTAAAATAACTCCTTTATTACACAAGTATTTGCAGCATATTACAATTGTTAATATAAAGATGCTTCATACATCATGTAACGTGTAAGACCGTTTGATAAAACACACATTGTATGTAAACAATTTAAAATTTTCTTAATGTTAATAGCTCCATGAATAAATTATAAATGATGTTATATATCTTTAGCGAATAATGTTGAAATTAATTGTTTAAATTCAACTAACATGGCTACAATTCATGTGGATATAGGCTAAGCCTTAGCGACTATGCTCTCCACCTCCCTACTCATATCTTCCATACTATTCGGCTACTATAATTAAATTTATTTTTCTTTTAACTGAAATTTAATTGTATTTATTTGTGATTCAAATTTAGTGGACGGAAAATATTGAAGGAAGGAGTATGGAGAGGATCTCCTCCCAAACTTTAGGGCAGTCGCACCACGCATAACTTTTGTTGGTCATCGGCTGCTCATGACAACGTGGCTATGCCACATGAGACAGCCACCCACGATCGGGCGTGGGCAATGGTTGTCACGTGACCATTGTCACGCCCAGATCACCTCTTTTTTTTAAAAAAAAAATATATTTAAATAAATTTGATCAATCACATGAATCCATGTAGTTTACATTTAATTCATATATTTTATTTTTCTTACACACTCCATAACTTTTGACTCGCATAAATGTGTGTGTGTGTGTGTGTATATATATATATATTCACCATTTTTCAAACTTTAAATAGAGTCTAATATTGTATAGTTTTCTTATAAGTTTCAGATTTCTCTTATTAATAAGAATTTTAGATATATTTCATTTTCATTAATTGAATTACATAATAGAAAAGTACAATTAAATAATCATATTAATTTTATTTCATCATTAGCGTCACAAAATATTGTTATTAACTTTGAATATTTTTAAGGCGTTTATATTTTCATTATTATCAAAATGTACAAAAAAAAAATTAATTTTCATGAAATCATAAAATTAAAGAATTATCATAATTAACTACGAAGTGTCAATAATTACATTTATTTATATATTTGTAATTAAAAATAATGTTATTTCATATAAATTAAATATAAATTATGAGAATGAGAATATGGATGAGAGAGAAAACTTATTTGACATTCATGAATTAATAATCCTCCGGTCACCATGCAAGTGTTCTTAAAACAATATTGAAAGTTGATTTAGGCGGAACTATGCTATATTAGGTAACTTAAGCGGACAACTTTTTTCCTCATTTTCCGTTGATTGCTTAATATTTTTCAACTTAATGTTTCAAGTTAGACTTTAGTTCTTACTCGCGGTACAAATATCAAGAGTTTTTGGAGATCGAATCTTGGTGGATTTGTGGGTTGTGGATTTTGAAAATTAAATATATTTACTTCTTTATTGGAATATCTTGATTAAACAGAATTGTCTGTGACTTGTTGCAGAAAGATGTGTAATATATCTTATATTCATCTTTTCTTTATATTGCAATTATGATCGTTCGTACTTTATGTTGTTATAGAAATTTATAACAAGGCTATAAGATAAGAAATTTTGCCCTTGATCACTCGGTTAATGTTAAATTTTGTCCAAGTCTGTCTACTGCAACATTAATGTTACAAGACAGAAAAATAGCGAGGGATCAAGAGAAAGAGACTATGGGTGTTGATAATATATGAAGTGACAATATATATTAATGTGATTTTAATTTCACTTGAATCCATTAATATTTTATCTGATTTTAATTTTAATGTAATTCGATTATTTGAATCTTATAAAGTTAGATTAGGATATAAGATTTACCTCATCACCCTATCTAATCCCGACTCTGAACTGCTTATATATAAAACATACTCTCTATGTCCCAAAATAAATGACTTAACACACTTTTTGTAAGCAATTTTAGGTAAAATTTATATGTTAAATATTTTATTTAATTTAATAAAAATAATGAAATAAAATTTTGGAAGATAAAAATTAACATCATTAAAAAATTAATTTTATTTTAAACATTTAACGTGTAATAAATTTAACCTAAAAATATGTGCCGCTACAGTAGTTAAGGCATTTAATTTGGGACAGAGGTTGTATATTATAATGATTTTAGAAAATTTTGTAAGAAACAAATATTAAAAAAAACAACGGGGAAAAAATTAAATTTTAAAAATATAATTCGATTTAACTGGACGAGGCAGATTTGATGATTATATATTTTTAACAGGTAGAATTTGAAAACAATTCTCTCATCCTATACTCATCTCGTTGTAATGTCTAATATTAGGTTAGTTAAACGAGAAAAACTCAACGGTCATTTGGTTGAAAATTTGAATCATTTCGTCACTATTTTTTTGTGAGTAATTTGTAACTATAATAGCATATTGTTATATTATATGTAATTACATATACATGTTGGAGATGATTGAGATTGTAGATTGTTATATATAATTATATACTTCTTGTGTGTACTTTATAAGTACCAATGTAGATAGTTATACATAATTATATATACTAGTGACATAGCCCGTGTTTGATAGGGGCTTTTTTTATAAATAATATTTTTTTAACTATATTATAATTTTATATTATTTGTTTTTTAATTTTATAATATTAAATAAATTATATAATTTTATTTAAATTGGTTAAACATTTATATTGTAATAATTTTATAGAAACTAAAAAATTAGACCATTAATATTCGTATATCAGATCGATCAAGTGTATATCTAATGCTATTAAAAATTTGTTGATAATATGTAACAAAATATAGTTCTATATTTTACCTTTCTTAATTAGACGATATTATAATTTTATTATTCATAATTTATTGTATATCAAATTAATTACAAATAGAAATACTTCTTCTAACAAAATTTGCTTATTTTATATCAGATTTGAGGATAGTTTTTTTGTTAGAGATATCTCCATTTTCTAATTTTTTTTATTTGTTAATTCTATTAGTCGACTTTTTCGATTTAAAATATCATTTTCTCATTTTACATAGTTTTTGTTATGCAAGTTTTTGAAATTATTATTTACAATTTAAGATTTCAATAATGTACTAATTACCTAATAATTCCAAATGACACATAGATAAATTATAAAATCAATTATTCAAATTCAAAAAATAATTGAAAAGACATTTAGGTAAATTAAAATCAAATATTTAAAAATAAAAAATTAAATAAATACATGTAACTTGATCAAGTTAACGTAATCGGTGAATTTCCTGAGTTAACCAATCAAGTTATCAAACAAATGAGATGTCTTCTAAAATAATATCCTAATAATAGATAATATATGGACATGTTGGAGATGAGTCACATGGTAGATTGTTAGTTACACATAAGCTAATCCAGTCACTCTAAAATGAACTAAAGAAATAAAAACTTATTCAAGTTGTAAAATTTTAATAGGTTGTCAATTTTATATGTCTTTTATATATTGAAAAATATTATATACATAATATTTTAGTTTGTATAAATGTCTATTAGAGAGTGATATATTGATGTATAAAAAACTTATAATCCAACTAATATATATAATAGTTGAATTCTAATTTAATTAAAACATTTATCATTAAATGTATTAATCTAATCCAAATACGATTTAAAAAAAAGTATATTGTCAAATATAATAAAAAAATTATAAATTGTTTTGAATATTTAAATATTTTATGAAAATAATTGACGGTAAGCATATCTAACTATATGATTCAAAACAGAATTGCGCAACAACTCTTTTTTAATGGGCATATTCAAAAAATAAATTAACGTATTAAAAATTAAAATTACATATAATCAAAAATTAAGATTAATTTTTTAAGGAAAAAAAAATTATACAAACTACAAAATTATTACATAAAATTTCATTATGTACTATTTACATACACGATATATATATATACACACACATACATGTAACTAATTAATATATTCAGGAGAAATAATCATGAAAGATCTTATCAAAAATTGATAAGAGTCTTATTCTTTTAGTTTTCTTTTCCAAAATGGATCTTAACCATAATTGATAAAGAACCCATTTCTTAGTTTTTTTAACGACCATAATTAATAAGGAACCTATTTCTTAGTTTTTTTAATGACCATAATTGATAAGGGACTTATTTCTTAGTTTTTTGAATGATAAAAAATAAAAGACATGCAATATTATATATTGCATTAATCGATTTTACAAATTGATATGTGCAAATTAAAAAAACAAACTTTCTAAACCCTAATATATTAACGTAGATCAAATAATGATAAATATAAACAGTTGAACGTAAAAAACAACAATCCTTTTTAAACACAATAATAATATAATAATATGATCAACAATAATAAATATTAATATATATATATACATATACAATTTATATTTTATTATAAATATTATCTTATAGATATTCAACATTAGCAATAAAAAAAATATTTTAAGAAATTTAAACTTATATATGTAAATCTCAATTAAACACACAATCTTGATATTCACAAAGAAAAAAATAAATATAAATTTTTTAAAAAATAAAGATAATATTTAAAATATATATAATTTATAAATAAATTAAACTTAATAAAAATATGTGTTCGTGTTGTATACAAGTTACGTTGTTAGTATTGCTTATATCCTTTTGAACTCTTTTGTGTAGATTTATATATTTCATTAATCATGATATGATACTAATAAAAGTTTTTTCGAAGTGATTGATTTTCGTAAAATAGAAAACATTGTATCACATTGAGATGTTGATTTGACAATGGGATAATAAATTTGTAATCCTTGTTTTTTCTTTTGGGTCTTTCATCTTTTTTAATCGACACTTGTCCATGACTTGCGTCATTTCAACAACTTTTAGGCCCTTCGTCTTTTTTAATTAAGATCCAGCCCGACTTGTGTTATTTAAACAACTGACACGGAAAACACACTGATAAACAATTGCACACAATAAGCGAGAGTCTCACGCTTAAGCCTAAGGCCAACTTCAATTCACCATACCATAATTCATTTCGTGTAGTGATTGAAAACTCGTACAAGGATATTTAACAGATGGTTCAATATCATTCACTTATTTATGTTATAATTATTAAATTCCATTGAAAAATATACAACTTTCATAAAAATAATTAGCACGATTATTTAATTTGGCAGATACACTTGTTTCTTTTATATCAACAATGCAAAAATTGGACAAATGTGAATCATTTTTCCAAAAAAAAAACTTAAATAATTTGTACATGAAGGATAGACTTATGTGATTAAAACTTTATAGTCTCTATACAATTAATGTGTATAATTTACTTTTATATACTATATAATTTGTAAAATAATCCGGTGCTTGTATGATTACAAACATATACAAGTTGTAATTAGATTGTATTCTCTTTAGATTCATAATTTTAATAATTTCACAACAGAAATATAGGTTATTATGTTGTTTTGCTTATAAATGTAAATTTAAAATTTTAAAATAAAATTGACGAATAACATATGTGCATAACATATTTAAAAGCTATATTTTAATGAACTTTCTTCCACAAATTTCAAATATATATATATATATATATTAGTGTTCTGATAACAACTTACGCATCTAATAAATCGAGAGAGAATTTATAAGTTAAATCGGTGATTGAAGTTTCATTCGGGAATTTATAAGTTCAAATCGGTAATTATATATTTTTCTCTATAAATATGAATGAAGGAAGTATTATGAAGTAAATAAATTGAAGTTGATTTGAATTTGGTAAAAACAAAGAAGATACTTAAAAGATGATACTTCTACCTGCTAATACAAAAATGTCAAATATGTTGAAAGTGAAAGCCAGCCCAGATATTTTTTTCTTACCCAACTTCCGTATTCCAATTAATCACTTAAATAAGCATTGAAAATATAAAACAATCCAAAAATATCTAAATCCTCTTTCCGGTCTACCGTAGATATTCTCAGAACCATACAAATAATTAAATCAGATAAATAACGTATAATCCAAACCATACACGTGTGAGAATCTCACGGGTCGAGGCCACACCTACCCCATCCTATCGGATCCAATATAATGAAAGTGTAGTAGCGAGCAAGCTAACGGTACGACTTCTCTGTTCTCTCCACTCATGGACCGCTTCTTTATCTTCTCTCTTTTTCTCCTCCTAGTATCTTTCACTGCCGCCTCCGAAGTCGTCTCCGATGTATCCTCCGACGAGCCGTTGATCAGGCAAGTTGTGCCGGAAGCCGACGAAGATCATCTCCTCAACGCCGATAACCACTTCTCGCTCTTCAAGACCAAGTTCGGGAAGGCCTATGCTACTCAGGAAGAGCACGATTACCGATTCTCGGTTTTCAAGTCTAACTTGCGCAGTGCCAAGCGTCATCAATTGCTCGATCCTTCCGCTGTTCACGGAGTCACTCAGTTCTCCGACTTGACGCCGGCGGAGTTTCGCCGGACCTATCTTGGCATGAAGCGTCTCAAGGTTCCCAAGGACGCTCCCAAGGCTCCGATCCTTCCGACTTCAGATCTTCCGGATGATTTCGACTGGAGAGATCACGGTGCCGTCACAGGTGTCAAAAATCAGGTATGGAAATAGTAATCTACCACGTTCCTCTTAACTCAGACATACAGAGAGACGATATACATGTTTGTAGTCAATTGGAGTTTTTTTTTTTGCTTAAATTTAGTTTTGATTAAATCGTTGTTGGTCAAATTGTGTATATTGTAGGGTTCATGCGGATCATGCTGGTCTTTCAGTACAACTGGTGCTTTAGAAGGAGCTAATTTTCTTGCTACCGGGAAACTCGTTAGCCTCAGTGAGCAGCAACTGGTCGATTGTGACCATGAGGTTTGCTCTATTTCCTTGCGTTGACTTTTTAAATAACAGACTTTTGCATTTTTTGTCTTCATTGACTCGTAATTTTATTTTAATTTGTCATTTGCGATGATATCTTGTAAATATTTATCGCACTAACTTATACTTGATTAGCCTCGACGATTTCCTTTTTTTGGTTGGTGTTTGTTCTTTACGATCGTTTGTACTTATTCTGCTCCATGGTTATCACATTATGTCGTAATTGATTGTTTCAAGGTCATCTGAATGACGGAATATGAATCTAACATTTTTTTTTGATATAAGATGTCTTTAACTTAACGATACATGTGATTTGAGAATTAAACATGTTATCGAAATCGAATATTGCTTATCCGAACAAATTTTTAATTTTTGTTTGTTCATTTCTTGTGTCGAATTATCTAGCTCTTAGTGGTGTTCGAGTTGGCGATTAGTGTATTACCTTATCAATTCGAAAACCTGAGACTTTAAGCTTTTCAATTGCCTCGTATGTCATTATTTTCCTATAACGTTAGCGATCCGTGCACATATTTATGCTTATATTAAGAATGTTTGCATCTTTAATTTAAATGGGCTAGACTAGTTTAACAAGGTACTGTTAACTCTTTGGTGCTACGCATTTGATTTAAAATCTTTAAATTACTGCAAATAAAAGTATATCACAATTTTAAACTTAGAATTGTGATTATCATCACCATTGACATATCTTTGGATCTGTATCAAATGATACCTTTATATCTTCGAATGCAGTCATAACCTATCCCTGTAATAGATGCCAAGTCTAGGAGTGCTCATTGCTACAAGGCATGTTGATCTTTAGAAATAACATCTCAAGGATATTCACTTTTTGATACTGTTGAATTGTTAGAGAATGTGCACAAATGAAAGAATGAACTTTTTAACTTACTGATGTATCATTATTCATTAGTAGTTGATCTGCCCTTCTATAGTAAAGTTTATAATGGCCTTCATTTGGATTGTTATATTATTGTCAGTGTGATTCAGACGGTGTGTGTGATGCTGGATGTGATGGGGGGTTGATGAATACTGCATTCCAGTATACGATCAAGGCTGGCGGACTTGAACGTGAAGAAGATTATCCATACACTGGGACAGATGGTAAATGCAAATTTGACAAGACAAAAATTGCTGCATCTGTATCTAATTACAGTGTGGTTTCAATCGATGAAGAACAAATTGCTGCAAATTTGGTGAAGAATGGTCCTCTTGCAGGTACAGGACCTTACACTCCAGAAGAATTTGGTTAAAAAAAAAAAAATTCAAAAAATAATCTCTTTACAAAAATTTGAATGTTTTCTATAGTTCAGAGATAAGATGACCCGTGTAACTAATTATATTCTGTTTTTATGGGGGCAGTTGGCATTAATGCAGCCTGGATGCAGACTTACATTAAGGGAGTTTCTTGTCCATACATATGTGCAAAGTATCGTTTGGATCATGGGGTACTTCTCGTGGGTTATGGGGCTGAAGGATATGCTCCTGTTCGTTTGAAGAATAAGCCTTACTGGATCATTAAAAATTCATGGGGAGAAAATTGGGGAGAGGATGGATATTACAAAATTTGTAGAGGTAATGATATTTGTGGGGTTGATTCAATGGTCTCCACAGTGGCTGCATTTCACACTACTCAGTAGTCCATATAATTATTTGCCACATAAACGATAACGATAATTATGGTGAAGGCTTTATTAATGTTTCCATTTGTAAATAAAAACTGTAATTTATGTAATGTTACGCTGAATGCGTCTGGATATGTAGATCTTAAGATTCCCGTAAACAATGTTTTACTTGCAAAGGTATTCCTATGATCTTTGTTGTGGTAATATGAAATGTTCTATTTTCACATTTTCAGATTTATCATTTCTACTCTTAAATGATTATATTGCACGCCAACACTTACATTTCGAATAACTGATGGCTACCTTTTGAGTCTGTTTTTACGACGCGCAAAATTGTTTAATAGTCGTGCACTCGTGCTTCCAGAATTAGAAATGCAATACAAATTTGACTTAATATTCCATATAAATTTTATTTTTGGATTGTAGTGTTAGTTGTGAATTTAATAAAAGTCCCGATAGTTATTTCGTAACGGTGGTGATAGTGATGTGAGTTTAGTAGCAGTGATTTTGGTGGTAATATTTAAAATAAAAAATGTACATGGAATAAGGAAGGTGCAAGTGGGCACAATTTTCATGCGCATTAGCTTGTAACAAGAAGAATTGAAAGAAGATACAAAAATAAGGGAATAAGAAGGGAACATGATTGTATAAATCTTTTGTAGGTACAATAACAATGTTAGATATCGTATATTCCCTTATTCTTGGATATTCTTTCCGTCAGTACAGATGAAAATTTCAACTGAATCTTACATAAGGAGCAAGTAAAAAGAAAAAAAACCCAGAGTGTTATATAGATGATAAGCCACTTTACAAATTAGTAAGTGTACATCAAACAATACAAGATAATTGTATGGTTTAACAAGAGACGGTATGATTTGGCATCTGTACGATGCACCATTCTTACATTTTACAACAATATACAACACGGGCCGGTAAAAACAAAATGAGCTTTGAAGACCAACAAAGAATCAGACCCCCTAAGCAGGCACTTGTCAGCATGACTGCTCGGTTCCTTGTTTCTACAACATTGAAATGAATCAAGGAATAATAGTGAGTTGCCACGGAGTGATTCCAGGCCAGTCTCACTTCACTATCTCTTCAGTTGCAATTTCGGAGACCTCATCCCTCCATGTAAACGAATTGAATTGAATTGAATTCAACTTTACAGTGTTCAGTTTCATATAGTTACTAGAGTCACAAGTGATTAAAGATATCATTCCTCATCTTCACTAATTAATGCAAAAGAAAAGGGATAGAATTTGTGACCATCTCCCTCATAAAACTTGCTCTGAAATTCCACCCAGTGAAGCCGCAGTGCATGAAGGAATGCACTTAGGGTCTCCATCACTAACAGAACTCCAACAGTTGCAAATATGAAGACAATTACGCCAATTGCAAGAATTATGACATTGTTGAACCTGCAATCACAACATTAGCGCAGTAGCTTTGGTAGTTGTCACTTATTTACCTTACAATCATGTTCTCAGAAAAAGAAAAGTGAAGTGAAATGACCTACCCCCAAGCAAGAAGTAAAACCTTATCGTAGAAAACACTGGACAACTCTGAATGTGCAAGGCTGAATGAAAACAAGATTATTAATATATGGCCTCAGGAAACCAAAGGGACAAGAGAGAACAGTAATATGATAGTGTCAACTGTCAAGAGGACTTGTACAAACCCATCCTTATTAGTATGACATATAAGCTACAAATTAAGTTTCCCCCCAAAAATAATTTGAAGTTTCTGTCTGGTATGTGCAATACCTGAGAGCCCATAATCTAAGGTATGAAGCTGTGTTGGAGACTGCTCCAAGTACAAATTCTATAGTATGTATAAGTTGGTGCACAAAAACTTCACTGAACTCAAAGTCCCCATGCCCGTCTGAACCACTAACATGAGACTCCATTTCAGTAGAGTCATCCATGATTTGAAGTGGTGTGTAGGATTGACCACGGTGTCTCTGAGAAAGCATGACAAAGTAAAATTTTGACTTCACAGGAAAAGGATAAGAAGATGGGAATAATGCTGTAGACATACTTCCTCATGTTGCTTCTTCAAAAGAAGTGGCTTGGGGAACAGCATCCAGGGTACAGCAACGAGTGCCAGTATCAGTAACACAAGCTGAAAAAGGGAAAGAATATTACTGGAATCAATAATAATTTCTAATGAAGAAATAAATTATTTCTATAATAAATGTTGAAGAAGATCAACCTGAAAGTATTTCTGGCCGATAAAGAGTTGATTGTCACCCAAATCATCAGTAGGACTAAGGAACATGTATATCATTACATGGTACAGATCAGCTTGAGAGCCAGTACACCATTTTACAATTATGAGAAGCGAAAGGTAGCCAAATAAGCTGTTCAAAAATATCATCTGTGGAACAAATTGGTACCTGAAGCAATGTAGCAATTAGGGATGACTGTCATGTATACATCAAACAAATGGTGATAAAATTTCACTATAACAATGGAAGAAAATGGATCTTGTTTAGAGATTTACATTTTGAGAAGTAAGATTTGTGAAACCAACTAGTGTACACACGTATTTATAATCACATCCTTTTGGGTTTACTGATCCTAAGGAATGAGGAAGATCCACATTATGTTATCATATGTATCCTTGTGCAAGGATCAATCAAAGGGAAATGCACATACCAGATATTTAAGTCATTCTGGAAGAATTTTGCATTGAAATAGCTCAAACTAATTCCAAGATTCATCTGAGCTACCCCCAGTAAGATTGACATCTTCATCTTCAAAGAGTTGAGAAATGGCAACTCACTACGAGTACCATGCCACATAGGATCCACACCAAATGGATATGTGTCACGAACTTTAATCAAACCTATCGTATGAGCCTCACTAAAAACAATAAAAAGATTTAGAGACTGTATGCAGTATATGACAAAATAAATTCAATATAAAATCGTACTAGTTCAATACCTGCAAGAAGAATCACGACAATCATAAGCTGATCGTCCAAAGAGTTCAAATGGGACAGAAAAGAATTCATTGTATATCAAGCCAGTGTATATTGAAAATATTGACATCATCAAAATTATGTAACGACCACCAAAAGTCATATCCAAGATGTCACCAAGCTTCTGCAGTTGGGGGAAAAAGATCATCAATTACTGCACAAGGAACTCATAGCAAAATGAAAACTACACACAAAACTTGAGAAAATATACGAGACTGGTTCGATTTATCAATTCAAGCTCACCTCTTTTCTAAAGCATAATATTATAAAGTACCTATTGACCTCATTAGAGAGTAGTTAACCCATCAATAATTTTGTATTCCAATTGTTTATGTTCTTCTATCATGTAAGACATTATCCTCCCCATTTATCTCTGGTTGTTTCTACTTTCAGTTGACAGACAAAAGCTTTCAAATTTAATTTTATACATATCCATATATTCTGGAGTCATTTAATCCCTTTATGAAGAGGAAATGTGTTTTGAGCATGCGTCGAGTTCAACTAGGCTTGAACCAAAGGATACATCCTAAGGTTTGTGTTTACCTGTTAAGGACTCGCATATGTAGTAGCTAGATAACTTTCCAAGTTATTCAGACTCAAGTAGAATAGAAGATGCAAGTTGTCACTGCTCATCTAGAGCATAAGGAAGATGTCAGTGACACTAAGCTGGGTAATGCATATGTAAATAATTTTGAACCTATAATAAGCTAAGACTACAAGACAAATAAGCTTTTAATTTGGTACGGCATTCAACAATTGAACCATTCAGCTTATATAAAACAGGCAAAAACTAAAAGTAGTAAAGCATGAATTGTGACCTTATTATCCGTTATCGAATCAGAATTTTACTATTCTATACACGCCGTATATAATACTACTAAAACGAAACAATTCAACAAATAAGTAACTCTACTAATCCACAAAAACCCCAACACCCCCACCCAAAAAAAAATAAAAAAATAAAAGAAAGAGAGAATACTAATTTAACTCAACTTCATGCTGAATACCAATTAAACACAATATAAAATGAATTATTTCAAAATATTTAAACTAATTATATTAAAGTAATATACTAATATGTAACCATGCTTCACTGGGCTTTCCTATCGGTAATAGCTAGGACATCAGTAAAAAAATTATATCTGCTTTACAAAATTGTATTAATCACTGAGAAACAATGCGATCACCTGACTAGAAAGCTTCTTTTCTCTCAGCAAGAAATATAGAGTTGCAAGAAGCAAGCATACACCATGGCCCCAATCTCCAAACATCACAGCAAAGAGGAATGGGAATGTAACAATAGTGTACACACCAGGATTTGCTTCCTGATACTTTGCCACCCTGCAATGACATCAGTGCAGACTTCAGTAGAATTAATTCCCACTATAAATTGTTTGCAAGCCAGTAAAGCAAGCTATATACATACATCTAACATGTACGGTAGGCACGAAACCATGTAATCTACCTTTTGACAGCACTAAATATAACATAGATAACCAGAATCTCACTGCCAATCAATTTTAAGATGATTTTAGCAAACCATTATATGAAGTGATAACTATCTACTAGTGTATGGTATATGCTGTTCAAAAATGATCATTACACTTCTATACATCTTCACAAACTTAGAATGTGAGCCAGTTTTGCAATAAAATCTTGGCTCAAGTGACATAACACTGGTGGAAAGACAAAAGGAAAGTCTTCTTTTCTAACTCTTGAAAGAATCATTAAGCTCAACACGGTAAATGAAGAAGCTTCTCAGAAAAATGTGAAGTCATAGTGTTAAAAATCAGATCATTCATGAGCAAGTCAAGTAAGCATTATGAGAATAAGGAAAAAGAAAAAAGAGATAACGTCAGATAACATCAAGCATCAAGGTCGGTACTGTAAAGAGCAAGAGAAAGAAAAAAAGGAAACATGGGATGTACAGAAACTATAAAGGTTTTTCTTTCTTCCTTCTTTTGGGTTTCTTTTCCCTTCCTTCATTTGTCATGCTTTGATTTTAGAGACTAAAACCCTTGTCAGCTCCTTCCGAGAAACACTAGTTAGGGAGAAATCATAATGTGGTACTTCAAGAAGTTGGACCTGTTGTTTTCCATACATCTGATATTGCCCATAGTGCAGTTCAAGTGCAAAAGTGAGAGAAGATGCAAGAGGACAAAATCTTGAAGTTGAAATATCAGTTAGCCAGTAGGAGTGCCTCCGGAATATGAACATAAACTATTATTTTCTTGTGCTTTTGTAAGAGGAAAAAAAGAGCTCCTGCTGTCCGAAGTAAGTTATCAATTTGACATCAGTCTTTTGGTTGTGGCACATATTCTCCAATTTGCCAAAATTACAATATATAATTAAATTCAGAGTAAATATGGTGTCAATTGCATGTCATACAAACTTAAAGTACACTGAAAACTAAACTGATCCTAATCTACTATTTAAACCATAGGCACTTACATAAATTTATGTGAATAGCCAACTTGTTTTAAGGGGAAAAAAAACTCAGCATCAAAAGTACTTACCCATATGCATCTACAATTTCTTGAAAAGCTGAAGTGACCTTGTTTGTGCGGAAAAACGTCGGTGGCAGTTCCTTTGTACACAAAACTTGGAATATGGCCCCTACTTGTGAATTGCTGTCAGAAGTTGCCCGCTGCAATACACTTTGAATCTGCACATTCAAGGCTTGCTCATTCAATAACTCCCTACAGAGTACAGGCTAGAGCTATATTGAGACATATAATTACACCTTTGGTGAAGCATTAGAAGCTAATACCTGAATTGTAGCAAAAACAGGGCACCAGCCTTCTGCCACAAGGCACTTCTTTGTCACATCAATGCTGAGCATATTCAGCACATGGTAAATACATTTTTCCTTCTTCACCTTTAGGAATCAAAAGATATATATTTTAACTGAAGATACTCACTTCACAATATTGACACAAACAGGCAGGATATAATTACATAACTGTATGATGATAATTTCATCAAAAGACTTGATACTGCTAAAAATTACTAAAAAACTTACCAGAAGATTCCATTTCTCAAAGTCATAACCAATAGTCTGTAAAAGGTTTCCACGATGCAGCTGTCCAACATCTATGGTAGTCTTTAGCTCAGAAAGTTTTCCAGACACCTTAAAATCATAGATCAAGAAATCTTGAAAAAAGTGATCATAAATTCCGATAACCAACTTGTCAATAACAACAACAATATTTGCCTATGTACTGCTGCTGTTGTTGTTACATATTATTATTATTATAAAGAAAACAACAGCAACTGTACCGGCAGTAGTGAAAAGTATAACTGGAAATCAGTCGTACGTATTTTACAGCTTTTTTATGTACCTTCTCAAATGTTATTTGAAATTATGTAAAACATTGTTCTAAATATGGTTTTTACTCTCAAATAAATGTTGACATTTTAATTTTAATTATGTCGTATTTTGAATCAAAAAAGTTACACACACTCTCTCTCTCTCTCTCTCTCTACATACTCCTCTATAAAGAAGAATTACAGCAGAAATTGCAGCTGAAGGTAAGGTACTCAACATAGAGAAGGATTTCATCATTGCCTTGGGCATCCTACTCCCATGACACAGATAGTTTGCTAGCTATGAGTCAATCAGCACTAATGATAGGGAAAATAAGACAAACAAAAGTTTGGCACAGTGCCACAAAACAGAGAAGCCAAAAACATAAACTAGCAAAAAAATTGATACCAATTCCAAGGCACGCAATAAACAAAATAAATGAATAAGCAAAAAGAACAAGAATATATGCTTAGAATTTATGCAATCTTTGATACATTATTTCAGAAGGCTAAACACATACTTCCGTGATCATCTGATATTGTCTGCCTAGATCGTCTGTAAATGGATAGCGGTTTGCTCCAAATGCATCGCATATTTTCAGTATTTTATTTTTTGCTCTTTCTCCAGAATAGAAGACAACAAATACATTTTTATCAACCTGTACGTAAACAGCCATCATATTTTCTTAAATTGTAAAAATTAAGAAAATCAATTTAATTAACATGAATGATATGGCACGTGAATGTAAACAAAACATTAAGATGAAGAAAGCATCTGATTGTTGGAGTTACATAGAACAGATATGGTACACGTTAGACCAAGTTTATAAAACAAACTCAGAAACATAATATTTCATCTAGTGTAATTATTGGTATAACACTGAAAAGAAAGGAAAACAAAATCAGAAAAAATTCATCAGAATGTACAAATGCTATAAAAAATCAAAGATGTATTTACATCACACTTTGAAGTTCAAAAATTAAATAAATAATTGAAGCTGTTGCAATATTAACCTCTTCTCCAGACACAGGGTCAACTACAGAATCTTCAACAACAGCTTGCTTCAGAAACACATTACCCCTGGTTGCACGGAAAAGGATCCTCTCAAAAGCTATTGACTTTTCTCTTGGAACTAGTCCACTAACAGATCCAAGTTTTACTTGCTTTGACGGATCTGTAGACATTTCCTAAACAGGAAAACCAAAAAAAAAAAAATCACCTAGGGTATTTTTTGGGAAAAAAGAAAAGAAAGAGGATTTAGTTCATTTATAAATTTGTCAAACTAAAATATAGAACAGTACTTGCTCTAGTAATAGAGGACTGTCCATTGATCCATCACCAATGCGATATTCATCAAATTCTCTTTGATGAGCTGCAGCACTGTTTTGAGCTGAGTGGAAAAATTCACCGGCCTGAATTGAGAAACATGGCGTTCACGCCAAATCAGAAGTTCACAAGGAGTTTTGTAAAAGTTAAGAAAAAAAAATTTCATTTCAATCACCAGAGAAAAGAAATCTAAATACATTACATCCCAAAAAGATGCTACTAATGTCCTCATATTTACCTTCTGCAAAACAAGCTTATATTCTAGAAGTTCATTGTAAGCACGTTGAAGTTTTTCATTGTTTGTATTCATCTCTGTCAACTCAGCTTCCAGGTCTCCAAGTTTCACCTAGCCATTATTAATTAAAAAGAATTCAAACCTGAACGATAAAAACCCCCCGTAAAAGAAAATAACTGAAAGATCGTACCTCTAAGTAATCTAAATTGATATCGGCTCCCAATTGATATCTTGTTGAGGGTGTGAAACCTCCCTTCGCCATTTGTTCCTTAAAGAAACGTAGCTTGCGTGCCATCTCCCCACATCTTTTAATCTAACAAAGAACAGATAATAAATATACATAATTTCTGAATAGAGAACAAAAATTTTCTGTAAATTAAATAAATATTTATGTACCAATAATAAGACAGTTTTGAATTTGTAGCAAGAAACACACCTGAGCGGCATATGTCCTCTGGAACGGGCTCTTCTCAATGTTTAGCTGTCAGAAAACCAATGAACCAACAGCATCTCAGATCCCAAATTCAAAAATAATAGACACACGATTGCAGGCAATGTTGCTCGCATATTTAGTTAAAGGATTGACATCAATCATCTTAATCAAAGGTTATTGGCATATATTTGGTGTCATTTATGGTTTACAGAAAGAAATAAATCCTTCTACCAAATGATAGACTAGATGACTATACAAACTACACTTCTCTGAGATTATAAAAATACATGTTTATAAATTACTAGAAAGAAAGAATCCTTCTTGAATTAATCATAGCTGTAGTTGCCTTGCAAAATATATTTTGCATCGCTAAAGGAATACTGAAAGAAACTTTGAATCTCAGTCATCTTAAAAAGTAGTCAAGCGGAAGCATGAAATTTATATCACATACTGAAAACCAACAAACACACAAAATGGAAAAGTGAAAAAAGTTGAAAAGTCGGCATTACTTTGAATCCTTAAGAAGACAACAGTAAAGTATTCAACACCAGAAAACCAAATTAGAATAAATTGTATAGAACAAAATGCAGTCAGAGATCAAAAATTAAAAAGAAAAAAAATCTGGTAATGCAAAACCTAATTGCAATCAAAGTATCAACAATCTAAAGATCAAAATAACCAAATCCTAAATGCAGGCAGATTCAAATGAACTTATAATATCATTAACCTAAAATTGACGAAGAATACATAAACGCAAATACATTATGATACGTAAGGCTTGTAGCTTACGTCTTTGAATTGGAACAATCCGAGATCACCGAGATACGAAATGGTGCGATGAGCAGATTCAATTGGGATAATCAGCTGAACCAATTGCATTGGTTCTGATCGGAGCAAATCCATTGTCGGCCAACCACCTCTCTCCTCCATTTTATAATTATGTTTTCAATCGCTCAAATCACACATGTGCAATCATATGTTTGTAATTAGAATGCAGTTCTCCCTCCGATAAGACGCCGGTGACAATTGATCGGAGGGATCGACTCTATCGGATTCCGACAATCTTCCGAGTTCAGTTCTTTCTTGCCGTGGGTGTCTTCAAAACGCGTCTGTGATCTACCAACCGAATTTTATTGTGTGAACCGCATGACGTCGTCGTATAAAGTTACGTATCTTGCGTTTATTTTTTGTATTTGAAAAACAACAAATTTTACCACGCATCTTTGTGAAATTTAATAATATCGTTTTATATATTATTTAATGAAGTAAATAAAACAATAGTAAATAATTATATATACTGTTTTTTTTTCAATTTTATTGTCATGTATGAACTTCAAATCATAAATTGATTCAATTTTTAACTTTTTCGAGATCATTTTTGATGAAAAGCATAACAAACTCGATATTTTAAATAGACTCAATACATTCAAATCATAAATTGAATCAATTTTTAATTTTTTCGAGATTGTTTTCGATGAAAAGTATAACAAACTCAATACAGTTTTCATAAGAGTTAAAAATATGTTCAAATTCGGAACTGTAACTTAGTGAATTAACCTAACAACTAATTTACTAAGTTGTTTTGTACTTTTTTTCGAATTATCACAATTTTTGTAATAATCTATAAGAATGGATTTAGTTGTAATCATTTTAATTAAATATATTTAATTAGTGATTAAGATTATAATTGATTTAATTGTAATCAATTCATTATAGATTATTTCTAGTTCGACTAGCTTGATTGCATGTTTTTTTTTTTAATTTATTATTATCATTATTATTTGTAATTAGGATTGGGAAAAAAACAATAAAGAGTTCAATTGATAGAGTAAAACTAAAGAATCATCCTTAACGTATTCTCTTGTTGTGAATTTGTAATTAGGACTGGAAAAAGAACACTAAAAAGTTTAATTGAGAGAGGAACGTTAAATAATCATCTTTAATGTATTCTTTTCTTGTGAATTAATATATAGGAATAGTAATAGATAGATATTTTACCTAACAATAATTAGAGATTTATACACCATAAAAAAACTTATTTAATTGGATGGAATGAATAATAAATAATATAGACTTCATTTGAGGAATGGAATAATTAATAGACTTGAAAAAAAAAATTAATCCAATAGGTGACTTTTTTTATTAACCAAAATCAATTGATACAAAGTAAAATTGAGTTATACATATTGAAATCAGTTACAAGAAAGAAAAAAAAAGTAATATTATTGGGAAAGTTTAGGAGATATATAAGAAAGTAAAAAGAAACAAATTAAAACTCAGTGTGAATCCCTCCAACTACAAAAAACACTTGTAGTAGCTAGGTGAGGAAATCTCAGTGTAATAATTGACATAGGAAAACAGAAAGAATTAGAGAATGGGGGATGGAAAAAGAGAATTATGTTTTTAAAAAAGCTGAAAAGAGGACCACAACTACGACAATACTAACGACTACTCACTCTAATACTCTATGCATGCAACAACAGCAGCAGCAGCTCAATCACGAACAAGTACTCGTACTCAATGGAATTATTAATATTATAAATTCTACTACTGTATAATTGAAATATACAGTAGCTAGATTCCCACGGGCCTGTCTTTCCCCCACCCCCACTAAAATACATATGCATTCCACACCCTATATATCATCCCACCCTACTAATTCCTCTCATCTCCTCCATTCTTTTGGCCTTTCAATCAAAAACCAATGTTTCAATCAAACTAGGTTTATCCCTCTCAATTTTCTTTCTCACCATTTGTTTTTCCTATTTATTAGTGTACATAAAACTAGGCTGGAGTCTTGTCTTGCTATTTCAGTTTATGCTATTTTATGTTGAGTCGTTAGTAATTGTATATGTTCATATTTACTAGCTATATATATCTATTCATCTTTTGTGTAACTTCTAAAATTCTCTTGCCAAAATGAAATGTAAATTTTCTCTTCTTATCAGTTTAATATTTGATATGTGAGTCATTGGCCCACACTATATTAAATTTATTTTTTGAAGAGAATGCCCATCAGGTAGTTTGTCACTCGGGTCTTCGTTCGTCGCTCATTAATTAACTACAAGTATTTCAACACAATATTTATACATATAGCGTTATATAGAGTAATAGAGATCATCTCATCACACGGCGTAATAATTTTAGTCGATATCTTTAGTATCAATCTTTTTGGGTAGAGAAAATGTAGCTCCCCGTTTCTTTGTGGAAGAAGAGATTTCAGAATCCAACTTAATTTAATTGTTAAATAGTTCAATTTATTGCTCAAAAATATTTCTGGGAAAATGACAACACTCACAAATTAATAGAAATAGTTTTTGAATAATAACATTCACAATAAAATTAAATAATAGCATTATATTATCAACTATTCCTAATTATATTAAATAATTATCATAACGTTATCCGTAAATTTGAAAAGGTGCTAAATGGATTTTTCAAAGGAAACAATTGCAAGCTTTCAAGATTTTTAATTACCACTAAAACAAACAAAAAGTTGAAATCGGTAGAGATATGTGAAAGTCCTGCCGGAAAAAGAGAGGACTCATTTCATACAATTGTGGAAGATAAGGGAATGACTTGTCCCATAAATATAGTTGATGGACTTCAGTGCTTATTATTAAACAATTTTCATGCCATCAAATGTGCAGATTGTCATATCAAACAATGTGATATATAATATATATATATATATATATGCTATTATTTTATACATAATAAATTATAAATCTATATCTTGAACTTGGGGACGGATTTCAAATCATTCAACTGATTTATATAGAGGTGCCCTATCTGTTGGAGAACGTATAAAATCTACTCCGTATAAAGATTGGACTAATTATAAGTAACCTTCAAATTTTCATAGAAACTTATGCGGTAATCGTCAATGTCATAATAATAAACGTTAGACAGATCTGAATCTTAAAAGAAACATGTCACGTCTAAATAAATACCGTAGGCGACGACAAATAATAGATAAAGACTATTTGAATCCAAATATTACATACAGAACTAATTAACGCTTTGATGAGATTCAAACTACACGAAAGCTTTCAAAATATTGATTTTTTTTTTGGTAAATCATTCGAGTATTAGGTAGTTTATTTAGATTTCAATAATTTGAATTTAAATTGGATCGAACTTTGTATATATAGAAAAAAGTTATCTCAATACTCATTTTTTTCATTCACAATACTCGAACTTTACACCTTACTTAAAAAAAACAAATTTTTTATTACTTGAATCAACTGAGTGTTTAATAAAACATTGAAATATGTGTACATATTAGCATCTGATCATAGTGCACTCTATAATTTGGTAGAATTCCACAAATCAAGCTAGTATAATTAGAATACCTCATTACTTGAAAACTAGATTAGGAGTAGCAGCATAAGAAATAAATCAACTTAGAATCTACCACGGCCGCCAGATGTTGGTGTTTGATAATTTCAATCGATTCATCACTTCAACGATGTGCTCATAGAATTCCCGAATTAAAATATGTGAATTAATTTTCTTTTTTCTTAAAAAAATTTAATTTAAAAAAAAGAGGGGAACACATCAAATAGTTATATTGATATGTCATCTACGTACTTCCTATTTAATCAATGTGTGCAGCTTAAGTGCTTAACATACGTGGACATGTACGGACCGTGATGCTACTTTCCTGTACATAATTATAGAACTATTATGCCTTCAATTATAAGTTAATCTGTACCAAATCTTTAACATTATCGAACTGCGACTTTATGCTCCCTTGAGAGTTGAGACTATATACATGTACTTGCAAATCTTTCGGTGTAATCAAAATAGGCATCAAAACTTGAATTACACGACTCATATTTTGCTAATTATAGAACACAATTAATTGTTTCATTTGTTTCAGTTTAAATTTTAAATTTTGACATCGTAATTTAAACTACAAAAATATATAATCTCTAAAATTTAAGTTGAAACTTAAAAATACCAAAGTTCATATATCTTACATATATCTTAAAAAATAAAAATAAATTGAAGAAGCTAAACGGAGATGCATGAGTTTATTATTATTTGAACCCAAAAATGTGGAAAGAATAATGCCAAAAATAGAAGATGAACGCAAAATAAGTTAATAATGTATGTAGCTCCCCATAATCTGTAAAGGACATAGCTAGAGTACTAGTTATGGATCAGAAAGTTTACAAAAACAAGAGAAAGATACTTTTAATCCTTCTGTTATTTTCTCACATGTACCAAATCTAGAAGCCTATGTAAGCTACCTTGTACCGTTAGATCTTGTCATATCTTTGGACCTTATATATATATAATCCCTATTCTCCCCCATACCCACACACACACATACATGTGTGTGTGTGTATATATATATATATATGATCACATGCATAAACTTGCAGAAGCATTAAAAATGAGCAGCTCGATCGTTATCACCATCGCCAGCTTCCATTCTTCCGAAGTCACATCCATGCATGTCTATTTCATCAACCTTTTTTCGTGATCGGAGAAAACAACCCCACTTAATTTCGACTTTATGAAATGCAATTAATTCAAATTTACCAGATATCAGTATTAATTGAATGCATATATTTTTATGTACATATATGCATAGGGAGCGAGCTACCTAGTTGATGTTTCAATTATATATAGAGCATATAATATACTGGTGATATTCCTTTCTCCAATTAATAAGGGTGCACTTAAATTATACCATAATGTGCATTTTTAATCGACGTTGTATACATATATGTTCAAAATTACACTATTATACAAGTATTTTTAATGTTTATCATTAATTAATTGTAAAATTTAGTGGTATCTGATTTCGTTTTAAATAAAAGAACTTTTAGAACAACAAAAATCAACTTGACAGGTATACAGTTAACAAGTTACATAATTACAATATGCATGTATCAGCACATATTTTTTAACTCAAAAAATATATTTTTAATTACCATTTGTCCATTTATATCCATAGAGCTAGGGGGATAGGGATAGGGAGAGGGCAAGGGCAAGGGGAATCCTCACATCTACACCCTTTTGGAAAGGAAAACTAAGGTATCATTTGCCAGTGCATGAAAGGTTCGCAGAGATGGACCGCTAGAACCAGTTTTTCTTATGGGAAACAATATATTGTACACGTAGAATTATAGTATTACACGCACAATGACACAAATATATCAATATTTTAAAACTCTTCGCCTAATCAGATTAATTCTTGTCTAAATGCTAGATAATTCTTTATTGTCTAACCCAACATAATACCAACTAATCTAGTATAATAAGCTAATTAAGTCCTCCTTTATAACACCGATACATATATATATATATAGAAGAAATCTTGAAGTAAACAAAACACGAAACCTAGCAACTAGTCACATAAATGTCCGGCAAGTAAACGGGTGAAGTGGAAAAAAGCAGCTTCGAGTTCAAAACCAACCAAAAAAGCAGACGACTAAAGATCAAATCAAATCAACAAAACAAAAACCAAACCTGCCCCAGAATAATAACGAATGATGAGGAGTAAGCAACACAAACACAGGTTACATATTATAAGCACATATCCATATGTAGCATAAAACTCTCCCTAGGTAAATGCACAATAAAAGATACATCGATAACATAATAAATTTGGAGTACTAGCTCGATCATCAAGTAGTAGTAGTTATAGTTGTAATAGTAATAATTAATTTAAACCAAAATCTTAATTGAAACTTGAACAAGTACTAAAAATCAAAAACCAACCATCTTACTCCTCGTCCTCCTATCTCCCAACATTAGTTAATTTCTTCATTTTCCTTCTAGCTAGCTAGCTTTTTTTCTCTCTACTTCAATGCCTTAACATTAATGTATATACCAACTCCATCGACAAAATCAAGATTTTGTAAGAAGATAAAGAGTGTTTGTAAGGAAATCAAGCATGGGTTTTTTTTTTAAGGTCTTGGTGGTGGGAAGAATTGCGTACCGGCCATGAAAGCATTGAGTGGAGTTGGATATATAGAAGGGTCAAGCCAAGTGACACCTGGAGGAGAGTTGCTAGTGTTGGCAGTGGCAACGCCGGCGGTGGTTCCTGAAGTAATGAGATTAAGTGGCTGTTGAACTCCTCCTCCGCCGCCGCCGCCGCCGGAAGAGCTCTCACCGGCATATCGGCTTTCGGGGCCTTGATCATAGAGAAGCCCCTTGAAGACATGCCCTCCAATGTTAACAGCTGTTTGATAAGCAAATTGCTCGTCCGCCTCGTCCATCGCGCTCACTTTCACGCACCGAAACACAGCCGGAGAACTCACTTCTGCCGGAAAATTACCCACTTCAAACCCTAGCCACACCCCACCAAAAAAAATTAATTAGTTAAAAAAAAAATCAAACACCCTTTAGCTCACAAACATAGAATCAATTAATTTTCGTCACTACACGTACAAACTTTTTGGTCAGTTTTACTCCCAAACAGTAATAGTTTGAACAAAAAAAAAGCCTATCAAGTCCTTCATTTTCCACACACAAAGAATATATATATATATATATATATATATATAGGATATATTATAGGTTAGAGATAAAACAATATATACTCCTATATACATGAATCTACCCACCCAGTTTCAAATCAAATCGATCATTCAAATCAAAGGACTGATAATTTTTCTCACAAATGTGGTGGTGGTGGTCTTATATTTATCACGTTTTGTTTGTTTAGTAAACAACAAACATTACCTGACGTATGTGTAGGAAAACGAGTGCAAGCCAATGGATTCTCTCGCGGTCTTTTCGGATTCTCACCTCCTCTCATCAAACTCAACTGTTGTTGGTGGTGGTGTTGGTGTTGTTGTTGTTGTAAAGACGAAGTTGCTAGTTGTAGTTGTTGTTGTCTCTCGCGCCTTTTCGCAGCTGGAACCCAAGTGCTTTTGACATGGGTTTGGCACTGAAACCCTCGGCTCTTACAACAAGTCCTACACCTCATGTGTATACAATCTTTTTTTGCTTGGTTTCCACAATCTTGACAATTCATGGTTCCGATGTTAGTACTACTACTTCCTCCAGTGCCACCTCCGAGACCTGATTGTCTCATTATGCTAAAGTCTGACGACGACGACGACGATGTTGATATGTTGGTAAAATTATATATCAAGGGCTGATCATCAACATGATTGGTACTTATAATTCTTCTGGAATTAGAAGACGAGGCCAGAAGCGAAAGATCCACATCCTGCAGGTGTAATTTTTGCTGGTGATGTAACTGGTAGTATTGTTGCCATAGCTCAAAACCCTTGTTGTAGATCCCCTCGTTCTTGAACAAATACAAACTGTTGTTGTGGTGGTCGTTGTGTTCTTGATCTTGATCTTTTCCAGCTATAGTGAAGAACCCAGACGACATTATCTGCGGAATATGATCATGGGCCTCAAGAAAACATGAAAATCCATAAGAAAAGAACACTTTTGGACAAATGGGTAACTTAGATCTATGGATTTAGTTTGTGGGTATTTTGCTATTTTGGGGTTTTGTATGTTGTTGCAGCTTTTTTTCATAGGAAGTTTTGATGATTTTCTTGCTTGCTTTAGGGCAAAGGGGGATAGATCATGAGTTTGTTTCCCATTCTTTGAATTCTCTGCGTTTTGTTTTTTGGATGCATTTAATTCACTGACCTGCAAACGCCGCCATGGATACTGCTGCTTAATTCCAGCTCTGCAACCTCAATTCAAGACAATCCCCCATATAGTACAATTTTTCTAACCTTTCTCTCTCTAACTTAATGAGTGGTAGTGGTGTTGCTTTCTCTCTCTAGAAATAGCAGATTCTGGGCTGGTTACAGCAGAAAATCTCTATAATCTTTCTTTTTTCCTCTCTCTCTCTCACTCACTCGCCACTTGTTCTACAGTTTTCTTGCAGTTGCTCATAAAATCTCATCGACAAATACTGCATCACAGCCGTTGCATGTCAATCAGATGGTCACTTCGCCATCCACGTGGCAATGCTCCAGCTTTTGCTTATTCGTCCTTGCACCGGAAAACACGCTCTTTTCTTTCATTATCTTTTTTTCCTTTAAGAATTTTATTTTCTGACATTAATTTATAGACAAAAGGTATTTTTATTAACTTATAATTAACCGTGCAAAATCTGTCTGCTAAAACAAGAAACAGAAACACATTCTAATCGCATGCACTTTTCTAATCCAACGGTCCTAACTTAGCTGTGATGATTAGCATCACAGGTAATGGAATGAGGATATTGCTATATTTGATCTGATATACAGAGTATAATTTTTCGTTTAAAAAAAAAAGAAGAAATCAAAATTTATAAAGACTGAAGAAATAAATAAAATTTTAATTTCTCGACTATCTAACTCTTTATTTAAAAAAAATATTAAAATCTTTGTCTGGCCTCAAAATTTAGTGAGAACTCCTCGAATTCCATTCTAATTCTGAGAGTAATCATTTTAACTTTTGACTTTATATTACTCCGTGGGTTTTGTTTTCAAGAATAATTTTAAGACCAATGAATGAAGTGTGTGTATGTATATATATATATATATATATATACAGTTGCTTCTGTACAAAGGTCAACACTTTTGATAGCAACAGAACTGATGTACAAACTAGAGTTCCTCTCGGATCAGTCATTTTAACTTCAAATATATATAATAAAAGGTTCAAAAATTATTATATTGAGACAACAAAAATAAATTAAAATTATTATTTTATTCTTCATAAAAATATAAATAGATGAAAAAAAATTAAAAAATTAATTTTATTTCTAAAATTTTTTGGAGAGACCAATTAAAGATATTGATGTTAGCTTTGGAGCAATTTTAATTTTTAAACCATCTATCTTGAAATGTAAAATTATTAATAATATGAAATTTCAAATATCTTCAAAATAATCCGTTACTATGAACCGAACAGAGTACTAAGATGAAATCAATATTTCAAGCCAGCAAATAAAACATACCTCGATAGAATTAATTGTTGCAATCCTAAATAACGATATTATAAACATAGCAAGTTTTGATTTTATTTTTTAGGGTGAGGAGCACTAATCAGACGTGGGAGTAATTTGAATGATGTAAAAACATTTAAACAGAATTAAAATGTACACACGTACATATATAAACTATGATTTTTATGCTTAATTATAATATTCTAAAAAGTATATCTTAGATTCGAAAGTTCATTGGTTTAGAATATATAAATGAATGGTCGTGAAATTATGGTTTGATATAAACTCCTATATAAGCAGAACTTTGTAGTAATTTACCAAAATTATGACTAAAGCAAATTTTGACATTTTCTGTCTCTTGGGTTCACGGGTTACTTGTCAGCAGAAAAAGGAAACATTATTGCTCTCTAGCACATTGTATTCAGTAATGTCATTTTATATTTAAGATATGATTATTTTCCTTTTCTACGTAGTACTATTAAGTATAACGAATACATGTTTTATTAATAAAAAAATAAATTGGCTTAAATAATTAAATCTATTTTATTTTATGTGATAAGAAATTGACGAGCAACAATTAGTGAGATTAGTTATGTTTAATTAGTACGGCGTTGGTTTCTTTTCGTTTCGTTATGACTGACGCAGTGCGTAAGAACAAGTATAAATTATACAAAACATTCTTTGGTGAAGGAAAATTAAAGTTTTGATTTGTTAAGTTATTCATGCAAATGTGTATGTGCCTCGGTACGAATATATACATATATAATTGCATACATTTTTCACAGTAATTAATTTCTATTGCAACTAAACTGTGGTCTTAAAGTGATGCCAAATGCATAATTTAAAGTGCATATAATATTTGCTACATTCTTTTGGTTCCGTCATACATTTTCTCCATGAAAAACTAACGCTATATATTTGTCAGTTTTCCAAAGAAGGAGAAAGAAATACGTTAAACTAAAGTGCCACCAATCAATTATGCACCATTTGCTTCAAAATAGATTAGTTTCAATCTGAAAATCATCTAATTCAAGAATCATATAAATACGTTTTGATTTATATATAGCTTACTTAATCGGGCTATGCTTTTACATACATACAATTGGATGATGTGATGTCTTTTATTTTTCAATTCTTATTTTATGCGTTTATTGCAATCAGTTTCGCTTGGATATAAATTTTTTTTATCATATACATGAGATTTTACAAAAATGGAAAAGAAATTGAGTTAAAAATGCCTTTACATTTGAAATTAGCTCAAGTGATTAGAAAAACATTCACTTATAACTTTAAGGTCAAATGATCAAATTTCATCAGGTAAGAGTTGAGTGAATTATTGGGTGAGAATTAAGTTAGTTATAGAAATGCTTCGAAAATTAAAAAAAAAATTGCATTTACATTTAAAACAGTGTAGCTCGAATAAATTGGGTACTTCAAATCACTTCCAACATGCTAACAACATTTACCAGACCAAATAAGAATGTCTCATACAAGTCAAAAGAAAATTAAATCCATCTCGAGAATTGATGGCTAATGTATTGACATATATATTCCAGTAGATCTTAAACCTAAAGCCTGTGTAAACTAGGTTGAGAAAACCTAAACCTAATCATGTTGAAAAATAGGAAGAAAAAACAAAGAATCAACCTGATGGACAATGAATCAATCGAAAATTCTAATGGACTTGGCTCATTTCAATTCACATGATGCCTAATCATTACCTCCAAATCAAATATTCCTATTTTTAAAACTTTTTAGAAAAAGAAAGAGAAGGTTAAATCTCTAGTGGATAGGATCAGACCATCCTTAAACTTCCAGTGGCTTGGGATTCATGCTACAAGTCTAATCTAAATTTATAGCCTCTTTTATTTCATTTTTTTTAATTCTTAATCATATTATAGGCTACTAATTAATAATGCGACATGTAATAAGAAGCCTATAACACTCAATCAAGCACGTTAAGAGCTTGATTAGTGGTCCTAACTATTTCTGAATTTCAATAATACAAATTACCTTACGTTGAGGCTATGCTGTAGTGGCGGCCCTAACCCTATATATATAGAAGTAAATAAAAATTACATGTATTTAGACTTTTTAATATATTTTAATATTGCATATTTAACTAAAAGTTACATGTATAAAAAATAAGTTTGTATCACTAAATTTGGTGTGAATGTTCTATTACAGATAAGATATGAAGATTAAAATAATAAATCTTTAAAAAATATAATGAAAAAATTATGTAAATGTAGTTTTTTTTAATTTGAAAAAAAAACATTATTTTTTAATCTTACTCTTTTTTTAATAAGGGATAAAGTATAGTTTTCAGCCTTTTTTTATTTAGTTGTACAAATTCCGTATAACGGGAGGACGCTGAGGTCTATACTAAAGACTCAAATAAAATTCGCCTTGGAATTAATAGATTTTGATTTCCTGGGATAACAAAAAATAAGTCTTACGTTATTAATTTGAAATTACTAGTTGAAACAATTCTGTGTAAACAAATTTATGTGTCGCACAGTTTTTTTCTTTTTGTCTAATGAGAAAATAATATTTATGTAGTAATTTTTTCAAGAATTTACCGACCAAGATGAAACGTGAACACTTATAGTAATTATGAATGAGAAATCAATTATTAAACGCAGTAAAAAATATGAGGAAAAGCTTTAGGGGCCGGAGGCTATAGGGTTATTATCTTTTAGAAATAGACCCTATGCTACTTAGGTCGCAAGTTAAACGCTACTATGAGTGTGAGTTCTTCACTTTCAGATTTTGTGAGTGTTTATCACACACTCACAAGAGCATATATGAACGCAAGGAATATAAAGTTACCCACTAATTAATATATGAATGACATATATAAATAACTAACTACATAATTAAATCTAAAGATAAAATATTGTATCGTGTAAATATGGATTTTAAGATTTTTTTAACGTTTTTAAACAATTATTCTTTACTTCTATTTCTAGTTCAGTCCCCTTTCATTTATCAAAATGTTCCTAGTTACCTTCATTGCTAATATATACATCTTTTAATATCATTTAATTTAAAATTTATCAATTACAATATCAATTATCTAAACTAGAAGATTAATTGGAGAAAAAAATTATACTCTCACAATTATCCGTGAGAATTAAACAAATACTTAAATAAATTTCATGTTTCTGGTATAATCCAAAAGAATCTTAATGATTATTTTTTCTACTTTATTTTAGAAATTTTAGTTATTTATACTTATTCAAAAATAATTTAAATGCAACTCTTTAAATATAAGGCAAATAAAAAGAAAAAAGGAAAATTAATGATGGACCCATTTTCTTATAGACCATGGAAAGGTTGGTTTTCTTTTTGGGTGATATCTCTTCGTGCTTGTCTTGTCAAAACGGACTGTAGCCCATATTTGACCCCCGTCCCGTATAAACGATACGGAGTACTACAAATTTGGGACCCCCGAAATTCTGCCAAAAGCCAGACTCACGATCGCTGTTACAGACAAATAAAATTAAATCCTCTAAATTTTGAATCCAAAGTGCCAATTTATGATTGAGACTCAAATATATTTTTAGAAATTATTTTGAAATAAATGAGAACGATTATAAACAATCAACATTTAGAATGTCAAATATGAGTGTATATATTTTTTTAATTTCTTTTGGAGAACCAAAATGAAAGTAATGAAATTGTACTCTATTTAATGAACACTTTGTTCAAATAATACTCTTATTCCTCTTGTGTACATTATGAGGATACTTTCCGAACACTTTTTGTGTTTTTCTTTGCCCTTTCTCCTTTATCTCATTGTTTTATGCTGCGCTACTTTGCTAGCGTTAAATACCCATAAATGGTACGCGTTCCTACTTCCTAATGTCTCGTTGAAATGAAAATTTTTAAATCTAGATTTATATAGTTAAATTATTTAGTTTAAAACCTGCATTTGAGATTAATTCATCTATATTAGGATGATAGCGTTAATTACTACCAACATTAGATACGTACAAGCTATTGTTTTTTTATATATTTTAGAGGTAGATTTTGAGATTGCCTAAGTATTCTACCATCTGTAATGTACACCTTATTTTTTTCTTAATATTGCGAATTTTTAAGATTTTAAAATCAGATCGATTTTTTGACGAAACATTACTATATAAACAAATTACGTATTCATTTCAAATCGTACCATGATATCGATCTTTTTGTTCATAGGATAACAAACTTTTACACTTTATTCTACATAATAAACTGAATGTAATCAATTGTACACTTTCTTTCACTTGCTCCTATAAAATTTTTGCATCCACAGAACTCAATTAAAACAATGTTTTACTTTTACTAAAAATTATTAATACTTTGCAACGGAAGAGTTTAGAAGGAAGTTTTGATAGTTTAGCATTGCACTTCTCCGTAAAAAAAGAAAAGAAAATAAAAGGCGTAGTATTTTTATTTTTTGTAAAATATGTGTAAATAAATACCAACATCATTAGGCCATGAGGAGTCAAATATGTGTATATGCGAAGTACATGTAACCAAAAGAATTAGTTGTACATGATTTCTACATAGAAATGAGTAGTAAATAGTGTCGGTATTGAGTTGCGGCAGAGGGAGGGGGGAAAGTGGTGATGAATGGAATGGAGGATGTGCACGACTCCCGAGATGCATTCATTCTTCTATTTCTCTGCCTCCTGTCATTCTCGAGCCCTGTGTTCCCTCTGTCTCTCTCTCCTCTCCCCCTTCTTTTACCCGCCGAGTTGACCTTTTTTCTTATTGTTGCAACAAATAAATAAATTGCACCCATGGATTTTGTTGTCCCCTAAAACGCGTTTTTGTTCTCCAACCGTTTTAACTTTTTACCTTCTTTTACTGCCCACCCATCAAATATTTGACGAATTTAGTTCAGAGAATATGTTCAATATATAATTCTAAAGTGGAGGATTAATTTTATTATAATTAGGTAATTATAACAAAATTTAATTATTAATTAAATATATAGCAATAAAATAAATTTAAAATGAAATCACTAATTTGTGCTACACGTGAACTCTCTAGATAGTAATGCATTGTAGTGAAAGTTTGTTCCCCCATACAACAAATAGAACTGGTGCAATTAAAATTTATGATGACGTGCATTAAGATGATGACGCATAGTAAAACGAAACGACATCGTCAAATATCGTGTCTTTAGAGTAATACTACATCCCTCCATATTTATTTGTCATGTTTTAATTTTGAAAAGTTAAATTGATTAATTCTAAAATTCATAATTTAACAAATAAGTTTTATATTTGAAAATTATAAAACTTGACTATGAGATTATATCAATTATATTTTTTTTTACGATAATAGTTATGTGTTTTTATCTAATAAATATAAAAAATATTAAATTATAAATTTGGTCAATTTGACCAAAAAAATTAAAATACGAAAATTAAATTTGGAGGAAAGGTATAAGTGTTATTAAAATTGTTTTTTATCACTAATATCAAATTATTCAGATAATATAATTTTTGTTATAACGATATTATTTTCCTTATTATGTCACTGTCTTAGTGCATGTAACGGATAAAGGTAGGGACTTTGTGTCTAAGTTTTATATAGTTATGGTTAAGATTTTGAATGTCAGAGAGTTCCTAGGTCAAAAGTTTCATTTACATCTATTTTGATTATTTCCTTAATTAATACCAATATAATGGGACGTGCGATTATAAATGTGCGGCCTTTTTTTCTCTCAATTTATTGTGCGACAATTTCTCCTCAATTATCCCGCGATAATTTTTTTATCAAAATTGTGACATAAATTCACGAATGTTATAAGGTCCAAATTTGTAACAATACATATTATTAGCTCATCCGCATATATTTCTTTAACAAATTCCTAATATATAGTGTACCATAATAAAATAATAATATTTTAAAATTTTATTATTTATTTTTGTTAATTCTTTTAATTAATATATAATGAGTTGTTATACATTAAAATATATTATATGTGTAATATATATATATATATATATATATATATATCACATTCATATATGTAAAATAATTATAATATAATATTAGTACATATAAATAATATATTAAATCTTATAAATCACATTGTAATATATTATAACAAATAATATTAATTTAATATTGGTATAATACGTATTATTTTTATATATCATAGTATATTAATATATTATATATGAAATACTATATAATAATTTTAATATAATATAATATTTATATAATATAATAAAAATTATTATAATGTATATGTTAATGTTTTATACTAATGTATTAATTAATCATTATAATATTTTATTAAAGGATTTAAATATAAATAAAATATTAGTTTTTATATTACATTAATATATAATATTACAATACAAATAATATATATATATATATATATATATATATACACACACACACACAAACTAAAGTAGGATTATACAATAGTATAAAATATAATAAAATAATATTATAATTTTGATGAATGCAAATTGTGATTCTATAGATTTAAGAATACACTATTCACAATTATTAAACTAATTTTAAAAGAGAGATACTGATACAACTTTTAATATGTAATTCATAAAAAACGAGATTGAGTTTAGGGTAATTAACGGTGCACTTATTCATTGAATGATATACTTCTCTAATTCAATACCATGAGTTTACTTACCTGGTTTTGGGTAATATATTTACACATTATTTTGAAATGATTTTGAGAGATACATTACTTATAATGATTTATGTTCTTATAAAATTTGTTACGATATAAATACTAACAGTCTTATGTAAATTTACTAATTCCATTAGTATATATAGTTGTGGGCTAGTGATTGGTTATATTAACCTGGACCAACAAATTGAACAGTATCGGGTAGAAACCTCTGAAGCGCTGAAGTAAGCATTGGCCCATATGTTGGTTCTTGACATATATTGCGTTTTTCAATTTATATTTTTACTAGAGAGGCTGTCCGTGTGGCAGCATATTAGAAGCACCCTTTTTTTCAAATTCAATGATAATTTATAATATTAAATAAAAAATATTTTTTAATTTAAATTGGTTAAATATATGTATTTAATTATTGTTAAAACAAATATAAAAAGAGTAAATATTATTCTATTTATATATTAAATTGATCAAGCACATATCTAATGTTATTTGAAAATTTTTTAACAATATTTAACAAAACATAGCTATTTAATTTATTTTATTTGATTAGATAATACTGTAATTTAATTTTTTATGACTAATTATTCATTAAATTAATTCTGAATAAAAAAATTATGTTTACTTTATGTCACATTTGATGAGGGTTTTCTTGTTAGAGATATCCTCTTTTTCTATTTTATTTTCTAATTTGTTAATTCCATTAGTTGATTTTTTGATTTTAAACTTTCATTTTCTCGTGTTACAAAGTTTGTATTATATCAATTTTTAAAAAACATTATTTACTATTAAATATTTCAAAAGTTTACTAATTATCTAATAACTCTAATAGACACTGAGGTAAACTATAAAGTCAACTATTCAAAATAAATAAATAATTAAAAAGGCACACAATTAATATAAAATCAAATATTTAAAATTAAAAATAATTTATTAGATGCATATAACTCGGTTGAAACAACATATTTAATGAGTGCATTAAGTCAGCTCACCGAGTTACCAACCAAATGAAATATCTTACTAAAATAATATACTAATAATAATAGATAATAAATAATAGGTGTCTTATATGGTAATCGAATGATTTAATCTATCTTTTTCTTCTACTTGTATTTCATTTAATATATAAATTCTGAAAAAAGCATCATCTGCACAAGCAATTAATGCCCCTTTCTTCAAGTTGGGCCCAAGACATAACTGCCCTACTTGTCACCGAAGGCCCGTTTACTTTAACGATCGGAAGGTGAGATTAGAATGTTTAAATTTTATTTCACATTCATTCCTTTATTTATTTTAAAAAAAGATTGAATGGTATAAAACTTATGTTAATATAATTGTATATTTAAAGAATAATCTTGTTAATATAATATATTGAAAATTTCATTTCACTCTTCATTTTATATTCAAATAAATAAAATAATATAATTTTTAATTCTCATTCCTCCCGTATTTATTTTTACTTCATTCTCGTTTTCCTTCTAACCCTTGCTAAATGACTGCTATAGCATAACTTCTTCTTTTCCAGAGGTACATGACATGTTTTTCATTTTTAAACTAAACTGCGTATATAAAAGTACTAATTATGAACTTTCCTTTAAAGATTTTCAAACGAATCAAGGCTTTCTTTTTTAAAATAAATCGAATTGCTTAAAGTCAATAAATGTTGAGTTTTATTTTGATATATACGAATAACTCATTATTATGTTTGCTAATTTTAAAGACTCATTTGTGTGTGTACAACTTATCATTAATTTATAGTTAATTGCTTTGCACCGCATGTAGTTTAGTCTAATTTGTATTACACCAATTGTAATTTAAAAATCATCAATTAACCACGTGTAATTTCAAATTTTGAATTGATTATCATTTATTTGTCGTTAATTCACTTACAAACCATTATTTTTAGCAATAGATATGTGATAATAGCTAATTTCTTAAAATTACAAGTGATTATATAGTGATTTGTAAATAATATATGATACAATATAAATCAGGTCAAATTATAGTTATTGCAATATAACTTACCCTTGTTTTATAGGTTACTTCTTGCGACTCAAATATTGAAAGAAAAAAAGAGTTTCTTGAATGTAGCAGCTTCCATGAAATTGTCCTAAAATGTTAGAAGTACTCAGTGAGGCAATGTTCGATGAATGAAATTTCACAGGATAGTGTAACCACAAAACAAATTAAAAAAGAAAAGAAAATATTTTTTTTTGAGAGGAGTATTTTTTTTTTAATGATCGCGAAATATAAGTAATTGTCAATAAAAATAGTCATCTAAATTAATTTGGAACACAATAAAAACAAAGATTAATAATGAATATAAATAAGTGACTCACCATGAAATCACCTAATTTCTCATTCTTTTAATCTTAAACAAGGGTTGGGTAGGAATGTTAGATCCACCCACGTATTTGATATATACTGTGAAGTACTTTTTATATATATCCGAATACTGTGTTGAGTGAAATTTTTTTAAAATAATTTAAGAAATTCTCAAAATATAAACTCTCAATTTTATTGAGCTCACTCCTCACAAACTCAATAAAATTCTTAATTTTTGAAAATGTCAGATTTTGTTACACGTTATTATTTAAATGACTTCTAATTAGAATTTCCCAAGTGTAAATACTATGGAGTATTACTTTAAAGGACTTAAAAGTCAAAATAATTTTTTAAAAAAAGACATGATTTAAAAGTCATTCTCCCTATTTCAAAATTATATATATACATGTATGACATTTTAAATGAGGATATATTAAAATCTTATGCAATTAATGAAATATTAGAATATAAAATAGATATTAATCAAAAGTTATTGATATAAACTATTAAGATGATAATAATTATATCAATTTAATTGACATGAATTTTAAAGTTCAATACATCTTTATTTACTTTAAAAAAATTATAACATATTTTCCATTTAAAAACAGAGGAGTTTGTTTACGAAGGGGCCCAGCATTTTTAACAAGCCAGTTTAGTCTACGAGTGTAAGAGAGAGGTGAGAGAATGGAACAAGAAGTTCAAAAAAACGAGGGAAAAAAGGAAGGAATTGTAAGGAGTAACGAGCAGGGACCCATTTCCCATACCAAACCTGGAAATGAAGAAAATGGTGGCAATGGTGACTGATAACTGATATGCCTATGGCTGATTTAAGCTTTTTCATCAACTTCTGCCCACTACTTTCGTGTATTTCTCCCAAACTTTCCATTTTTAGTAACCCCCTCTTCTTCATTTTCCTCCCTTTTCTTCACACCCACATCTTCCTCTTTCATTTTTCATCTCTTTCCATTAATATCTCCACCGGAGCTTGAAGATGGCTCGAGGGAAGATCCAGATCAGGAAGATTGAAAACCGGACTAATCGACAAGTCACCTACTCGAAGCGGCGAAATGGGCTCTTTAAGAAGGCTAATGAACTTACGGTTCTCTGTGATGCGAAGATCTCCATTATTATGATCTCCAGTACCGGCAAGCTTCATGAGTACATCAGTCCTTCTCTCTCGTAAGTGCCTAGATAGAACCCTAATCTATCTCTTGTAATCGAATAGTCCTAATCTGAATGGTTAATTTGTGTAAATTTATGTGTGTATTTTTTATATATAGCACAAAAGAGTTCTTCGATCAGTATCAGAAGGCTAAGGGGATCGATATTTGGAGCTCCCACCATGAGGTTATTTCAAGCCCTAGCTAAATTAATTTATTTAACTTATAAATTGTGATTAATTGTTTGGTTGATGATAATGGCCCAAATGTACTGCCAACAGGCAATGCTAGAGCAGTTGAGGAAGTTGAAAGAGGTGAACAGGAATCTCAAGAGGGAAATCAGGTAATTCGAGCTAATAATTGTTTTTTCAGGTTTTTGATTTGATTCAATGTTTTCGGGTGTGTGGATCGAGGGATCTGTTTAGTTATAGATAGTGGTTTCTGTTTTATTCATCTGTATATGATAGGCGTAGGATGGGTGAGAGCTTGGGTGGAATGACAGTAGATGAATTGCGCATTCTTGAGGAAAAGATGGACGAATCTGTCAAGTGCATTCGCGAACGGAAGGTAGAATCTGTGCTTGTGCTACCTTCTTTCTGTCAAACTACAGCCTTAATTGATTAGTATCTTGTAATCTTTATAGTTCAAACAATAATTATGGGCCTTCTTTCTTACGACTTATAGGTAAGTTTAACTTGTAATTTCTAAAATTACTTAACAGTTGAAATGTAACAAACCCTTGTGAGTCATTAAGTTTTTACTTGAAAAGTAAGAAGTTCACGAAAAAAATTGCTCCCTAACACCAAATATGACTACGTAGTTGTTCTGTTATTAGTCGATGTTAACATAATTAAAATTGGAAACCTTGAAATTTTAATGGGGTTATCAGAAATATAAATCTGTATTTGGCTACAGCCAAAAATTTATTCAATCGCAATGGTTTAGTAAGAGTATTTGTGTTATTCGATTCCTTCGAAAATCTTGTATCTCGGCTAGGCTGGATTCAGCGTAATAAACATCAAAGTGACCCCATATATATAGTTCGTGTATAATTAAATTACCCCAGACCCTTGTTACAGAAGACGATCTGGAAAACTTTTCAGATCAACTGGGCTGGTTGCAGCATAATAAACATATCAAATTACCCATATACAAAGTTTGTTAATTTGTTATGCTTTAGAGTAACTCGCATCCTTGTTCCACGGGTTAGGTTGAAGATATAGTTCAAATATGATTGTAATATGATTCTTCATTTATGATTCTTCGAGGATTTTCAACTCCTGTGACTTTACATCTTGCTTACACCATTCCTTTGCCACCTTCAATTATGCTGTTAAAAAGAGGATAAGAAAAAAGTGGATCGCTAGGAAGAGGAAGCAAATAAATAAACGTCCTCCCATGTAAATAACAAGTTCTGAACTTAGTCTACTTTATAGTCATTAGGCACTATTAAAGTCAAATTAGTCAGTCTGTGTGGTAATGACTGCATATATGCTCAACAGGGAGAGAGCTTTGCTATACCTTAAGCTGCTTAATCACCTGTTCCAACTTGGGAGATTCTGCCAACTTTTATCCTATTTAAACTATCAGCAGCTGTCAATCTTACACGGCTTAAAATTTAACCAGCTTGGGTGTGTGATTAACAAACCAAATCCTTATTTTCGCCAAAATTTGCTTATGAAATTCAAATTTTTGGGGCTTCTTTCCTTTTTGGTCTCTTTCCTCGTTGCCTCTAAATAGCTTTCTTTTCTTTTATTAGTAGCTTTCTTTGACAAGTTAAAAAATATGCAAGACCTGTGTTCTTCATGTCCAGATGCTGGTCCATTTGCAAGATTCTGTTTAACCTCATGCATTGTTGATACTGAATATATATTTATAAGACTCAAGCAACTGCACTGATTGCCTTTTCTTTCCTTTTTCTTTTTCCCTTAATAACTTTTCGACGAGGATTAATAGGTGAAAGTGATCGGCAATCAAACTGAGACTTGCAAGAAAAAGGTAAGCTTTACCAGGCTGTTTATTTCTTTTTTATTTCTAGCATTCCCCTTTCTCCTGTTGAGTAGTTTTTCTTCTTAACTTGTTGCAGGTTAGGAACGCAGAAGAAATCAACAGACAACTCCTGCATGAATTCGTAAGCTCTCTCTCTCTCTCTCTCTCACACACACACACCCAGAGAAATATATATTGCCGGACTGACAGAAAGGCATTAGTAGAACTAGTATTTGCATTATTCAACAAGCTTGTAATCTGGAGCACAAGAAGATAGTAAGCAGGGAGCTCTTAATTTATGGCAATCTTTACAGGAGTTAAGAGGGGAGGATCCCCGCTACGGTTTAGTTGACAATGGAGGAGAATACGAAACTGTTCTTGGATACGCGAATGGAATCCCTCGGATACTAGCTTTAAGCTTGCAGACGAATCAGCACAATCTGCATTCTGGAGCAGGATCGGATTTGACTACGTTTGCTTTGCTTGAGTAGAGCCCTTGAGCTAACGTGTATTGTCTGTTTGATTGAATTTGTTCTAAATTTAATGTTGAAAAACATAGACCATCACTCTTATGTTTTGAATTACTGATCATCAGCCCGCCTATCCTTTCTGTTAATCGAATATTCATGTGAAATTGCAATGTTCACTTCTAAATTTCTAATACTCTATTAAGTGGTGCCATAGTATGTCACTGAATGTATCATTTAAGAAAAGATATAATCGTTCTGTTGTTCCTTGGACATTTTATCCTCCGTACTACAAATATCATACCACACTCCTATTCAAATATTCAAGACTATCGTTATCATGTAAATATATTCAAAAAAATCTTTATTGTATAAATTATGAAGTACGTGTATTTGAATTAATGTAATTTATTTGTAAAACATACAGCACTAAAATTGGATTTAATGGACGTGTCGCAAACAAATTTCTAAAATTAGATAATCATATATATAAATTAAATATTTCTCTGTACCAAACAATATTTATCATATGTTCCAACACATTAAAATCGTATGTAACAAACAATGTTTTTTAAAATTAAAAAAGAGAGGCCCGAATTGACATGACTTTCTTGGGATGAATCAAACCATGGACCGGACAAGTTGAATCCTTGATTTCATGGAACATAGTGACATCATCCGTAAGCAGGTAACAGTACGGGACCGCGTGATTCGCACGTGCTACTGTTATTTTTTTGCTGAATTAGTCTATGGGGACACGCTATCAGTCCACACCCAAACAATCGCACGTGACGTTGAGGGAATTATGTTGAATGTTGAACGATACGGAATAATACGGATTACTCCAGTAAATTAAAATTTTAAACGTAACATGAAAGTAACAAATATATATTAGGATTTACGAATAAAAAAATAAGTACGAATTTATATATTTTTTCTCTTTTGACGAACAAGTACGAACTTAAGAATGAATTTGGTCTGTCCAGCAAAAATTCTTACGTGCTAGACTTGGTATATAATGCGTAGGTTTTCTGATAATGAAGAAAAAAAGTTGTATCTTTTAACAGTAGGGGTAACAATCACAATATTGTGGGATATTGCCCCATTCAAATTGATGACAGCCATAAAAGTAAAATGTTGATTACGGAATGATTAAATTTCTCAAATGGCATTGGTTAAATCTAATGTGCGATTGAATTTAGGAGTGTACAATAATTATTCAATTTGATTTCGAATATTTGAATTGGATACTCCAATTAATAAAAGTTGAATCCTGAATCTTTTAATGTTGAGGACTATTGTTTACGACAATCGTTATAGGATTTTGCTTAATGCTTCCTAGATTCCTCCATGTTTGCCCGTTGTTTGAATGCTGCAAAATTTAAAAATTGGGTATTATTCAATTATTATTGAAATTATCTTATTTTTTAATTAATTGCAAAATTGTTACTTCGTACGAGCTCTATATTCATTGATTATTAGCAATATTAATGACATGCGAACCTAACATTTTTTATTAGTACTCTATTGACTTGTGGAGATATTTCTCATTAATAACTTTAAGTTAATACTCTGGCATCAAAATTGGTTCAATTATTAATACTCAACGAAGACGTTTTATTAGGTATTTGTTAAGTTCAAAATTCAAATCTTGTCAACGGTTATACGTGTAATTTCTCCTTGCATAAACCTTTTATGCATTAAAAAAAATTGTGTGTGTACTCTAACAATATACCCTATTTGTTTAGTTCTTAATGCATCTTAGAATGTATTCAGAATGTTTGTTTAGCCTACCACTTATCTCTTAATAGATTCAATTTTATTTGAATCTAGTAAACCAGAAAAATAAATCTGAATAGATTAAGACCTGATAAAATAATAAAATAAATTAATTCAGATATTTAAAGTAAAATTTTAAATAAATAATTAAAATTATATTTAGATTCAGAAATAAATATTAAATTGATTCAATAAATTCAAATCTGATAAATTTATTTAAATTCAGACACTTAATGAAACAAATGCAACCTTAGTCTTTAGACCTACATTATGATATTATATTGAAGATATTTCGTGAGAAAAGAAAATAATAAGAAAAATAAGATAGAGAATAATAAGAAAAATAAGTTTTTTTTTTCAATATTCACCCTTACATTTTACATTTGTATTTCTCGCTTGCACTTGTTAGTCACCAGTTCAACCATTGGTTTGACTGGTAAATTCAGTAAAATTGACACAGTGAACCGGTTTTCAAAATTTATAATGTATTTTTATCCAAATTTCTAGTAAATCTTGATAAAATTATATTAAATGTTCTTTATATACCATTACAATGTTTAGTGTAATTATATTTTATTATATTAATGAAGATTTACAATTAAAAAATAATTACTGTTATTAATGTATGTCTTACATAACTATGATATAACGGTTCAATAACGATTCACCCATAACTATGATATAACGGTTCAATAACGATTCACCCATTGATTGGACCAATAATTTATCCACCCACTAACTTTTTTTATTTGACAAATGATCCAATTTTTTTTAATTTAATTACAAATGGATTACAATCACAATATAAATTAAATAAAATGAACCAACTTCACATTAAAAAAGAAAAAAAAAACTACTTTACATTAAACGGAGATAAATACTCTACAAGTGAAATTTTTTTTCACTCTAATAAGCAGTTAAAATTTCAACCTGTGTCAGTGAATTAAACATATAACATCTCATCTACAACATCTCAATTTTAGCCATCCGACTAAAACCTCATCTGCCAAACCATCCAATTTAAAACATAGTAAAAATGTTTGAAGAATAATTCTAATATATACAAGCTAACTAACCACACTTCGTAAATCACAATATCATGGAATCATATAGTATCTAAATATTATTTTCTCACATCTAACCTTTTTAAAATATTGTTTGTATATATTGAAATGTAATAACATTATAAGAGATAACTGTAGTATATGAAAATATTATTCTAACTCTATTTGCTTTGTATTCAAATATCATCATCGTTAATTTTTATTTTTTAACTTCAGCGATAATAAACAAAAGGGAAAATATTTCAGTATTGGCTCTTTACCCTCTTATTTCTTACTAAAACTGTGATTATTATTACCCTATTATTCCGTACTAAAATTGTGATTAATATAACAACTCCGTATTATTCTTTAGTTTTTGCCTCGTATATAATGCTAATATTTTCTATTTTTTATATACTCAATCCGGTTAGATTTAGTTATTGTATTTTGACTTTTTTGGGTCAAATTAACCAAATTTAAATTTTAAATATCTTTTTTATACATATTAGATAAAAATAAATAACTATTATCATATGAAAATATATTGAATATATCGTCAAAGTGAACTTTTATAATTTTTAAATATAAAATACACGTGTCAAATTATGAGTTTTAGAATTAATCGATATAACTTTTTAAAGTCAAAATATAATAAATATATATGGACAGAGCTACCATAACATATGGAAATAAATTTGGAAGTGAATAGAAAAATAAATGAATTAAATTCGGCCTAAAGTTACATTTTTTTAGATTTATTGTTTTAAAAAATAATGACGATATGGGAGAAATTTAGAGCTATTTTTATTTGAAGAACAAGCCAAAAATTTAGTAATTGGTCAAATAAATTTCAATCAAACTCGTTTAAAAAGAAAAAAACACTATTTAATCCCAAAATTGAAATGATACATTTTATCACTTTTGTAAGATAAGTTCTCGAACGTGATTTTCAAACGTTTTTTTGTTAAATAATTAAAGCTATCTCATTCCTAACCTTTTTCAATACTTATAAAAATAATTAATATATTTTTACCATTACATCATTATGATGTAATATATATATAGACACACACACAAGTTGACTACCCACATTTCGTTAATCACAATACTATGAAATCATATGGTATCTAAATCTTACTTTCTCATATTTTCTAACATTTTTTAAATATTGAATTGTATATATTGAAATGTAATAAAATTTTAAAAGATAAATTGAGTATTTGAAAATATTACTCAACTCTATTTGCCTTGTATTCAAATATCATCATTGTTATTATTATTTTTTGTTTAAAAAATTGAAGTTATAGAAAAACCAAAAATAAAATAAAATAAAACCAGTCTTTGGCTCTTTACCCTATTATTTCTTACTAAAATTGTGATTAAAGTTGCCCTATTATTCCTTACTAAAATTGTGATTAGATATAACAACTCCGTATTATTCTTTAGTTTTTGCCTCCGTATATAATCCTAATATTTTCTATTTTTCTTGATATATTCGCAGTCTAAACACTGAAAGCGGCGCAGCGAAAGGCGAGGACAGCAGAGGAGGGTGTCGTTGAATTGAAGACGTATATCCATGGGGGCTCTCGCTCCAGTCTCCCCTTGGACTTCCCAAGACGATTTTTTGCTCAAAAATGCAGCCGAGGTATCACCATTTTCTTTCTTTGGTTTGTGTTTTTGAATTTTCGGTCCTTGATTTTGTGCTTTCTTCTTGATTTTCAGACGATTAAAATTAGTAGAACTATGTTTATTTGGTCGTTTATGTGATGTTTTCTCAAGTTAGATAGTACTTTGAAGAATTCTTTTGCTGCATTTCTCTTATCAGCTTGTTGAAGTTGCACACTCTGTGTCAGTTCTTTTTATCTGGTTGTGTCCGTTGTTGTGGAATTAGAGGGTGTTGTGTATCTGACCCAGAATTAAATTTTTTGTGTTTTGGCTTTTGGTCGGTTTTGAAGAAGTATCTACCGTGAAATTTGATGTTTTATTTATGAACAATTTGTGGGTCTGATTGCTTGAGTTGATGTTTTCAAGAAGCAAATTGATTTGCTTGTTTGTTTTCTCCCTGTTACAGTGACACATCCACCTGAAACTAAAATTTGGTTGTACACACACAGATATACATATATGTGTGTGTGTGTGTATGTTATAGCATCATTTTGTGTATAAATGGTTAGCTTTTAAACAGATATCAGCATTAGAGTCAGTCAGTCTAGATTCGTCCTCTAGGAAAGCAAAGCTAATTAACTGATAGGTTGCATGGTGTTAACGGCCATGGCCAGCGGGATGATAGGAGATTTTGCCCTTTTATGATAAAGACAGGAAACTGTGAAAGGAACAAGATAGTTGGATTGTATTAGTAACAAAATTTTAGCAATGTTGCTGCAGATGTCATTTAGGGATTACGGTTGCCCTTGATCTTTGCAAATTTTGATTCTGTAAGGATCAAAATTTAGCTGCTGTAACCACTGGTTTCTGTGAAAAGAAATGTTTTGGGGTGTCAGAAATGGTTTATTTGCAAAAAGTATGTTTCTCTGCATGCAATTGACGTTGGCTATAGTGTCGTAACTTTGTAAGAGTAGGTTAAGTGGAGTTATATATTATACGGAGTAGGTTGTTTCTTTAACTCTTCATTTACGTAACTTTTTTTTTTGGTAAATCAATAATCATAAAGGCATTTTGAGTTAATTATCTTAACTGAATTTTGGACTTGACATTAAAACTCGGTCATCATAGTGGTAATAAGTTGCTGAAAATTATCTGAAAAGTGAAGAGAAAATAATTGCAGTTAATCTCAAAACTGTTGATTTGTCAACCTTATAATCCATGCATTCTAAAGATGTTAATAATCTCCCTCCTTTCAGCAAAGAAAGTTATATGAGGAAGAATTGTTCGCAAAAAGGGGTTACATTTTGAATATTACTCCATTACCAATATATTATTCTTAATTTACCCTTATTGCTAAATGAATAGTAAACATGTTTACTTCCAGTCTCCTGGTATCATCCAACCCGCCGACTCACCCACAGGCTTATTCCCCCATCCTTTATCATTGCCATGCCTAACCACCTGCCCAGTCCCTATTTCCTCATCTCTCCTCCTGTCTTTTAGAAACTGATAAGGGGGAGTATGTAATTTATGAATGATTTGATCGATTTTTATTCTAAGCTTCAAGTTTGAATTGAATCAAACCAGATTCTGTACTCAGTTTGAAGGTTTCGTACTCCATAAATTTGATTTTATTCTTCGATGTGATTCTGATTCAAGTTACAATCTGATTTTGGACTAGTTGTCTAGCCATCTTCCATCTCTGATCTTTCATTTAGTTTCAGTTTTGAGGTTTTGGAAAGAAAGTGTACTGTGCTTTGGTTGATTTCTATTTCAAGTTCCAACAGAGTGAACTTTGGGGAAAGAAGTCGTAATTGTGATACATAGAGTAACTATAATAATAAAGTCAGAATCACCCGAAATGGAATATATC
>CM025782.1:23264157-23346191 GCA_014636745.2 Centella asiatica | reverse complement strand
ACCACTCGATGGAGTAGTCAGAGGAGTTTTAGCATTTGAACATCTGAGCTTGGAGTCTGAGAGTGAGATATAATTCATATATGACAGCGACAACAAATAGAAAATATTGTTATTCGTTCCGAGTCACAACCAAGGGCTTCTCTTTTATGACTGATGCTGTATATAAGGAATGTGAATCCCAGTCTCATTAATCATTTCAGTATGTTCATATGTCCTTGATAGTAGTATCTCTTTAGAACTTATGAAATTTATGAGGACAGAAAGATACTGACATCATTTATGCATCTAAGCTCATTGGCTCAACTCTATTCAAAATTCAAAGCGGGTGTTCCTATGCGAATCCCGGCAGTCACTTATTCGGGATCAACCATGACATATTGTCGCAAACTTTCAACCATTCTTCAAGTTGCCTGATGTCAATGATCATATAATCCACAATACTAACTCCGTTTTCCATCAAGGAATCCACAATATTAGACCTGTTTTCTGGTTAAATTCATCCAGAATGTCCAAATATCTTTATCTTCTTTCCTTTATCTCTATCTACAAGTTGTCAGTGCTTTTATGTGTAAAAAAATTAGCTTGTCACAAGGAAGGAAAACAAGCCTTTGTGTATGTCAGGGCATGCACATGTGTATTTATATTAATATATCTTTGTGTATGTGTGTATTTATATTTTTATATCTATGAAAGCAGAAATTTTTTGATAAAAAATCTAATTTGCAGATTAATCGAGTGTTTTTTCTCTTTTGTTTTAGTTGTTGGCCTAGTATTAAAGTTGTTGCTAATTGAACAAATTCAAAGTTTCAAAACTTCAAATATCTCTATCATATTCTATATTTCTTTCATCTCCATCTCTGAGTCATGTAAAACGTGTGCTTTGGAGGATGGGAAACAAGCCTACTTTGTTTAAAGCAATGATTGACAGCAAAAGTTAATTATGGAGCTTCAGCTAACATCTAATCTTGGCTATTGGAATCCAGATCTAATTATTACGGAAACTTTCTATAGTAAAAACTTAAAAACTAAGGAATCTGCGGTTGAAAAATTGCAGAAAGATTGAAAGACAGAAAGTAAACGATTGCATTTTTGTCCTTTTATTTATCTTGTCAACATGACACTGATATTTGGTAAGGGAACATAACTGGCATGCGAGACAAATTTTTTATCCAATGTTTCAACCATAATTTTGGCCGCCAATCATAGGCATAAAACATAATAAAAATGTTTCTTGAAGACTTTGTACCCCACAAAATATGTATAAACCACATAAGCCCTTTTTTTCTGAAATCCCCAAAGTTACGTGGGTAATTTGTAGGTGACCTCCCTCATTATCAATACATGAAATGCATGCATATGAAGTTCCCCTATCGATATGTCTACAGTGAGAGAGGGAGGGAGAGAATATTAATTTTATCTACCAATCTCATGCTTGTGGTGGGGCAGTAAGTAATTCTATGGTGCTACAGCTCACCATGATAAACAAGAAGTGGGCAAGGACTGAGTTGGGGTTTGGCTGATCGGCAAATAATAAAGTAATTGTGTAAACAGGATAGATGAAATATTTTTATTTCTTCCAGCACTTTTCTTGGTTATACATTGCGGAGACCCACATTAAAAACTTCAGACAATTAATTTCTCTGGGCTTTCTCAATCATCTGTATTCACCCGAGGAATTTCCTTCATCCATTTGTTTTAAAGCATTTGCCTATATTGATATTTTCATTTATTAATTGTCCTTTTAGAGTCATTACTAATTGAAGTTAGTTAAATTCAATTATCTGACTTAAAAGAATTACCTTTATTTACAATTCACTTTGATATGTCTAATATTATATAGTTACAAGTTTCAGTAAAAATTATTTGACCATTTATAGAAAAATTAATCATCTAAATTCATCAATTTCCCATAGAAACATAGGTGCAAATCTTAAATAGCACTTGCAATCATCATAAATTATTTCTCGTGCTATTTTCAATTGTAACATTATTAATTATATGTTAATATTTAAAAAGCAAGTTTGTGCTCCACACCGATGTTAGGCTGGTTACTGCAATGGAAACGTTATCAGAATTGATTTTATAAATGAAAAAGATTATATTACTAATATTGATTAATGGGCTTATGAGAGTACGGCCCACACCACCAATTGTTCTTCGAACTATTGAATGGAATTTTTTGCTTATTTAAGAGAATTTGTCTAATGGTTTTCAGATTTGAGATTCTGTGGATCAGTTTCTGTGATATTATATACTTTTATTTGTTGTTGTATGAATATATGATGATGCTTTTGTTACTCTTTGAAGCTATTGCTATACTATAATTTATATAGATCGAGATAAAAAAGATAGTTTCTACAGGATCTACAACTTTATCTCAGTTGGGCCTAGAGAGGTAATTCACAGTAATAGGTCATATTGTTCTAAGCTAAGAATAAAAGGACAGAGTACATTGTTGTCATACAGGAAACAGTCAAACTTGAAGTTGTGATGTCTCAGGTGATGTACTGCTTTATCCTCATCAAGCATTCCCACATAAATGGGGTTTGCGTCTATAATTAGTTAATATTGCTTTCTTCAATTGTTTATGTTTTCCATTTATTTGGTATCACCTTGTAATTCTTGTTTGAGGCTGAAGTTCCTCAAATAATGAGCTGATATTGAGTGTAACCTTTGTTTTACCCACTTTCAGTTCAACTTCTTAATTTGATTAAGCCTCCCATCCAGAACCAGTTTCCCTCCGTTGACTATTAAAATCGTATGATGGCTCATTCGTGGTCTGTAATCTTATATATATAAAGTCAAGTATTAAAAGTATTAAACGGTACCATTCATTGTAAGACTTCTTTCATATATCCACATAATTCACTGTAAATATATTTTTTTGAGGGTAGTTTGCTAGAACTAGGGCAAGATATGTTTCTTAGTAGAACTCTGGTGGCACCAGTGAGTTTATGGATCTGCTTTTGAGTATCTTATTTGAGATTAAAGAGGGGGACCGACATTTAGAATGGCAAAATAGGTTGGGCTCAACATAGTTAGAGTGCAACCACGTGTTTGAAACTTGGTGTCTTCAGGCAAGAGTGACAATGAGAGATTCACAGAAGAATGATGAAGTCTGACTCTTCTGACAAAGTCTTTCCTGCCAGAAGAGTGATTAAGGACAAGACATCTAAGGCTTGAAATAATAGATAAACAGGAATGAAAACGATTACAATGAACTTAATCTTCAATATGAATATCTTAAAGGATTTTTGGTCCCATCAGTTATGCCATGGTGGTGACCTTTTTCTATAATTTCATTTATCATTTAATTGTTAGTCAGCTGTCACTAATTCGTAATACTTAAGCACGCGAGATTACATTTTGCTATGTGACAGTGCATGTACATGAATTATGAAGGTTCAAGTACTTGTTTGCCCTCAGGGTATATAATGTGTATATGTGGTTGGATGTCCCTTGTTCTCTCTCTCTCTCTGTAATACCAATGACTTCCACTCCATTTGACCTTCATTTATGGAAGTATTTTAAAACATGTGAACAACGTGTAAGATTAGGTGATGATGGCATCAGACAGACTCTATCAATATTTTTTGTTTGGCAAATGCTGATGTTTTAGGGAAAGTCGTTAGTTAGAACCTCTCTTTCATTTGGACCAAAACTTTCAAAATTATGTATAGTTGTTGCCAATCACAATTCTAGTTGCTGTCAGCTGTGATAACATCTGCTGTAACTAATGTTATTTATTTTCTTAAATTAACTTTTCACAGGCTGGAGCATCCTTGGAAACACTTGCCAAAGATGCAGGGCATTTTTCTGAAAGTTACACTCTCGAAGAACTGAAAGATCACTGCCATTCCCTAACTCACGATTCAAATGTTTCCAAGGAGGCATCTGCTCAAATTATCGTCTCCAACCGTAAGGACTCTGCTTCAATTATTTCGCCAATATCACATAGCTTGGAATTTAAAGAAGACAAATCTTTACATGGAAAGCGGAAAATCGAAACTGTAGACAATTGTCACAATCTCATGCTTAAAAGAGTCAGAAAGGGCATTGCTGAAGATGAAGAGGAGCCTCAGCATTTTGATAATGGAGAAGTAAAGCCAAATCATTATGGAAGCCCAGTTGAAAATTTTGGAACCGTGCATCAATCCTTATCAAATAATGAGACTGTTGGTGCTGCCACTGCTGCAACTTCGGTTGATGTTAGCAGTTTCAATAAAGTTTATACTGAATCCTTCATTTCCAATGAAGCGGACCTACTAAGTGATCAAAATTCTGTTCAGATGAATATGCTGACTAATTCCGAAGATCATACTCCCACGGGAATTGGCTCTGTAGCCGAGGAAGTGGACCAACTAAAAGAGATATCAGCGGAGGCAATGGATGAATTCGACAACTTTGGATGTTCTTCACCACTTCCCCAGATTCCATCACCAATTTTGCCTGAACTTCCGCTTGGAGGGAACGAAGAGCACCCACAAAATGGCTATGCAATTGATGCCTATGACCAAATTGAGAATTTGGCTCCAAGCGCTGATGATTGTTTGGCAGTTTTTTCTGATTCCCCTATGAACTTTATAGAACTGGAAGAATTTCTATTGGGGGACCTTGATGAAAATGACACAATTGATTTGGCTGATTTGACTTCATTCCTGATGGATCCTCTCGAGGAGGAAAATACAAATATATCTGATCCTGTAACCTTCATATTTCCAGAAGAACATCAGAATTTTCCTGAAGGTGGTGCTTATCTTGCAAACTTTGTTAAAGAGGAGCAATTTGATCTTAGCAGCAGCCATGGACATATGTCTTGCACTTCAGGCGACCAGAATTTACCTCCTCCACCGCCTGTGAGCACTGAATCTCCAGAACTATGCAATGGGGTAATATGCTGCATACTGAACACCGAGGACTCAGTTATTCCATGCAATGACGACGTTGTTTTCCCTAACAACAATGTACCATCAACATGTTCCCCTGGTATGCAAAGGAAAGTCCTCGAAAGAGATGAAAAGGATGACAGGAAATTGTCCTCCTCGTCTTCCCAGGTGATACAATCACAAATCTTAACTGAATTGGGTATAAATCTTCCATTTATCAGTCGTAGGGATTAAAAATTTTCTCTTAAAATTAATGGAGGAAGCCTTTTATCATCTGGGCTGTACACTAGATATCCAGGGACTACAGCTGACTGAAGTGTCAGTAAGGCAATTTTGGTTTGTCAGAGTTCGGAGGGAAAGGTAGTTAGGAAGGGAAAAAGGGAATATTTGTCGGTATACAAAGGACTACAGATTTATATCTTCTTTTCGATTATCAGTTTTATCAAACCTGGCAAATGGGTAGCTAAATGGATTATGAATGGGTATCGGATAACCATTTAATTTAATGTGTAAAATTGTTATCCAATGAGCCATTGGTAACCCATTTGCCAGGTAACTTTTATGAGACTCCATGTTCTTTGATTCTTTAATTTTTGTTCTCATCTGTTTGTTTTTTTAAACCTCATATTTAAGAGTAAGGTTCAACCTTAAACGGCTTGAACATTAAGAAAATGACGACTGAGAATATAAGCTATTTGAGTCAAGAGATGAGCTTTGATTTTGTGATAACAAACTTGGGCAAAATTAAGCCTTCAAAAAGCTTTGAACATGCTTGGCCCGGTCCTTGCTCAGGTATTTTTTCCGGTCTGCTTCATTTTGTGCTAAAGTTGGGCTATATATACATACATACATGTATGAAAATTAGATTTTTCCAAATTATGGGCCTGTTCGGGAGCAACTTTTTCTGTTTAACTTTTGGATTTCAAGTTAAAATGTAATGTACAAGTATTTGTAGGCTATTTTTTTCTCTACTTAAAATATGGTTTTAAGTCATTTTTTAAAAACAACTATGTACAATGTTTCAACCTAAAATCAAAAAGTTAAAATTTAACTTTAATCTGTAAAATAATAAGTTGTTCCTCAAGAGGCCCTAAACACTTTTATATTATAAAAGTGAATTTTACACATTTATTATGAAAATTATTGTGCACATATTACTGGGGCCCTTGTATCAAAGAGTCGATATATGTTTATATTGCTATTATTGTCCTAGTTGTAGGTAGAATAGATATTATAGAGATCTCAATCTCAATATATTACTGATGTACTGTACAGATCTTCGCCATCTCTTTCCCATGCTTGTTAGTTGTTTTCAGTCCCAGCATATGTTTCACTTTCATTTGAATACTTTTAGAATATATAAAGTGGATCCTTATCGGTCTGGGCTATGTATGACGAGGGATGAGTATGAAATATAGGAGTAGTTTCTAAATTTTATTTGTTAAAATTATATAATTCTTTAAATTCGTTGTGCCTCGTTAACGTTTTTATCAAATTTGTCTCACTCTGTCCCGTTACTCAAAATTATTTTTTTTAATTTAATTAATTAACTTTTTTTCTTTGTTTTTTAATATTATTCTCTTACAAAAATTTTTAAAATCATTACAAAATATATTTTATATAAAAACGGGTTGAAGTCGAAGGTAAATGAAGTGAAATGATAAATCTCATACTCTACTTTAATTTTATAAGATTTAAATAATCGGATTCCATTAAGGTCGGAGTTGGAAAGAGTATTCACGATTAGGCAGTCCAATTATGATATTCTAGTTCTTTTCCCATTTCTACGTATAACCGCAAATTTATTTATGATTAATATTAAAATTCTAAGAAAGCACTTAAATATACTTCTATCCATCTATTCTAAAATAATAATGGCATGGTTTAGTTGATTTATGACAAAAAAAAAACTTGTCGCGACATTATTTACATTCAATATGGAATATTTATTTTAAAGTTTAATATGTTATTTTTTGATTCAAAAAGTCAAAATTTATATTTAATATTAGAAAATGGAGAGACGGGAGCAAATTTTCTTAAAGGAGTGACAAATTATCTTTATGAATAAGGTATAATGATAATCCCTCTATTCTAAAATCAGAAATATATTTTAGTTCACACAAAATAATTTTTTAAAATTCTATAATTTATTATTTGAGTGAAATATTTACTCTTAAATTTTTTAAAGTAAAATATTATACAGTATACGAAGAATACTTTTTAATAAAAAATTTTATACTTTAATATTTTTATAAATTTATATTACAAATAAAATTTTAAAATTTATGAATTGTATTATATTAAAAAATATATATCTTTAATTTTAAAACTAAAGTAATATCCTCTTCCCATGTTGACACAAACTATATCGCCATTTGCAAATAATGTTAGTCCAATTGAAATTCAAATCAAGCAGCACCTATGGCCGAAAGTTCAAAGTATAAATATTCGTTCCTTATCTATTAACACATGGATGATGACAACTTTTGTACAATGAACGTGATCTTATTTTGTGTTTTCCTATTCAATCTTCCCTTTGTTTCAAATTTATGATAAGATTCTTTGTTTTGTGGAATATAAAATTACATTTTCTAACACAAATCCACCGTGTTAATACCTGCAAAGTATTATTGAAAATTTTTTAAAAAATCATTTGAACAATTTTTAGTTCAAGGAGAAATTATTTGCGCTCAACTACTCGGTAAAATAGTTGTTAGAATATAAATTATTGCAATGGTACTAATGTTCGCATGATGTAATTACTAAAAAAAACTCAAGTATATCATGTCTTGATTTTTGAAAAGAACTGTTTTTTTAAAATATTTCAAGACAGATTTTTTTTTTCATATATCTTCACTTGTTTTCTAATATGATACTTGTCTAATGCTAATGATTTATCTAAAACAAATAATGTCTGGCTAATTATTAATGTGTATAATTATGTTTCGGGGGGGGGGGGGGGGGGGGGGAACCAAGAAATTAAAATTCTTTCGATAAGCATTTGTGCAAAATTTTGCACCCGAAAAGTGCAAATTCTCATGTTATTGTCAGTTGGTTATCTGATTCCAACCACCAGTTCTTATTGATTTTAATGGCTAGATTATAAAGTTGGTACATCCATTTGCGAGCTGATCTTTACTTTGTCAGCAAATTAAAGCAAGCTGGATTACGTTGCTGTTTTATTTTCTCAATTATGTATTCTCTTACCTTTCGTGTTTATTTTGATTGAGTTTCTCCTCCACTTGATAGATTCTTCCCACGTTTTCTTTTATTTTTTGAAGTCGGATTCTTCATTCTTTGACTAATTATAGAAGAGGTCTAGTTTGATTATATAAAATTATAAAAGTAACATTTAAAGTTTGTAACGAAAATTAGTTTAACCGATAAAACTCAACAAATACTTTTATTAAATTGAAAGTTTGAATTTTACTCATTGTCAAGTTCGAGTCATACTCGTCCTTCAAAGGGGCATGATGACATGCTATAACTCGTTGTTGAGTTCGAGTCATATTCGTTGTCCTTCAAAAAGGCATCATGACATACAATAACCCTAAATTAAGAGAGTTTTTCGTTACCTAAACTTTTTATATTAAAAAAAATATTTAAAGTTTGTTAGGAGAGTCTCTCTTCACCTAAACTTTTTATATTAAAAAAAAACATTTAAAGTTTATTAGGAAAGCCTCCGTCACCTAAACTTTTTATATAAAATTAGACTGTCATTGTAATGAAAAATAAAAAAATACTTCTTACTTTTGTGCCATTTTCTCGGTTTGAAAATTAGATAGACAATAAAATGTACTATTACTCTTAGAATATCTTTTAATATTATTTTCTTTTATACAAATAGATTTATTTCAAAAGTTGTTGAACTGTGCCCACAAATATTTCATACAGCTACCGTTGACTTCTTCACTTTTATAAAATAGTTGGAATGTTAATGAAAAACTAAGGCCTGTTCTGCATTTTATTTTAATTCAAAAAATTACTTTTTAAAAAGTAAGTAAAATTTGATTTTATTTTTTTAGATCATAATTTAGTATAAAAATCTTACTGTTCGTTTAAAAATTAACTTTTGAACTAAAAGTGACTTAAAAAGTAAGTTCCAACAGATTTTAAACCCTGCTTCAATTATAATATTAAAAACAGATTGTCACAATCCATCAAATGAGGATATTTTTGGTCCATCACTTGTTGAACTGGATCCATATGAGTATCGGCTAGTTGTATTTCTCTGAAAAGGTTTAATTTAATTGTCCAGGCGATTACAACAAACTCATGACAGAAGCTAATTGATACCGTTAATAATGACATAATGTGTCTATTGTTGTTCTATAATTATACAAGGAGATCTGTTAGTCATCGAACAATGATAAAGGTGAGAATTATAAATGAACTAGCTTCGTATTCTTGCCATTTTCTTCCCATAAACTTTGATAATTATAATACATATACATTGGGTCTTTGGTTCTTTTATTTTTTTACAATTATTTTATGTAAATAAAATGTTGAAAAATTTTAAATTTGTGAGAGAGCAGGCTTGAATTATTAAGCTAGAAAGTCTATCCTTACTTCTTTCCTTAGGCAGATAGTGGTGGTGACACTTTCCCATATCGTATTATGACCTAGAAATACGGTATAAATATTATCAAAATCATATATAGAGTACTATTTAGCAAGAAATTGTTACTTTCACAATTATATAGCTTTTAACTAAACTAATGTTACATGAAAGAAATAAAGAAAATACCTAACTTTTACATTACCTTTTGTTTTAGAAATTATAGTTAAAATTTTTTCAATTAGGTATTAAATTTTTAAGAGTTTTCTATTGAGTACAATATCGTCAGACATGATGATTAGCTTAGAAATCTATTTTATATATTACTTTATTCTATTCGTTTTACGGTAAATGACACATGATTTTTTTATACGTAATTGTAAGTGATCTTTTTTATATGTCAAACATTTTATTTTAATTAATTTTTTTATTCGTATTAATATTTATTTAATATATTTTTTATTACTAATTTTTTAGAATTAAATAAAATATTAAAAATTTTATCTAAATTTACATGTAAAAAAATTAAATGTCAATTGTTATAAAATGGATAGAATAATTGACTAGTACAATTTCATATTTGAGTCAACTTTATCATATTAATTTGTGACTGGATTAAATTGATCTTTTCCCATTATGGTTAAAAATAAGTTAGATAGGTTTAATCCAAATAATATTTGGTGTCGACTTTAAACGATTCAAATTTTGATTTAAAATTGAAATACATAAAATATTAATAGAATTAAAACATGCTAAGTTTACGATAGTATTTGAAAAGATTACATGGTAAATAAAATATACAACGAAAACAATAAATCAAAATTATATATGTATGAGACGTAAATAAATATATTTACATATATAAAAACAATTATAACTAAAAAAATTAAAAGAATATATTTTATCTTACATAAATTTAAAATATATATATATATAATTTATACATATATGAAGAAAATATAAATATTTTTAATAGTACCCAGAAAATAATAATATAACTCTGTGTTATGAACAAGAAAACTAGTTATTTTAAAATGAAAAGGTAGCTTATAAATTCAATTTGTTTTTTAATTATTTAATTTTGAGAGCTTTGATGTCAATTCAATCCCTTCTTCAACCGCATCACAAAGCCCAGCAACAATTCGGCCATGAGGCTGTTGATATGTTTGGGGATTTTGGGATTCTGTGATTCGACGATACTCTGGAATTAGCCAATTAGGATTTGGAAAAGGAAATAGAAAAGAAACGAGAGAGTGCAACTGCTCAATCAATCCCTAGATATGGAGGGGAGGTCTTTTGGCGGCTACAGATGATGACCCGATTTTGATATCGTCTAGCAGCGAGATGATGATGATGATTGTTTTGTCGTTGTATCGTATGATCTGCTTTGCTGTGTTCATGATTTGTAAATGATATTATTGTAACAGATGGTGGGGGTGATGGGGCGGGGAGGCGGACAGAAGTGGTGTTAGGAAGTTGACGACGGAGCTGTTAGGTGCGGCGACGGGAGGGTAAGGGGTGGGATTGCGTGAGGATGGCGGCGGCGGCGCGTAGATGCTCCCACAGGAAGGATTTCTTTTCTCCTTATTCATCTTCTGGAGTTTAATTTCTTAGAAAATTAAGTTAATTTTAGTTTAATTTGTTTAACTATAAAATTAACTTTTTTTTCCCAATATTAATTGGTGGTAACTTATGCCATAATATTATATATATATATATATATATATATATATATAATTATTTTTTTTGGTTAACACGTGTTCGTTTTAAACATTAAATGAACTATAAAAGTTAAAACATGTCAAATATTATTAATCATAAATTTTGGGGTTTGTTTTCAGATCATTTAATGTTAGGGTTTGTGTTCAGCTTGTTTAATGTTAGGACTTGTGGATTCGTGAAAATAAATGATTTAATTTTGAACACTATTTTTCGTTTATTACGAATTTATACTCGTCTCGAATTGAATTCAAAAAACTTGAATAAGTTCAATTAGTTTAAATTATTATGCTCGTATACAGTTTAAATCGACCCATTAAAATACTTAAATAAGTTGATCTTGAATACGATTTTACATTTGTTAAAAATTTCAGATTCAACTCAACTCATTTCTTCATTTATCTCTAAAAATCATATCCAAAACTAACATAAATTCATATCCAAATCTAACATAAATTTTTTTTCTCCTTCACTAAATAACACGGAGTAGTAGTAAAAAAATGCTAAAGTACTAGTTAGAACATCTAGTAATGGCAAAAGATATTTGAAACATATCGTCCAAAGAAAAGCTAGCCAGATGTGGTGCTCGAAATTTCTTACTTAACATAAAGTCCACCGATATCTTCGGAGTGAACCCTGCCATGTGACGACCGAACCAGAAACTTAGAAAGACACACAACACCACTCACTTACACGTGCAGATACAGTATAATTTGATATGACCTGACAACATTATTATTTATTATTCATATTATTAGTCACAGTCCACATTTTAAGGTGATTGATTTGAATTTTTTTTAAAAATAATCTTAATCTCTCTCGTATCTCCCACAAACTTTACCAATAAAATTAATCTTTCAATTTTTTTTTATTTATATTTCTTATCACGGGTAAAATGAAATTTTTATTTAAAATTTATATTCCAATTTAATAATTATTGAATTATTTGGCATGTGTAATTCAAACTAAAACAACTATTATTTTAAATAAGAGGAAATGGTATCATCATCGTTGATCAATAATTTATCTCCGTTTTCCCCGTAAAAGGAGTCCAAATATTTTGAAATTATATGAGATTACGAGAATGTCTTGTAAACATGTTCAACGAGCATCCTCATTCAGCCCTCAACTAAACAGTAAGTATATGAGCCCCGGTATAATCTTAAATCTTTTTCAAACAATATTTTCTTTTAATTTGACCATGTGAGGTCCTTTGAAAAATAGCCAGAATTTGAGATAAGTTGTTGAATAAGAACTTTTTAAAGAGAGATCCCACATGATGACTTTTTCCTAACAAATAAAATAACATGCCGCAGAAATTGAAAGAGTTAACGATTTATTTACGGAATATAACCATATAAAATTAGTTTAAAACGTCAACATACTCATGTATAAACATTATCATGCTACCGAGTAGTAGTATCTAAAATAAAATTGTTGCATATACTTTATTTTTATATTACTCCTTCAGTAATGCTGCATTTAAGTATTCATATTTTGCAATTTAATTATTTAAAAATACAATCGCTCATTTGAAGATCACACTAATGTTTGACTAATCATATTTTGCTGTCCATAAGAAATGATGAAGAGTAATTTAATAGCAAAATAATTGTAGGACATAATGAGTAATATATTGTGTTCCAAAGTATTTGATTCGAATACTATCGTCAATAGTCTTTCAAACCCTTAAAAAGAGTTCCAGAGCTGTTTAACGAATCCAACAGTTTCGTATTTGAACCGATTTGATAATTGTTTAATTTAAATCAGATTATTATTTGAGTCAAGTTTAAATATTTTTTTATTACTTATTAAGTTTATCGAGTCAACTCGAATATTAAATTTATTCGATTTGATTTGACTTGATATAAATTGTAATTAGTTCAATCAACTTGATATTTAATATAATTTTTAATATCTAACAATTTTATTTGTTAGAATTCATTATATATGTACTCGACTTGATTTTAATATAAAAACTTGTTGATCATTCAATAATCGATAATTATTCGATAAAAACTCGAAACTCGTCTACGTCAGTATATTTTTGAGTTACTCACAAGCTGTTTGCGAATAACTTGATAATTAAACGAGTCAAGTTCAATCATAACACTCCACGAACAATAAATACTTGATTCGGTTTAAATTCAAAAAATTCCTTAATGAGTCGATTTATAAAATTCAAATGTAGACTACTCTACTCAATTCGTTTACGACTTTACTTAAAACAAATAATATTTCGTTAGTCAAACTCACATATATTTTCACAAATGTTTGTAAATTATGTCGTGTCATCTAAATAAATTTAAAACTCTAATTTGAGAAGAGACAAACTTAGTGAGTTGTATTAAGAAACGATAAAATTTATCATTATTCGTGATAATAAATGTAAATTTATTTTTTTCTAAATTATATCGGCACCGAAGTAGACTAGAATATACCCGAGCAGCAGCACGATACGCGGAAGCCAAAGATGGGAGGACACGGCGGAAACACGGTTGCGGTGCCCATGTCTGCTACCCCCACAAGTAGTCAGTCCCACATTATTGGCATTATAATGTTTCTGTTTTTTCTCTTTCTTTACGATCACCCCATTCGTACTTTTCGTAGTAAATCTTTTTATTTTCACTCTTCACATTCTAAGCCAAATATCTAAAAAACAAATATTTGAAAACATCTTGCCTAACTTACAAAAAATATTTTATAAAAATCGGGCAATCTTATGTTATTCGCGAAGTTGGTTGGCGTGTTAAATTTCTTGATAATTTGTTACTTTCATTCTTAAACCTACATGTGTCAACCCTAAAACAGAAGTTCATCTCCTTACCCATTAACTTTCATCGCCCCACCCATCACTCTCTTCCTCCATTTCATAAATCACTAGCACAGTGTTTGTAGCACTTCTGTATTCTTATTCTTTCACTTTGTTCGTTCAGTCTCCATCTCATCTCTGCATCCCAAACTCATCTTTCTTCCTTCACAATATAATCACATGAAGATCCAGTGCGTCGTCTGCAATAAAGACCAAGCGGCCGTCTTTTGCGCAGCCGACGAAGCTGCTCTTTGTCATGCCTGCGACCACCGTGTCCACCACGCCAATAAACTCGCCGGCAAACACCAGCGGTTCTCTCTCCTCCAACCTTCTCCTAAACAGTTTCCTCTATGTGACATCTGCCAGGTATATATACATATTATCTAATTATGGAAGATGCTTTTCGTAGCGACAGTTGTTGTGGATCATCTCCCGATATATATATAGCATACGTATTCCACAGAAAATAGTATGGGGTATATTGTTTTTTGACAAACAGTTTATAATATGTCACTGAATTGAGTTTGTATGTTTATGTAGGAGAAGAGGGCCTTCTTGTTTTGTCAACAAGATAGAGCAATACTATGTAAAGACTGTGATGTGTCAATTCACAAAGCCAGTGAGCATACTAAGAATCATAACAGGTTTCTACTAACTGGGGTTAAGGTTTCTGCAACATCTGATATATATTCATCATCTTCCAAAACCTCTGTCACCAATAAGGGTAGTGATGCTGTTCCTAGTTTTAACAAGCAGCAAAACTCGATCGACAAAACCATTCCTAAAGCTTCAATTTTAACAAGCAGTGAAAAGGGTAGCAAGTGTAATAATCCTCAAGTGCTTGTAAATGGAGTTGCTAATGGATCAACAAGTAGCATATCAGAGTACTTGATGGAGATGTTACCAGGGTGGCATGTTGAAGATTTTCTTGATTCTTCTTCAACCCCTAATGCTTTCTCTAAGGTATGTTTTTGCTCCAATCTCTTTTAACATTTTTGAAGGATAGAAATGGGTTTTGAGCTTGATCTGATTTACGTTTTCTTTCTTTGGGATTGGCTGCTCTGTCTAGATTGATGAGAATGATGTATTACCCTTTTGGGATGATCTAGAGGGAAGTTTGAATTCTCTCTATTCTTCTGCAAACACGGGGATTTGGGTCCCTCAAGCTCCACCTTCAGTCCATCAATCTCAATCAAACTCTACTTCAAACACGGTCCTTGGTGGGCAAATCTGCTTCAAGGACCCAAAGGAAACTGCTACAAACATCAAATATAGCAGAAAATGGAGCGACGATGGAGGATTTACTGTGCCCCAGATCGGCCCTCCTGTTGCCTCAAAAAGATCAAGAATTTTTTGGTAGTAGTACGAGTCAGAACCTCAGCTTCTAGTTTTGTTTTTTTTTTTTTTTTAAATAATTTTAATTTAGTTCTTTCCTGTTTTGTCGAGTTTATAGGACTACTTTTTAGTTTGTCTCCAGTATAGATGGGATTACAGTTTTTTTTTTCCCCCAGTTTCTCTAATATGTTAAATGTACTTGGCTGGCTACTACTAGCCATTTTTTTTAAAATTTTTTTGTAAATACCTCTGTTGCCCCGTGTAGTGTAATTTATGCTGAATTCAAACTGAAACTAGTAAGAAGAATAATGTTAAGTTAAAGCAATGTTAAGGAAATTGTATAGTTGGGTTTGTGGATTTGAAGGGAAGGAAATGACAGACTGAAAAGCACAAACCCTTTTTATTTTGAGAAAGTGGTGTTGTGTGGGGCTATGACACTGCAGAAAGGAAGAAGATGATAAAGATCAGATAAGGAATACAGATTGGCATACTGGGATGGGTCCTGTTTTGTCCTATTCAGGAAATTCACCTCACAGAGGAGACAATTCTCCACGTGATTCAAAATTGGGAAGGGAAAAAAAAAGGTCCTATTAACCTCTCATCCAAGTCTTAGGCAGTCTTTATCATCTAACGTCCGAATCCGATTGATCACCACTTAAATTGAGCTGATGTCTAGATATGACTAAACACAGCTTTCTCTTTTATTACTTGTATATCCGTATCCGTCTAACGTCTCTTACAACATTACAACATATATCGAAACAACTCATGCCATGTTACTACGTCTATCGTCTCTTACAACATTACAATATATATCAAAACAACTCATGTGACAGTTACTATTAGTTGAAGCTTCAAACTAAAGGAAAATGGTTGATTGGCTATGATGAGATTAAAGTCTGGCATATTCCTGATTGATGTATTAATTTCCTTTAGTTGTAAGATAATATTAATAAGCCAAAAAATATTTACAATTGGGCCCGTCATAATAATTGGTGATGACAACGAAATCTCCATTTATATGCTACAGACCAGAGCTGAAACTGACCCTCAAGACATTGAAAGGATTGGGGCCAAAATTATGTGAGCAATCAATTTAGAATTAAAAGTTTATGGACAAACAATTTAAATAATCCTAAAAATTTCAGAGACGTTACGGTCCTGATGTTAACAAGTCTTGGTGTTATCATAATTATTTTTAATTAATGTTAACAAGTCTTGGTGTTATCATAATTATTTTTAATTAATGTTAACAAGTCTTGATCAAATCGAGCTCACTTCATTGTAGTCGTCAGTCTCTCTGTTTCAATTTGCAAAATCAGAAAAAAGAAAAAATATATTTTGATTTTTTAAGAATGGAGGATATATGACAGCTTCAGCTCATCTTTCGAGTCAATAGCTTTCGACTTGTAATTCGTCGTTGATATTAGAACAATATATCTATTTTCTTGTTGTAGCTTTCATAAATAAAACGCATTAACTGATAATTAGACCATCTAAACTAGCATGAGGCTCTAAAGTTGAGTATTTGAACAAACTCAACTAGCTTCTCCATAAGTTAATTGTCAGCACAAACATTAATTTGAACAGATGCATAAAACTCAGAAACACCGTCGAGAATATAGAAACTGCGAATCTGTTCAGACCTCGGTCATTTCATTGTTCATCATCTTACACATCCAGCCCTCCTCTCTCTCTTTCTAAACCATATCTAAACCTACACAGAGCTTGATAAGCTCCATATATTGTAAACCATGCTACATAAGTAGTAACTGGTGGCAAGCCATAGCTGCAACTTGCTTTCAGGTTCTGAAAAAACAGCAAAGATCAAACCTTGAAGCTTTAAATGCCCTGTGTTGGTTGAGGTTTTAGCCAATGCCTCGAGTAGATTCTGAACATTGGAACGAATCCAGTTTGTTGTACTAGTCATATACAAGTGACAATTTGATATATGAAGATCAATAGCTTATATATATATAACTTCCAAGAATGTACAATGCCAAAGAAAGCATGTAATCTAAGGAAATAGAGTAGCATACCCATAACAGGAGTCAAAAAACTATAGCAACCTTGCTTGCAAGAACTTGTTCACGTCTTTCTATACAATCAACTGGAAACCAACCTGCTTTTCCTTGGCATTCACCTTCAGCCCAACCATTGTTTGAAACCTGGGAAAACAAAGACACTAATCTTCTAATACATAGTTAAGAAATGTCAAATCAAATTGGATCGTACTGAAGAAGTTAACATTGTATAAAAGAAGGGTTACAACGTCTAAAGCTAAAATCCGTGACTTTTGAATGTAAAATAGGGTCTCTATAAAAACCTTTCGGACAACAACATAGTCTCCAACTGACAAAGTCAACTCTACATCAGACTCAGCCCGATATGGATGTATAACCTGTAGCAAGATGAGTTCTTTTAGAATAAAGTAACTATTTTCCGAAATTCAAACAAGTCATTGATCATGATGACAAAGCAAGAGATTATTAACAGTTACCTCTCCAAAGAAATATTCCATGTTATCTGCCAGCAGAGCCTCTCTTTGAGAAGCAAATACACGATTTGCTCCTTCGTAAGATGGAGGAAAAGGCATGGAGTTGACTGCTACTGCACTAGGAGTATCTTCGATTCTTTTACGTTCCAACAACATCTAGTTACGAACATGGTGTGTCAATCATCAGCAATTACTGTATATAGTTGCATAGCTGTATATTAGCAAGACTATATCTGTTTACAATGACTATTTTGCAAGGATTACGATCCATGAAAAACTACAGTTATTTAATTTTTTTAGTTAACAATAACTACAACTTTCTACAGACACCATACCTCAGTCTCCAGCTGGTCAAGAATATTTGAAATTGTCTTGTGATAATTGCGCTCTGCCTCAACCTTCATGCAAATTAAAACAAATTACTGGTAGTCTGATATTTAACTGAGAACACATTGCTGTCTAAATAGAGGCTTCAACAAGCAGAAAGAGTTACCATAGTTATAAGTCGCTGGAGTGTCAACCTCTGTTGTTGACCTTCGACAGCAGCCATTGCTGCAACAGCTTCTTTACCTAATATAACCAAGTTTGATTTTAGATCATGCAGCTTCGCTTCAGCAGCTTCTAGCCGCAATGGGTTCTCAGGCTTCCCACCTGACTCCCTCAGTTTAGCTTGGCGCCTGGAAACTTCAATAGCCTGTTCAAATCAAGTAAAATCCATATAAAAGCTTAGAAATAGTGTAAGTAGTTAAAAAATTCAAGGAAGATATATCTGACAGAATGCAATCTTATGTTAAACTCATAAGAACAGAAGGATCATAAAACAAACTACATGACCTGCCATCCATTTTAGTGAGTAACATGCAATGGAAAGAGCAAGTCAAACTCATTAAAAGCATTAAATGCACCAACCAGTTGTAGATGTTTATTTTCTTATGTTACCTGAGCTTCGGCCTCCTGCCTCAGTTTATCATATCGTTGAGCAAGATGCCGGGCATCATCCAGAGGAGCCCCTGTTACCATTGTCCTTAAAGGCTCTGCAACCTGTAGATAAATAATTCACCAAGATCTATATTGTAAAATAGAAATAGCAAGCAACGTGGATTTGAATTTATGATTGTGTAATTGTGTACACACCACAAACCATGAACTTCTTCCTCAAAGTGCAATACATATAACATATACAAATGGACATACAATAAAATGTGGCTTCACCTGTGTTCCAAGGGTTTTCAAAAATTCCCGACGTTCCTTTTCTATTTGGCCACGAGCTTTGCTATAGCTTAATGCAGCTCTGGATAATGTGCAGCCACTAGTGCAAGTGTTCTCAGCACCATATTTCCTGCTGTCTTCTGACAACTTGCTATCTGTATAAAAACTGGAAAATTATAAGACTACCACAATATATAATGCTAAAGTGGCCGATTATAACCAACTTACCTATTTCAAGTTGCTTAGATCCGGTAACAATATAACCTTCGACGCCTCGGATGATATCTCTTTGTAAATGCTGGTAAACAAGAAGTGCAGAATGTATATGTTAAGATGAATGATAAGCTGTAATCATAAAAATACAAGCAAGAGAAAGTATTGTGACCTTGCTGGCACGGGTTGATATATAAAGCTTTTCAAGCTTTTGATGCTGTTGTAGTTCTACCTCACGGCTCACAACACCATCAGAACCTCCAAGTCCGACAGCAAACTGCTTGAGAACAGCCTAGTATAATCAACCAACAAGTCAACAACCCTGCCAAGTGAAAACAAACCCTAAAGAGGACGCAGTACCCAATGCATGAGCCAAACCAAGTATTATATATAAGTTTTATATGCTAAAGAATAAACAGAGCCAAACCTATACAGCAATATCATGAAGAAGCCTCATATATATCATCAATTGAAATCAGGACAGCTTTTTGCTGATGCTTAAGTGACCTATTATTTTCAATGAATTCGCTGAATCGTGTAGTCTAGAACTTTCTTTGGGAATAGTTTTTAACCGTCAAGACTTCAAAAGCCTGAAGCTCAAAATGGCCCTAATATCAAATACACCTAGGAAACAAACTAAAAAGCAACATAGACAAACTGTAACACGACACATAAACAGTAGACAGCGCGGCTGCATCAGCAACTTTACCAATTTTAGGTGAAACAACTTGCACATATATCTAACATCAAATTAGCTCGTTACGTTAATTCATTACAATTTCATCCATTAATGTTAAAAATAGGACATTTTTTGTAGGGCATTGATATTTTTACAACTAAATTTGATATTAACTTGAATATCTAAACCCCAGGAAACTCAAATGTCATCCAAAATCAAAACAGTAGTCTTTAGTGAAGGAAAGTGACAACTTTAGAGTAATTTTCCTCCTCGTTCACATAACAAACCACATTTATTAGCTTTGTAATGAATGGTACAATAACATGATGCACCTATTTACTTAAATTATGAAGAACACAGTTCTGGGCCACCAATTTTATAGTGTTTTGGCACTTAAAACAAACATAACCAGTGCTAAAATTAGCCAAACAAGGTCTAATCGGAAGATTCAGAACAAAGCCAAAGCTCGAGAGGAGCAGCAAGTGATTGATAAAAGAAAACATAAAAGTCCATAAAAATGGAAACTTTAGTGCTTTATCATAAAAGGAAGTACCTGCTGTTGCTTAGCAACCTGATCTCTGAGTCTTGTGGCTTGCTTCCTCATTTCCTCCATTTTGCTGATACTTCTCCTTCTCCACTATTCTTCTACTGCTACCAACTGTTCAACCAAAAGGGGTGTGTCTTTTGTTTTTCACTTGGTGCAATATGAGAGAACTAGAGAAGGCCTTTCAAATTTTGTTCTTGGGGCTCTTTTGTTTTTTGTTCTCTTTTGAACTTTTTGCCTCTATTTGTCCATTGACTGGTCCACACGTGTCGCGAGTGTGAAACTTTGGAAAATGCTGGAGTACAATTGAAATAAGAAAGGATCGAAGAATAAATGAAGTCATTAGTGTTAGTAATACTTCATTCGATTTGCATTTCAAAATGTTATCCATCAGTTTGATGAGATTCTACTATTTAAATTTGATTGATTATTAATATTATGAAGTAAAACTTTGTTCCACATGAAGTTTTATATTTAAAATTTTAATAAATATTAATATTGTATATTTAATTGAGAATTACATTTACAAATATAAGTTTTTTTTATAATTTTGTTTTTGTGAATGTTCAATTAACAATAATATAAGAAGGTTGTAATAATAAAGTTTTAAAAGTAAAACATTACAATGAAATGATAACGGGGCAAATTTGACTCGGCACATCCTAACGATACATTCAATACCATTTCCTAATTTAATATAAATAAAATAAAGTGTAATTTTTTTTTTGTATAATAGGAGTATCATTTTTCTTTAAACCTTTTGAAAAAGATGAGAAATATGCTAGCACTCTTCTAAATGAGAAAGAATAAACTCACTTCACACATTATTTAGATGTTTTTTCTTTAACTTATATTATGTATTTTATTTTTTCTTAGTAAGGTTATGATTAATAAATAAAAACTATAAGATGTAAATTTTTCTTAGTAACTCAATTATATAGTAAAGGATGCGACAAAAACTAAATATTAGTAACATATTATAAATTTTGTATTGATCAACTCGTGAATCAAGCGAAGATTAGAACGATTACTAGATATTCCTGCTGAGAGTAATATTCTTCATTAGGGTTATGGCTTAAGCATCCTTAACCATATTTAATTTTATCTTTTATTTTTTCTATTTTTGGGGGGCTAATACCCTTTTGTTAAAAAAAAAAAAAAGAAACAAAAAACTTGAAGAAAAGCAACAACAAAAAAAGATCAAATTATTTTTCTAAAATTTCAGATGTGAAAAAGAGAAAAAATAATAATATAAAGGACGTACTCTAAGGGGGATAAAAGAAAAGCAAAGAGGAGAATAAATTAAAGGATAAAAATCAGCCTAGTAATACATACTATTAGCTCATTAATTTATTATTACATAATTATTTAATTTATGGGTTTTCTTAATTTCTATTAAAACAAAGAGAAATTGGAATTTTTAAATAAGTGTATGGGGTGGATGAAATGGTTTTAACACTAACACTAGGGAAGAAGAATATCACAATTTACAATATATGAGGATCAAAATGTAAAATATGTGCCACAAACGGGAGATGTTGAACCTGCATAGATTATTTGTATTGTGCCTATTAATACCAACCACGGAGAAAAGATAAAATGGGCATGAGCTAATAATTTCATATTAATCCAAATCATGTTTGACAAATACTTATAAGTATGTTAAACTTATTTATAATGCATTTTTAAAATAATTGTGTTTGACAATGATTTATTTATTTACTAAGCGAGTTAAAATAAACAAGTAAATAAAACTTGTTTATTATTTTATTATTTATAAATATAAATGAAATAAGTAGAGTTGACTAAATTCAATTAAATATTTATCCTTTCTCTCTTTTCATTTTAACTTACAAGTCTTTTTTAGTAACTTTACAATATATTTTAATTTATAAATCATTGTTATCTAAATATCATTCATCATATTTTAATTTATAAAACAAAATTAATGTCAAACACTTTTATTTATAAATAATTATTTATTTTAACTTATAATTTTAAAAGTAAATATTAAAGTTTGTTCCCAAACGGCCCCCAACCCCTATTTCCAAAACAAAACTAGACGCTCCCCTTCTATAACCCCAGGGTTTCTCTTTCAGCTACCAACGAACACAATAGACCGACTAGGAAGAAGAAATACTGTACGCGGCGTCGGCAACGGTGGATACGACTGACGGTAACTCTATATCGGAACACCGGTATCATTCATCAATTTACGGTTACTTGGATTTGTGAGTTAATTTTTTTTCTATGTCTTTCTGCTATTCCTCATCTATCAGGCTTCATAGCTCTGTAATCACCATGAGCAGCTAAAATCTCATATTCGGTTTAAAAATTCCAAAAAAAAAATACCGGGTTTAGTTTAATTTTTAAAATTTTATTTTATTTTATGTTACCGCTGTGGGTGAAAAATTAGAATGGATGATATTAGTTCAATTTAAACTTGATATTCATTTAGAGTTCAATTTGAATGCACTAGAGTATACCTAAGAATGCAAAGGAAATTATGGTAAGTTGCAAGTGGTAGAAATCATAAATCTAAGTGTCTCAAAATAATCAAACATACTGAATCCCAAAAGCGTTTGCAGATTGACTTTTAAAATGATATTGAGGGAACCTTTCTTGGAACTGAAATGAACTTATATTTTTTCTTGAAAAATAGGAGTTCCATCCCTTGATCAATGGGCAAGAAGAAAAAGTTTATTGACAAGAAAAAGTCAGCAACTTTCCAGTTAATAGCTCGGGACACCTCTGATCCTAATTACAACGAAGGACCATCTGGCGACAGGGTCTTTGTAAGAGTTGACGAGAATCCTTACTCCGTCGACAGCTTCAAAGAATACAATGATGATCATGACTCAGACTCAATTTTTGCTGATGCTTCTGAAGATTATGATGATGAAGATGAGGGTGGAGGTGGAGGTGGAGTTCCTGTTAGACAAATGCAGTCGTCCCTGCTGTCAAGTGGTTCATCAGCATTGCCGGACCACATAAGGAAGGAAATATTGGAGCTAGGGTTTCCAGATGATGGATATAATTATTTGGCTCATCTTAGAGAGATCAAGAACACCGGAGGTGGTTCATCTTACTATGAAAACCCTAAGGCAAAACTCCATCCACAACATGACGTGAAGGTTTGCTGACTATTTTCTGAATTGCTTAGATAAGAGATAAATTGGTATTTCACCATATTCAAGAATATCAACAGCAACATTAGATGATATGATTAGGCAACAATTCTTTCTGTTTAACAAATTTTTTTGTTGTTTATTTGCAAATTATGATGATTTTGCCAATGTGTTATGCTTAACTTTCAGTTGCTACGAATGTATCTGAAAAGATAACAAATGTAAAATGATCTAGTTCCGTGTTAAAAAAATATAGTGACAGGTAAAAGATAATAGAAAACATTATGCATAGGTGCAGATTGGATAACCTGTACAACGCATCAGATTTTACAGCCTGTTTCCAAATTTATTATGCACCCATGATATCGTGGCTGAGTTGAGTGTTTTGTTTGAAGAAATAAATATCTCCTTTAGCTAAAAGGCCATACGCGCAGATTGGCGACCGAAGAGTTGCAATAATTTGTATATTATTTATTCATCTTTTCACAAGAAAACAGAATATCAAATTTGAAAGCAATACAATTCTACCATTAGGGGTTGCAATAGTGGGTTTTAGCTCAGAATCTGTTTACATTCTTTGTCTTAGAAATTTTAAAATTAAACAGAAGATTTTATCTTCTTTTTTTCATTTTATATGCTACCGCATAGTTTGCATGATACAAATTTGATAGTTTGAATTATGGTTTAGCAGATTCTTAACTTAAATAAATCAAATTTCTGTTACGGCTAATTTCATGAAATGTGTATGAAGTCAACAATTATGTGCTACGAATTTTCAGGCATATGATGCATCGAGAATTGAGATATCTAAGGTGAATGATGATTCCTTTGAAAACACAATTTACAACGTTGCCTCAAAGACTGTTGGGGCTAGGATCCAGAAGGTGGTTGATCCTGAAGTTGCTGCATTGCTGGATGATAGTGACTTGTCAAGATTTGGTTCTGATGCTGAGGACTTGGAAGAGGATTTTGTAGTCAATGCTAATCTTCCTGAACAAGCAATAGATGCTGAGATTGATACGAAGTTGAATTTGATAGATGAACCTGAAGTGAAGACAACAGAAAACTCTGGCCCTAAGTTGAATTTGATTGATGAACCTGAGGTAAAGACAACAAAAAGCTATGGGCCTAAAGTTTCTCTTTCAGTAGACAATGTGGTTCACTCTTTTGGTGGAGCTGCCAAAACCCTCATGCATGAAGAAGACCAGATTGATGAGAAGCCACGAATTCGTCGCCTTTTGGATGAACAATTTGATTTGGTGAGTATATTTATCTCAACATTATTGTGTTTATGCTCCTCATTGTCCATAATTGTTCGCTAAAAATGATTGCATGATGCCACTAGTTTCTGAGTTTACACTAACCCATGTCCCCTACAACTTTTCAGGTATTCAATAGCGTAGTATATATGTAATACATCTCGATAATGGTTTTCTTATATATAGAATAGGGCACTACTCACTTTTGACCGTTGGAACTATTATCTCTCTTTCTTGGTCTGATAGTCCGGAAAATACTTAAATTTAATAGTGAGTTGACTTTCATTTTAAGTGGTATGCTTTTTGCGAGTAAGGCTGAATGTGTTGAAAAATTTAGAAGTCTTGTGGATATGATTAGGTTGGTGTTATTATAGCTTTATATGGGAACTTTCAATGGTGGAGAGTAATAGCACTGCCGCAGTGAATACAAGATGTTGCCAATTTCAGTGAATATGCCTGAATTGCTTGTGTTTTTTTTCCTCCTCTTTTACCTCAATTCACTTGAGCATATTCACTAGACCATCTCCAAGCTAGAAATTTACACATCGGTAACTTTAATCAGAGCTGTACTTCTCGTTATGACATTGAAATTTGACTATTTGTACAAACTTTTTTAACATGTTGGTATGTTGTTGTATTTACAGCTTGAACTTCAGGAATATGGCACAGATAGTGAAGATGAATTCGATGGCTCCGTAGATGAAGAATATGAGCATCACCAACCCCTTGCAGAGAAGCTCAATCAATCCCTTCAGGACCATGTGAAGGACGAACTGGAATTCAAAGAGACATATAAAGCTCCATCGGATCTTTTGCATGGTGAAAATAGAGTGAAAGATGCAGAGTCAATGGAATGTGCTGCTGATGTTATTCAGAGGTGCATGGAATATGCTGAAAAGTATGAAAATGAGAAAACAGATGAAGAGGTGGTTGTTCTAGAAGAAAGTACCGATGAATCAGAAATTTGGGATTGTGAGACTATTGTTTCGACTTACTCAAACCTTGATAACCACCCTGGGAAAATTGGAGTTCCAGGAATACGTAGAAAGAAGAAATTGCCCGGAACTACTCCTGGAGCTGTGTGTACCACTGGTAATGTTATTTCTTTGAAAGGAAAACAACAGCTTCCTCTGGACTTTTTGCCACACAGTAGTAAATCTGCTAAAGAAAAGGTGAAGGGTGAGACTACTCTGAAATTTGAATTGCCAAAAAGGAAGCAACATGGTCAAGAGTCAAAGGAGGAAAAGAAAGAGCGGAAGGTATCTTCTCGCAACTTGTTGCAGTTATTAATATTTTCTTTGAACTGGACTGTCTTTTGCTACTCTATGATACTGTGTACTTCCTTTTATTTTGCATTGTTCAGTTTTCCTCATTTCTTATGAATATTAGAATTATTAATCTCTTTCGAACTTGTTAGTGGTTTGATAGTTGCTCGAAGGCAAAGCATAAGTAAGGTGGAAGGCAGTTGATCTGTGATTTCTACAAATTAAAAATCAGCCCCTTTTCATTTCATTACCAACTTTGTCACATTCTTTCTCGACTGTTTTCTTAGATTGACTATTGGCTCCAATCCATGATCTCTTCTTTATTCACTTCTCATAGTTTTATTTGTAATATTTTAATGTGCACAATCTACACATGCATGATTCTGTCTTTATATACATTGATGCTGATGCTGGATTGCTTCCTTTGAAGGTCGCCGTTAAGGAGGAAAGGCGCGAGGCACGTCGTACCAAAAAAGAAATGAAGGGTTTATATAAGGGTGAGGCCCAGCATGCCCAGAAAGTTGCTGCATTTACTGGTCCATCTTCCATTCACCTCATGTAAGTAAAGATCTATTTTACATGGACTCATGGTCCATACAAGTAAACACTGAGAGTGCCTGACGCTTGACTCGAATTTTTACAAAATTATCATCATTATTATAGTGTGTTGGGTACCCACACCCATGTCTTGTCATGTGGGCAGGGTACTTCTGAGAAAAATGAGGAGACCACGTAATAAGTACCAAAAACTCCACAATTGAAGAATTATTAAACAAGTTTTTGGCGTTCCATTTTCTTGATTTTATATGCAAGTTATTAAACATGCATTTTATCTTATATATTAATTAGAGGCTATGTATACTAAGTTGTTTATGTATGCTGAAAGTCTTGATAATCTAGTCTACAAGTTTATATCTTGGAGAGCTGATGTTGATATTCGCAATAACTTTGCTAGATCTATCAACGTTACGTTTGCTTTTACTGATCTTGATGGGGAGAGACATAGCATTTAGGCCTAGAGAAAGAAGGTCCAATTTGTTATTGTCTTTTGCAGTGATACTTAAAAAAAGAATTAAAAATGTGTAATGCAGCATTGAACATCTGATACCATTTGTTTTGATATAACAGAATAGGTCGTAGTTAATGGGAGATATCAACCCAACCTCAAACAGGCATAATTAACCAACTTCTTTCTGTTTATCTCAACAGGTAATGTTATGTTGTGTTGTGTTACCTACCAAGTTTGTCATATTTGTGCGACAAGCCATTGTCATGTTGACAGCGAATGAAATATCGTACAGTTTGGGTTACAATGATATCAGAAAGCATACAGGAACCCTGGTATCTCAGAAGTTTCTTCCCCCCCTTCCTTTTTTTTAATTTAGATGCAGTAATCTGGGTGAATTTAGAGAGACGAGCATATAAATATTGTGTGAAACAAATACTCTGTAGTATAATGTCCTTTGCAAGTTTTTGATATTTAAATTTGGTTACGTGTTCTGTGATTTTGCTATATCTTTACCTTCTAGTTGAGGCAAATCACAATGACATGACATTATCCCCAATTAATTGTTAATTACTGTTTCAGTACCTTATTGGCTTTGATAGATATTGTTTGAATTCAAAGTTGTTTTTTGTTTGTTTATAATTCGAGTGATTTTGCAAGCTTGGTTGTTGGGGGTGGGAATAGGGGTTGAAACATTTTCAGCAAGTTACTCCTGCATTCACTTTTCCACTACCTGGAAACACAAACAGATGCATACACCATTTGAGTAAAATTACCTTAAGACAACTGTTTAGAAACTTAATAGAGGGAATGGGATTTCAATATATCACTTTCGAGAGCTAGCAGCCATTGAACCGTACATAGAAGTTCCTTGCAGCACGGATGAGAATTAAGATGTGGATGTGAAGGTAGAGTCGAAACACAGAATACTCGAAGAATAATTATCCGAGAATTGTTCGAAGCAATCCAACTTTTCCTTCCATTTGGCTCTCCATAATTTAACATTCACAGATCCACTCTTATCCTACTTTTCCATGAGGAATTGGAGCTGGTCCAGTCCGAGGTGTATATGGCGCTGGATCCCAAAGCCCGTAATCATCTGGTTTAGCGGTGGATTGAATATCTTCAGGTACTTGCTCTCCATCTTTCGTCTGTGCAAACGTGGAGACTAGAGATGCCGGAGATGGTAATGGTAATGCCGACGATGACAGTGGAGCCTGGGGAGATGACGACGACGACGAGAACACCGCTGTTATGACCGTGAGAGTAGCCCGCGTCAAAGATATCAGTATAAGAATGGCAATCATGCCTAATACGTGCATAAACCACCTAAAATTTGAAGTATTCATAATGGTAACTTTGCTTCCCATGTGTACTGACAATAAATTGAATCACTCCCTAAATGCCCTGGTCATGTATGATGTTATCACCTTCCAACTCCTATTTATACCATAGAAGCATAATAATAAAGCCCTAATTTAAGTCGAGAAAGTCAAAACTTAAATAGTCAACAACATGAAAGTCAATAGTTGACCAAAATTAAAAATTCTACTCTATTACCAAGGATTAGAGAATGCCTGCTCTAGTTCAGTTTCTGTATACTGTGGACTTGCACGGCAGATGTACGATCATGATAACTATGTATGATGTCCATGAAAAAGGAAGAACTTTTAGTGAGACTGATTACTTGATCACACCTGTTGAATGGCTGTCATGATTATGGCATGAATTTCAACAGAACAACGGACTTGGAGCCTTTTTACATACTGAATAACAGGATGGCAACCCTGTCTATTTTTTTGTACCAACAGCGGACTCAGGATTTCATAAGGGGGTCAAAAAATTTGATTGCGCAATAAAAATGAATTTGTTAATGTAATAGTGTATTGTAATAATAAAATTATTGAATTTAAAAGATTCATTTAATTTCTGTTTGAAATTTATCAAATTATAATGCTTATAATGTTCTTTGTTCCCAAATATAATATTATTTTAAAATCAGAAAATCTATCATACTCTGAATATCGAAAAATTTATACATAACGGTAATCGTTACGCACTTTATAATATTCACTTCAAAACTATTAAATGTTAAAAATACTAAAATTTTAAAATACAATATTTTAGAGAACTATTTAATAAAGTGTCATATGGAGTTACATTTAAGTTTTTTTTTGATAATATTAAGGTTGCACATTTGATTGAACTTTATTCTACAAAAGATTAGTTTTTCAAAAAAAATTTTTTTGTAATATTCAACTGATGATAAAATAAAAGTATTGTAATGATAACTTTTAAAAGTAATATCATTATGTAATAAAAATATTACACAAATGTAATTCTTTTTGCGTAACATACCTCAATTTTAAATTAAACTCTTTTTAAAATTAAATAAATATATTTTTAATTTTGAAATGATAAAAATACTCTATATATAATAATTATTTTTTTAAAGTTCTGCGGGGCTTAATCCCCGCTCGTCATATGCTGATCCGCCACTAATTAGGACCAATTTAGGTACATCATGCAACAATAAACTGAAACACACCACGCATGGGTACATATATATGGATAAAAAGAAATGAGTTGTAATTCATTTTAAAATTATTATATTTACTAGATATGTATATATTAATTCAAAACATTTTTGAAAAAACTTATTGTATAAATTGAAGGAATTAAAAGAGCATTTGAGAAATAAAAATGGTACCAAAAATGTTTCATATTTTTATTACAACTAGCATGTTTGCGAACACATCTCGGAAAGAAGATTTAAAAAAGGAGTCGAACCAAAATTCCGTTGCCGGGACTTGAACCCGGGTCTCTCGGGTGAGAGCCGAGTATCCTAACCAACTAGACTACAACGGATTTATAATAATGCCCTTTAATTAACTAATTCATAGAAATAACTGTCGAGGAAAACAATCTAAAAGCATACAAAATTTAATTGTGAAACATTAATAACTACACACTATTAATTTATTTAATTGGTCAAAATGGATGAGAAGGATGGGGAAAAAAAGATATATTATTATGAATAAAAATTATGTTATCAACTGTCAAATGTCATCAAAAGTGATTTTTATCACTACCTACCAAATTATTTCAACAATATATGTTTTATTTTGATATTATTTTTCGCCCCAAGGCGAAAGAAAAAGAGAAAGATAAGACCAAGTAAAGAAATTGGAATAAAAAAAATAGGACACATAAATATGCAAATTTCAAAATTTATACAAAAATAATTCAAACAGAAAATACACATATACTTCTTTTGTTTAACAAAAAGAGTAACATTTAAACTTTTGATAATTATTAATTTTACATTTTTGATTAAAAATTAAATGTACAAATCATATTTTTTTTCTATAAAATTTGTTATAAATATTTAAATTACAATAAGATATATAAATTTGTAATCGAAATTTTTTAAATTTATAGCATAAAGAAAAATTTTAAACTTAAAAAATACATACAAAAAAATGATAGCGAGCACTTCAGATTTCCTCTGACAGCAGATTTGTTGAGCCATTGCAATTAAGAAGGTACCATGCCATCTACCGAATTTCTTACATCCATCGTACCTTAAACCAGAACTATGAGTTCTGACCTTTACGGACATGAAGAATGCTGCTGTCGCAACAGCCACAACCACAACCTTGAACCTCACACAAAACCTCCGTCAAGCAGACATCCGTGCAATAGCCAACCAATACGCTGCCGCACTCCTTCGATGCGGCCCACAGAACCCCACCTCGTACTCCCTCGCCCGAACCGTCCATGCCCACATGATCTCTTCTGGGTTCAGATTTCGTGGCCATATCCTCAACCGTTTGATTGATATTTACTGTAAGTCGTCAAATCTTGTCTATGCCCACCAACTGTTCGACGCAATTCTTGAGCCTGATATTGTCGCAAGAACCACAATAATAGCTGCACACTCTGCTGCAGGGAACCCAAAACTTGCAAGAGAGATATTTAATCAAACCCCATTAAGTATTCGGGACACTGTTTGCTACAATGCCATGATAACGGGTTATTCACACAATAACGATGGGAATGCTGCCATGGAACTCTTCCGTGAGATGAGGTGGGCAAATTTTCAGCCTGATAATTACACATTCACTAGCATATTAGGCGCTTTGTCACTTATAGCTGATCAGGAAAAACATTGTCAGCAGCTACATTGTTCCGTTGTGAAGTCAGGAACAGGGTTGGTTACTTCAGTTTTAAATGCACTAATATCAGTTTATGTTAAGTGTGCATCTTCACCTTTGGCATCATCCTCGTCAATGATGAGTGCTGCTAGGAAGTTATTTGATGAGATGCCAGTTAAGGATGAATTATCGTGGACAACAATTATCACGGGCTATGTAAGGAATGATGACCTTGATGCTGCACGGCAAGTTTTTTATGGAATGGATGTAAAATTGGTGGTAGCATGGAACTCAATGATTTCTGGTTATGTGCATAAAGGATTTGTGCACGAAGCATTAAGATTATTTAGAGAGATGCATTTACTAGGGATTAAGCAAGATGAGTTTACGTATACAAGTATAGTTGTTGCTTGTTCTGACGCTGGATTCTTTCAGCTTGGAAGGCAGTTGCATGGCTACATTCTACGAACTGAGATAAGTCCATCACAGGATTTTGTATTGTCTGTAAATAATTCTTTGATTACATTCTATTCTAAATGTGGTAAAATTGATGACGCCAGGAAAATTTTTAATATGATGGGTGTCAAGGACATTGTTTCGAGGAATGCGATCTTGTCGGCTTATGTTAACGAGGGCCGAATTACTGAAGCTAGATCCTTCTTCAGTGAGATGCCAGAGAGAAACCATTTGACATGGACTGTGATGATATCAGGATTTTCACAAAATGGATTCGGTGAGGAAGGTCTGAAGCTGTTCAACCAGATGAGGTCAGATGGCTTTGAACCATGTGATTATGCATATGCAGGAGCTATCACATCTTCTGCAGTTCTGGCAGCACTGGAGCAAGGACGGCAGCTCCATGCGCAGCTCGTGCAATCCGGTTTTGATTCTAGCGTTTCAGCTTCAAATGCATTAATAACAATGTATGCGAGATGTGGTGTTGTTCGGTCCGCAAATTGTGTATTCTTTAACATGCCTTGTGTGGATTCAGTGTCTTGGAATGCTATGATCGCAGCTTTAGGACAGCATGGTCATGGTGCCGAAGCACTGGAGCTTTTTGAAGAGATGTTGAAGGAAGAAATGTTACCTGATAGAATAACCTTCCTCACAATTCTTTCAGCTTGTAGCCACGCAGGTCTAGTTAGAGAAGGACAACATTATTTTGATATAATGTATAGTGTGTACAGTATAACCCCAGGTGAAGATCATTATGCCCGTCTAATTGATTTATTGTGTCGAGCTGCCAAGTTTTCTGAAGCAAAAGATGTGATCCAGAAGATGCCTTTTGAGCCAGGTGCTCCTATTTGGGAGGCTCTACTTGCTGGTTGCCGGACGCACGGAAACATTGATCTAGGTGTGGAAGCAGCAGAACGATTGTTAGAACTGACACCTCAACATGATGGAACTTATGTGCTTTTGTCGAACATGTACGCCACTGCAGGGCGGTGGAATGATATGGCCAAGGTGCGGAAATTGATGAGGGACAGAGGAGTGAAGAAGGAGCCAGGTTGTAGCTGGATTGAAGTGGAAAACAATGTTCATGTATTCTTGGTCGATGATACCGTGCACCCCGAGGTTCAAGCAGTATATAACTATCTTGAAGAACTGGGACTGAAGATGAAGAAATTAGGATATGTTCCAGATACAAAGTTTGTGTTACATGATATGGAGTCCGAACAGAAAGAACATGTCTTATCTACTCATAGTGAAAAGCTTGCAGTTGTATTTGGGCTTCTGAAACTTCCCCTGGGAGCCACAATTAGAGTTTTCAAGAACCTGAGGATTTGCGGGGACTGCCACAACGCATTTAAGTTCATGTCGAAAGTGGTGGGAAGAGAGATCGTTGTGAGAGACGGGAAGAGGTTTCACCATTTTAAAGAGGGTGAGTGCTCTTGTGGCAATTACTGGTAATTAGTACAGTTGCTCGACTCACAAATTAACTAGGGACTAGGACCGGAGAATATCATGTTGCTGAGAGCTGGTGATACGCTGTCTATAGTAGGTCACCCAAGGGAACAAGCCAAAGGGAGGAAATTGCCTGGTTCTATTTTTGGTACTTTGTCCTGAACCAAAATGAATTCATGGACTAAACAATTTTGTATTTGATTTCAGAAGTCGGAAACGAAACAAGTCTTTTGCAATTTGTAAACTGCACTTAATATAAATCAAGAGCTTTGCATGAATTATATTGTCAGAAGTTGAGAAAAATTACAAACTTCGCAGTTTATCTGCTTGCTCACGTTTGAAAAGTTTGTCACAAGTGTTTTTTTCTTTATTTCATCAAATGTAATGAAAATTTTGTATCGGCCAAGCTGGTACTCCAATATCGACAATCAGAAAATCTCTGAAAATTGTCGGGTCTTCCTAGTTTCGTAATAAAATTAATGTTCAACTGGGGAGTGTTAAAACAAACAGGCACACAGTTGTGCGAACAGCACAAGGGCCATTGGTGTTTTTTTTTTTGGGGTGTGGGGACCCTGGACCGCCTACAACTAAACACTACAAATCCTCTGATTAGGAAGCTAATCTGCATACATTTTAGCCTCAGCCTCATAGTGAACATGTTATACTATGACTATCCAATCCCTATTAAGCAACTACATGACCTCCAAAAACAAATTCAAATGTTTAATATTCCGTTATTTCATCGTCCACACTGCTTGAAAAGTCAACTTTCACTTCCAAATGCCAGACCCTCAAAATTCCACGTAGCTTTAGCCCATCGTTTTTTCAGTTCCACCTAACCCTCCATTGGTGGATTCCAGCTAAAATGAAAAATCCTACTAGTGGGAAACTGGTTATTCGTAAACATGCGTGTATTAAACTGGCCATGTACAAGAAGTTTAAAATTTGTTGCAAGATATACGGGCTCCAATCCAATTATGAGATGATTTTTCAAAACGTAAATGAGCTCTATATTTTGAACAATATGTATTTATTTGAAATGTACAGACATGCCAAAGAGTATTTACACGATAAAACTGAAAATACCAGGAAAACCGAAAAAGAAAAAGCAACCATCAATGACAAGTTCATTAGAAATGTTAGGTTTAGCTCACATAATACATCCAGGCAACAAGGACTAACCGTACAAACTACCTACAGAACCATTATGACCATATACAGAAGAAAAAACACATCTACATCAGAAATCATGATTTGAGGACAGCTCCTTCCGTTATTTTCCATCCTGACGTGGCACGGGACATCTCATACCTTGTTGTATAAGACGTATGGTAAGAGTCATTGTGTTCGGGATGAGCTATATCAGTTAGCTGCGCTGACTCTTCAAGAGTTGCTTCCACAACAGCACGCCGTCCATCAAGTGAGATTGTTACACTATCAATGGAAAGGTTTAATAGACTATAATCCCAGGACCAACCATGATGTGCGATTTCCATCGCACGGTCGTTCCAAATCTTTAGCATCTGGCCATCTAATACCTGGTATTTCATTTCTCACTGTTAGATTCACAAGAAGATGAATACGGGCAGGCAAAGAAACAATAGGCATCTTAGACGGTACGCCAAGACTCAATAGCTACAAATCATGCAAAGGTGCTTGATACTTAAAAAACCAGTAATAACAGTCTTTATCTATTAAGATGTTTTCTAGCAAATGTTTTATTATAGTATAATTATAATATAAGCAAGCGATAAGTCATGTATTACTGCCAATAGTTCTTCAATTAAATCACAAACTTTGGCGGGCTTAAGATGCTCATCCCAAGGACGGCCAGTCAAGAACTAGAGGAAGAATCTTTAACGATTGTGAGACTGAATGAGCCTGGGGCTGAGTTAAGAACAACCTGAGCAACTTTCAGTTAAGTTTGGAATCACCATTAAGGGCAACCTTTGGTCACTACACCTTAAATTTCACCCCATTGCAACGATTCCTTCAGCTTCTCACTGCTAAGAAGTTGACTGCAAGTCTTTTACTAACATCATCTTTTTCCCAATGATAAATGGACTTTGTCGTCGATGAAATAAATATGAGAAAAATTCTGTCAACAGGTTGAGATAGCTTTATCAAGAAGATACAATAGTGAAAGCCCCCTCAAATATTTTGGGAAGGGATAGGCCACAAACTTAAACCCAAATACAAACTTGAACTAACTAAATATGCTCCCCGATGGCAGAGGAAGTTCGGCCTTGTTTGGTAACCATGTAATAGAGCTTTCTGAAAGATTTCAAAATAATAATTCAGGTCATATGTTTGAAAGTTGAATTTAGTAAGCATTGCTGAATATGGCTCAATGAATCTCCCAGATTTAGTTTGCTAAACAAATACACAAGTGCTAAAGACTTTTTTACAAGTTTGGACTTGACATTAAGACATAGCATTATTGTTTTAACACATTCAGATTACTTAATCATCAACTTTATCACATAGAACCCTAATCTTGCTACAAATAAGGCTTAACAAGTATCTATAGCTCAAAAAACACTAATAATGTCTGCAAGGAGTAAGTTTGCTTAAGATACCATTTATTCGAATGACAAAATTTCTTACTTCTGACAAATTATCAAGGCAATGATTTGACCCAAGAGCCTGGGACTTGATATTCTGCCACTTGCGAACCAACACTTCTGCCAATCTTGCATCCATTCTAGGCATATCCTCCAGATTGTCAACTACAGTAGAACCTGCAGGATAGGGTTTGGATTGTAACTTTAGATTCAAAATGTTTGTGCAAAGAATTCAAGACGTAATGTAAGAGTACATTGCAATTCTTACTCCGAAGTCCAAACTAAAACTCCATACATTGCAATTCTGTATTTATTTCTCTTATACATATCTAATATTCTAATTTCAAATAATATACAATTTTTATCAGCACTACACCATGTCATATCCGGTGTTATTAAAGTTCTAATGGTCAACGAGGTAAGGAAAAATATCATCAAATAAGGAAGTGAATGGAAACAAGTTTAAGGCCAGAAAGAATTTTCGGATGCTTGAATATTAAAATCTAAGCATCTTATCTTTATGGTATAAAGTAGGATGCTTGAATTTTAACTTAGCTGGAAACAATTTCCATCATTCTAGTTTTTGATGAAAAGTTGGACGCCTCTTTCACCATTTTCAATAACTCTTTTCTATAAGAATCACTCACAAAGATGATATTTGAAGAAAATTCACATAGTGTTAGTTTTCTCCCACATTAATTGTGCAGTCTTTAGTTCAAGATGAAATTAGACCTAAAATAAATTTGGAAAATTCAGCTTCCCAAACCACGATTAAAAAGAATTAAATAAATAAATAATCTCAAATAGCATTGCAAGAAAGAGTTTATGATAAGTGTTTTTGATAAAATCTCAAATAGTGATTAACATTCACTATTCGATTCAAATTTCACGGAGATGTAGCTGTTCCATAATCTCTGAATGTAATACGTCAAACAAACAAAATGTTTATCAAGGGAGGGGGAAACAAAGATGAAATGAATACCACAAAGCTAGAGTATATAACATTTAACCTCTAAAAGGATAGGTAAAGAGTTCGACTCCAGCTGAGACGCGCGCGCGTGTGCGTGTGTCTGTGTGTGAGCACATAATGAGGCAATAAATTTTCAAAGAGACAAAATTTGCAGAGAATGGATAATCAATCAAATTAACATGTCTTTTCACACAAACACTGCAACAATGTATTACCTCATAGAAAAAAGGTAAATAAAAAGATAACACCCAGCTCAAATTTTCATATTTTTTGAATAGTTATTTAATAAATAAAGAACTCAAAATTGATAGACCATACCCACATTGATGACATCAGAAGCCATTGCTGAACCTATATCCTTCCGTGGAACTGCAGGGCTGTTCCTAGATGGTAAATACTTCAAACCAGCTAAGGTCAGAAATCCAACAACTACCCCAGCAGCCATAATCTTCACACTTGCATCTTTTATTCTGTAAGTTATCATTTCTTGTTCGTATAAATCATCAGGCTTATTTTCCTCCGAACCTATTATCATATTGGCAGAATCATCTGGATCATGGCGACCTTCATAGTCATCGATCTCAGCTGCAATTATAGAATCGCTTGCTTTGCCATCACTTTGACATCTTACACTCTCTTCCACATGACTAGGAGGAAAAACTTTCTGCAATGCCTGGATGGCACTAATCTTTACACTATCCAGCACCGCCGTAGCTTCAGCACCAATTCGTGCTATGGCAGCGGCAGCAGCTAATGGTGAACCTCCAACTCTCTCCAATGTTTCTAAATATCTGAGGACAACAGGATCATCATAATAATCTCCAAGCTTAAACACAATATTATTGGTCTCCCTAAATCTGGGAAAGACCACTTCCATTAACCATGTTTCCAACAGTTTACAGAGCCCAGGGAGGAGATCATTGTCCTTGTCACCCTTAGAATTTTCAACTACAAAAGTAACTATGGATGGATCTCTGTAAGGTGAGTTATCACTATCTAATCCCAACCATGAGCGACACTCATCAACCTCTCCCACAAGAAGAGCACAGAGACCCCTCTCCAGTGCAAAGTCAATCTCTCGATTTTGTTTATCGGTATAGTCAGAGATGGAACTTCCTAAAGCTGTTACCTCGGTCTGCTGAAGTTGTTGAAACATTTTATCAGCATCTCGAATGAGGTGAGGCTTTTTACCTACAAAAGCTTGAGCAACAAGTGCAAGTGCAACTCCATAAACTTCAAAGCTCAAGGCTGGTATATCATATGAAGTGGCAGTAAAGAGATTGACCTTGAAGAAAAAATTTAAAAGAAAAGGGTATAATAAGAAAATGTTTGAAAAAAGGTGAATAGAAAAAACACATATGAAAACAGAATTAGAAACACAAAACTGAATGTAGTTCACAGCCCAAAAGGATGAAGATGGTCACCTGTTCCAGTGCTGTCATATGTAAGAAGGCTTCATTCATGAAATCTTCACGTGTATATCCCCCAGCAACAGCAGCTGCACCACCTCCTCCAACAGCCCACAAGATGTTTCGCACACCTTGAAGACCCTCTGCCCTTTTTGACCAGTACTCGTCACCAAGTGGCAAAGCTAGAAGCTCTAAAACATAAAGCGGGTTGATCTCTTCAAGAGTCTCATCAATCTGAGCTTGTAAATCCTGTGCAAGATTACTTGCACCTTCCTCCTGCATGATGTTAAACACATATTTTAATCATAGATGTTACCAAACATCAACTCGTGCATAAACTGCATGATCAAAATCAAGTATCATGAACTAACTTCCATATATTATATTGGTCTAGATTTGAAAGATCCAGAAAGCTACATGTCACTCCCAACCAAAAGTAGAACCATATGAGTATATGACTGAATCAGCAATTAACTACTGCCATTCAGTACAGCCTCAGATCAGACACCCCCACCCCACTCCAAAAAAATATATATATACAAAAAATCATTAAAATCTTTCAGGAAAAACAAAACATTTAAACATGTCACTAAACATTTTAACAACTCTGGCCAGAATCCTGTGCATGCTGCCAAACTAAACCGTGCATGTTTAAACAAGATTAATATGCATTTGTATTGTGAAAGTGTTCAAAATGATACCTGTGGAACAGAAGTTCAGTGTTACAATAAGAAAGACAGATAATTACACAAATTAATTGCATTATCAAGAGAATGTAGTAATAATAAATTGTTTATATTATACTTTCAGCATGTGCATAATCAAAGCTATCCAAAGTACAAAACAATATAACTGATAAAAAATCACAAACCTAAAACCAATAAGCCACACATATTCCGGCTAAATTTGATGCTATTGAAACCTAACCTGCAACAGTTTTAACGCCCTCATAAGCACTTCACAACCTTGTATGTAATCTGGTGGCGTCAAGGCCATAGAATCCCTGGACAGGTCGACATAAGCAAGTGCCATGGCCAAGATTACATCTTGCTTAAATGATTTGGGCAGCCTTTCCCTTAATAAACTCTCGCCAATTTGTAAAACAACTTCACTCTCTCCTGCTTCTTGCAGCACACATAATGCTCCAGGGACCTACAATATACATCAAACTCACCCTTAAGTTTACACATTGCCATAACATTCATTCAATCAGGGTGAATAGTTCTCCAACTAACTGCTGAATATATAGACCAGAAATTGTTGAGAAGTAAATGGGTTTAAGAAGAATAACACAGAAGAATTACATTATCGAAGGGAACTTGAGTAAGAATAGTATCGAACTCATCTTCCGCAAGGCTTTGGTTATACTCTCTTCTAGACTTAGGGTTAGCTAGGATCTCACAAGCAGCTTGAAGAATCTGTCTCCGGCTGATTAGCGCTTCATCACTGTACCCATATTGGGGCTGCTTTGAAACCCTAGCTTCATATGCTCTTCTGATTCCGTCGCCGAGGAAGTGAGTTTCTGCACCGAGTATCCTGTAAAAGTCGATGGGCATTGATACATGGCGGTCAGAAATGGTGAGTGGGGGAGGGTAGGGAGGAGAGAGAGTGGCGGTGGAGTGTTCCGGGGGGTCGGAATTGGCGGAAGGAAGGAACTGGAAGTCGGCGAGGAGGCGATCGGCCCATTTGCTGGCGGAGAAGTTATTAGGGAGACTACTACTGCTAGCGCCGCCAGTGACGGCGGAGAGTCTGGTGATCCTTTTGGGGTTTATCGGTGGTGGTAGGAGGGTCGGAGTACATATACCTATACCAGGGAGTCTGAGAGCTTCCATCGAAGAATAGTGAACACTACTGATATGATACTGCCGCCGAACTCCTTGAACCTCAATATCTACTGCTCATTGTACAACTGTACATGTGGAGAAAGATTTTTGGCTTTCTATTTTGGTTTCTTCTTTTTTATTTGTGCTTTTATAATTTTTTTTTTTTGGGCTACTTATTAAAATTATCTTAGGCGTGGATTTTATATATAACTTATTTTTAAGCTGTTATGTTCGGCAAATAATCTGTAAATATGTATGTAAAATTTTAAATGAGCTATAAATTGTTGTAAAAATTATAAAAAAAACATCTTTTAAAGGTACTTATTAATATATCGAACAATTATACACAATTGATGGTTTATTTCATTTTAAATATAAGTATTTATTATCCCTTACAGCTTAAAAAGTAATTTATCAGATGATTATATTATCACTCTTTTAGTAAAGAGATTAGAGGTTCAAAGTTATCAACTATAGTTACAAGAGTGTATTGATTTGACATGTGTTTAAAATAATTATATGAATACATTTTTTAAATAATAAAAATGTTAGACGTTTAAGTTTTACAGAGAAATTGGGGTTGAAGAATTTAAGTATTACCAATTACAATTGTTACGAGTGTGTATGTGTGTGAGCAAACCCCTTAACTATAAAATGAGTTTTGTTGTATCATTTGATAATATATCGCCTAAAATAACATTAAAATAATTGACACATAAGCAATATAGTATTTTATTTTTTTGACCGTTTATATTAAGTAATATAACCTCTTATCAAGATTTATTATAAGGGACGATGTACTCATTGATACATGCTAAGTACTCCCATGAGTTATAGGCAACGGTTTCCTTGGAACGAGTTAAATTCTAATTTAATTGATTTTATCTCCCTTTTTGCCATTTATTACTTTGATTTTAAATAAGCTATATATGACTTAAAAAAATAGAGCCAAAATATTACTTTACCGTGTGCGTAAAATCTGAAGTTTAAAATGTTTATGAACTGGTTAATAATAGCAACTATACTACAAAAATAATTGTTCAGTGTAATATTTGTTATTTAAAATTTTGATTGCCTTGTAGTGTAATCCAATATTATACAAATTTAACCGAAAACAAAGTACTAAAAAAAATATTTCTAAACATTCTTAAAAGGAAAATTTTGTAATGAGAAACATCAATTCATTTGGTTCCTTGTGATAGGGAAAAAATATTATGATACTGTTTAATTATGTTTTAAAGAGTGATATGAAATTTTTATGCGAGGTTTTCAAAATTTTAGAGTCGCGTATGAATACGGCACTCTCCGATTTAATCAAACTGAAAATACATAATTACTGTAGACACTCAAATTTTATATTTTAATATTTAAATAAATTTTATAAGCGAAAATACATTTTAATGCATGCCATATATTTTTTATTTTTTTTTATAATTTTGCATTTTAAGAATTTATAACATAATTATCTTATTTTGTAAGTATTATATAAATAACAAATGAGGAGAATAATTTAACCACTAACAAATTTAGTCTAATGGCATAGAGACCACTCTTACAAGATGGAGATTAAAGTATCATATCATGATAAATATATATTTATTTATTATTTGGGAAGAAAATATGTGTCATGTGGACTAATCTCACATATTCAATTAAGAGAAAAATCAATGATACACTTATAAATATGATGGTTTGTTGTTTGTAAGGGAGGAGAGAAGTATGACGGGGAAGAGAGAATAGTTTAGAAAGAAAAAAACTAGAAAAATAGATTATATATAGAATTATATATATATATATATATATATATATATATGGGATCGATTCATAGCTAACTTTAGTTGTGGAGTCTTTCGTAGTTAACACATTTATAACAGTTGATTGGATAATCCAACGCTGAAGATTAAATTAAAAAAAAAAAATCCCTTTCACCAGTCTAACTGGCGGAAGGGAAAAAAAATTTTCACTGGCGGAAGGATTTTTTTTTTTTTTTTTAAGTTTAATCTCCAGCGTTGGATTAACCGATCTACGGTTATAAATGTGTTAGTTACGAAAGACTACACAGTTAACGTTAGCTATGGATCGGCCATATATATATATTGTATTTTTATTCAAAATTTGAAAATTAAAGTTGTAGATCCATTAATTATCAAGAAATAAAAACTCATTTCAATATATATTTATGTTGATTTAATCTTATACTCTCTCTCGTCCATTAGTATTAATCAAAATTAGTTTAAGTTATTAGCTTAAACTCCAAAATTAACACAAAAATTTATAAATGATGTATATCTCACAATATTAAACTTATATTTGTTTTATTTTCTATTTTTTGAATTGTTATTATATTTATTATAATTATTTGACTCTCTCTATATTACTTATACAAAATACTCAATATACTGCTTTACATATTTTGTAAAAATTATAATATGGGTACAAAATGTTTTTGTAAATATTTAAAATATAATTTTCAGATTTTGATTAATTTTGACCATTGAAATAGTTTAAATGAGTGTTTTTACACTAAAATAATATAATATATATGTATACAGATGTATAAAAATGAGTTTTCTTAATTTTAAAATAACTTTAAATATTTTTAAAGTATTTTATTTATCATGGAATTTATTATTAAATTGTGCATGTTATTGTAGTTATTTAATGTTATTAATGTAAGCATGTTTAGAAATTAATGTAAATAGATGTATTGCAATTAGTGGTTAATTTGTTCATATTTAGAATGGATAACTATGGTAGATAGCGTTCTGAATATTTAGCAATTATGCATGATTTAGAATTATAACTTGGTATGTAAATATGTTTTTGTGCATGTTATTGTTTTTATCGTATAACAGTAGAAATTGTATAAAAAAAATACCTATAATGATTTAAAAATTTTGAATAAATAGAGATACTTTGTGAATATTGTATTGGTTTATAAATGATTATTTGAAGATAATTAACATGTCATGAGATTGTAGGGTAATTAATTTGTAATTGTTAAATGTGTAGATTGTAATTGTTTATTTGTGATTAAAGGTAGATTAGTAATTTTAATTATTAAAAATGTTTGGAATGCATAAATAATTATGTTTATATTTTTGTATTGTGAGTGTAATTATGGGAAAACTTTTTTAGAACGTTTTTATACTTGGTCAAATGTTCTAATTACAAAAGAAACTCTTGCAAATTTTTTAATTTTTTTTTACATTTAATTAGTATTTAGTTTAAATTCATTCATAAGCTTGTGTAATTTCATTTGTAAGTTTCATGTATTTATTCTGAAAAATATATAATTTTCATTTTTTCAAAGAGTAATTTTATACTTTATAGATTATTTGTAAGTCTAGAGGTTAGCATTAAAATGATTATATCAGTATAGGATTTGATAATGTAATTTTAATTTAGCAAGTTTTTTTTTTATATTCTTGTAACATATAAACTTACAGCATAGTGTAAAATCATATATTCACACACAAAATACTTATAGTTTAGTATAATTGATTTTTTTTTAAAGAAAAGACACTTTATTTTCAAATGATGATTTTTTTTAAATGTTAAAATGCAATTGTTTTCAAAACGAGAATGAAAAGTACCTCACACTTTCCACTCGTTCAACCAACCTTCCGAACTTGGATCAAGGGTTTCGTAAATCAAATTTAAAATTGGAGTTATTTAATTTAAAAATTATTTTTTATTACATACTTTTAATAATTGTATTTTTTAAATAACTTCTCAAACCAATACATATTTTGTAATAACTAAAATAAATGAAATGATCTAACACATTAAATTAGTTATTGTTAGGTGACAACTCTTTAAAAAAATAATTTAAATAAATCATCACATTTCAAATGAAATATCCGAATTTTAAAATAGATTTAAGAAGTTTGAGATTTTTTTTAAAACCTAAAATAAACAATTTTAAAAAAAATACAAATTTCTAAAAACTTCACTTTCTATTTTAAAATTCTAGAGGGTGCGATAATTACGGAACGCAAGGACTGACTTCTTATTCTCTCTTTCTTGTCGGCCGAAAAAAGACAAAAAGAAGGATAAAAAAAATAGTGTTCTTAATTGGAGAACTTTCATTAACATCAGTTTCTGTACATAACAAATATGGAGCCAAGCCATGTGGCACATAACGTGCATAACCTCTGAGTAGCCCAATAATACATAATAACAATTCTCTTTTTTCTTTCATTTTTTTTTTTTTGGATTAAGATCCTAAGAACTTGATACAGAAGAAATTTTGTTGATTAACTTATCTCGAAAATATGATTAGTGCCCAATGATCCTGACCCTGATATGATAATAAACGAAACTCGTTTGGTTCATGCAGATGACAAACCTTCGGGAAGTGGATAATTATCAGGGTCAGGTGATAGGAACCTGCGACAAGCATACAGGACTGCCGAATGGAAACCACTTGGATTGTCTATGAATACAAAATGGCCCCCCTGCAATGGAAAAAACCAAAAATAAAAAAATTCAGTATAAATTTGTTTTAACCGCAGTCATATTCTCCTAACTTTGAAACAGAGATCCATGCATCTTTTTTCTAATTAAATTTGAAAATAAATAATTTCATTGCAGAGATTGATTGCCAATTCTTATTTTCTTTGCAATAAAAATTTTATGAGCACCAAGTGGGAGGGATAGACCTTAGGAACTCTAATGATTTCACAGGGAACATTCATGCTCTTCCGAGCTTCTTGTGCCCCTTGGTAGTTCATCCAATCCTCAAAACCGTATATAAAGCTGGTTGGCACCTTCCATTCTGAAGCACTGCACCGAGATGAACGATACATATACATATATATCAGCTATAGGTGGCTTTTGTAAAAGCACCTCAAATCCTTAGGTGCTAATTCTAGGAAAAACTTGCTCCTAGATAGCAACAGAATATGTAGTCTATAATAACGCTGGATTTTATTGAACAATCAACCAGGAAGATCTCCCTAATGAATTCCAAGAAATTTACAAACCTTAACATGCAGTATGACCATCCAACATTCTCATGCAGTCATTTATATGTCCATTATAATACAGCAGATAAGTATGAATACAAGATTGATCCCCACATTCACTACCAAATCTTAGCATACTTACCTTGCACCAAAAAAATGGTGCATGGCCTTGCGCACCAATTTTCCCGATAATTATACATTTACACTCACACACACACCCACCAAACACTATAATTAAATACACAAAATACAGTATATGAAATAGAAATTGAAAGTTGAACAAGTTAAATGATAAGACCAAACAATGTTGCTCACATATCGGTTAATCCTACTAATGTGGAGTATTTTTCTCTGCCATTTGAGGGGCTTCGACATGACTTTATAGACCTATTAATCGGGTTTCTCTTGCACTACCTCTTTCTAAAACAATTGATAAATTTATTATACATTGAAAGGACAACTGGACAAACTAGGATTTATAGTGTATTATAGCATGGAAGTCAATAATACAAACACGGAATTTCGATGGGAAAAAAAAAGGAGCCTAATCTATGCAAGGATGTGCTTAAATGAAGATAAGAAACGAGAACACAGAATCTATAGTGTTTTCTTTAGACCATGAAAACAGAAAGATTTATGCAGAACAATTTTAATCTTATATGGATGAACACTTAAAATCACACAGTCAAGGGGTTGGACAAATAAAAGAGAAAGGAAAGGAATTTACACCTAAACCAACAGCATGAAACACTAACATAAGGCAGCATAAGTCGGTAAAAATTGATTGAATTATGTACAACTTAGGACCAGATATATGGAGAGGAAAACAGCATCACAATTGGAAAATAACAAACAGAATCACAATTTAGTTTTCCCCAACAGCTTCTCTCACAGGAACACTTTTTCAGTTTGGACAGCTTCAGACTGTTACCATTGCCCAATTTTATTGTTACCGACAATCTCTAATCGACAGGGCTAATTTCAGATCATGTTTCTTAGTCCTATTTTCCCATAATTTAGTGTCCTAAAAACATGTTAACATTAATTGGATGAAACTGCCATTTCATTTTACCAGTGACAAAGCATCCAGACGAAACATTCATCAATTCTTCAAAACCAAAAATATGTACCTGTGTAATAGAGGACTCCTGGCAAATGCTCCAAAGGAGAATATATATTTTAAGCACAGCTCTCCACTAGCTTTGGCCGCAAGTGTATGGTAGACATAATCTTTTTATACAAATATAATAATTAAAAGGAAAACAGAACCCAAAATAATAAATAAATAAATAAATAGAATTAGAATCTTAAAGCCAAAATGTGTAATACACCAAAGAGTCCACTTTGAAGTACCTGTCAGTAATTTGGACTCGTCTTCGGTCAAAACGTCCCCGGTGGAATATGCACCAAATCTAGCCGTTGTATACTTACGAACCACGTCAGGACCCCAGGGACCTAAGCCTCTGCATTATTTTAGTCCAATAAAGACAAAAGACTATGTAAGACCATATGATACATGCAATAATGAATACTCAAATGTACAATAGCTCAAAGCATCATACAATGAGCTAATAGTTGCATGTCAGAAATTGAAATTTGGATACGTAGGCAAGATATCAGAACTAAGGATATGGTATTACTTCAAAAATGTCATTGTGAAAACTTGTGCCACAATTTAAATATCCAGTAATCTACATTTTGAATGATGCATCACAATCATATAACCAATCAATAACACTGTCAAACCACCATATGTCTATCCTAGATGAATAAATCCACAGAATTCTAGATAACTATCGATCCTTATAATTTATTAATTATTGATTGACAAGAATAAGATGCCTCTAACTGCATCTTACCCTTTTGCATGACATGCTTGCTAAACGGCTTTGGCAACAAAAGACTTTAAAGTCAATTATCCAAATACAAAAACTCTGCTACGAAAAATAAAGCAAAAATGAAGCAGAAAAGCAGTTGTGAGAAAAAAGACTGCAAAGTGCAATAGCTATTTCACAGAAATTAGTTTAAAAAATCCAGGTAAATTACTATTACACATATATTAGATATGTTATGCCTTCTCTTTACGATTAGTGTCATCCTCTAAGTAATGTTTAGAAAGATTTTGAAAATGGTAGATACATATCTATATTAATTCAGCTGCCATATCATATACTCCTTATAAGTTAACATCAAACAATTCAAGAGTATCTCAAAATACACAACTAAACTTGTGAAACTCGATCTTGAAGAAGGATGAGAAAGGTGGAATTTGTATTTTCTGAACCACAGAAAGCATGCTTTGGTTTCAACTGATAAATACATAAGCACAGCCTATAACAGGAATTTCCAGATGTGCATAGACCAAACATGAATTTATAGATACACACATAAATGTGTAAGAGCATAAATTTAGGGAGAAATCACCGCCAGGACAAAGAAAAATCACCTGATAACTTTCTGAGGGGTAAAATTAGATTCCCATAAATGGTTCATAATTGCCCCTTTCCAGGTTGCTCTGAACCGAGTAAGCCACTCGGATTTAGAATCAGATTCCGATTGAAACCCAGCAGATCCTACTAAAATCAAATGCTGTATGTGCTCGGGATGCTACAAGAATTAATATAAGTAACATTAATAACAGAGAAGCAATTGCCTTAAGCCCATGCTACTTCTGTAAGTTATCAATCACTAACAAGGAAAAAGCAATAACCTTGAGTGCATATTTAGAAGCAACATATCCTCCAAATGAATGTCCCAGTAAAATAAAATTGCTAAGGTTTTTGGCTTTGCGCCATTCCTCAAAAGAATCAATAAACCATGCCTCAGTTTCTGCATTTTATATTAGATAAAACGAATAAGCCATCAAAGCTACAATGTGGAAGTCTGAAGGAAATTGAAACGAAAAACAGTACACTATGCTAGACTAATCTCTCTTGCACAAGAATATCGGCGTAGATGAAGACTTATATACTGGAAAAAGAAAGTAGCTTTGACAGGTTCACGACAACTGACAAAGAAAGCTCTACAAGAATCAATTACTGCCACAAATTAATAAGAAAATCAGTTTAAAGAAAAGATAAAAATTAACCTTCAGTGCTTTTGCAAGTAAAGTCAGGCCTGCTGGATCCACCCCAACTGCAACAAAAATTAAGCAGAAGGAATCATTGCATTATGCATTGAGATACCACCTCCTCCTTCAATGTACTCATTTTGAAAAGCCATCTTGAAGGAATGCAACCCAAAATAAGGCTAATGCCTTTTTCATATATTAAAACATTAAGCATTCTTTCAAATTGAAACTATACTTTAACTTTTAGAAAATTACAATATTTTGAATTTCAGAAGAGATTAAATTCTTGATCTCTGTAGGGCTAAAAGGCATATAAATATCAATGCAATACGATATGAGATGCACGACACAACTTTTCCAGAAAGGAGGATAAAACACAAAAGAAGACGCGGTTGAATTATATATGCTTTTGATATACGTACAGTAATTTAAATAAAAACGTTCTGCATTTTGAGGTTATCATCTTCAATTTGGGAGAAAACAAGAAATAAAGCATAAGATAAACCCAAAGTTAATTAAGAAACTCACCCGAGCTGATCAATTGCGATGACTTTGAAATGCTTGGCAAGAAAATCAAAATTTCGGAAGAAGAAACCCTGGGAAGCACCATATCCATGAACCATTACAAGAGTAGGGGAACCTTCTTTGCTGTCAAAAGTAACCGTGTTGATGAATCTTGGTTCATCACTCACAGAACGAAACCACCTGACCTTAGATCCAGGGGGTCCAGACCCTATATTAACTTTTTCCTGAGTATAAGGTGTCCTGGTATTGAAGTCAATTAATTAACAAGAAAGAAACACGAGATATGTATTCATAATTAAATTTTGAAAAATCAGGATATCATATGAAATGCTTTTCACTGAATTCAATTCTTTACGTGTAAATGTTGATACTCTCAACAAGTATATCTTCAATTGAGTAACTACCCCAAGAAAAAAATTGAGAAAGCAAAGTAGGAAAGTTTTCTTGGTTACAAAGTAGCAACTTGTATACAATGAGATATGGTAAAATAATTCCAAAGGTTCACCCTCTTTTGGAGGTGCCAGCTTATTAAAGTAAGACTGCAGATACATTTAACTTGTTCAGTCAGTATGCTTCTTCTAAACTAAACAAATTGGTCTCCATTTAATATTTTACAATTGACCAACATTAGCTGACAAATGAAAATGTCTCTTTGGTGAACCTTAAGTATTTGTAAATACAAACGAGACCAATGGGGAATTAAGAACAAAATCTCAACTGTCCAAAGAAACAAAAATAGACGCCTTAAAGATCAAAAGAGTAGATTGCTTAGTACGAGATTCTGCGAATCAGAGTGATTAATTGAGGTGAAAGTATTACCTGATAAGAGAAAGAAGGCGCTTCTCGGCGTCGATGATGTGGTCGGTGGAGGTAGGGATCCATCTGAGAACGGACGGCCATGGCCACAGCGACGATTTCTTCGTCGTCGTCGTAGATGCTGTCGCAGAAGCAGCAGAGGCGGCGGCGGCGGAAGAGTTGATTTCTTCGGCCATGTTCGCCGGCAAATTGAAGGAATTAAATTTCAATTTCAATTGGGACGCCCTCTTAAACCCCAACCTCTGGCTCATCCGATTCTCCACCGATTCCAACTGATTTTTGCAATTAACACCACAACTCAATTCTAAAAGTTTCTGCAAATACCAAAAAAAATTGAAAAAAGGTTGAGATTTTGGGTTTAGATGAAGCGATTTATGCAAATTAGAATTTGATGTTGACTCGTTTTCTTCACGTCAAGGATTGTGTGCGATGTCGGGCGCTCGGATCTTCCCGGGTCTTTTCTTCACATTTTATATTTTCGCTTTCAATATAGGAGTCTTAATTTTGTTCGAGTGAAAATACAAACTTACGCTTCACGCAAGTACGTAACTGCGTTTGCAGTGATGTAATTGCGCGGGAGTGATTAAAAAGGCTGTTTCTGTTTTTGTTCAGGTTGATTTTTAACATATCTATAACTTTCATTAAATACTCATTTATTTTAATATTAGTAACTGAGCTGTGGGGTGTGACTTGCCTGAAAATTTGTTAGTACAAAGTCTCCAAAATTATTTGAAATAGGGGGATTAGTATTAATATTTTATATTTTTAAAAATAAATATAGAGACTTTGTATAATTAAAGTCTCTTGCTTCCCTCTTTCTCTAATCACTTTTAAAATTATATTCATGATAACTCATAATGAGTTGGCCAAAAAAAATTAATAAATAAATTGACCTGCTGATATTGTTTTGCTCTCAAAATAAAGACTACTACCATGTCTAGTTCCAATTTTACTGGTATTGATTCACACATACTACTAACATAAAGATTGATAATTCAATTGGCAAAAATATAGAGGTAAAGAATTTTGTTTATGAATTATGCTTGAACAATGATAAATTACACTACTAACTCTCCTTATTTTAAGTTAATCAAAGGACTTTATACGTATAAAGTTCTTCATCACCTACACCACTTTAATTCATATGAAAATAATTCTCTTCTACTCTATCAAACTCCTTCCTTAATAACATATGGACTATACATTGTAGTTGATTAACACCGAAAAACAGAAAGCTTTTCTTTTATTCTCTTAAGTATTTAAGTGTCATCCTAGGAACATGTGAGAGAAAATTACATCGACACCACTTGATAAAACTCTTCAAAAAAAAATTAATATTTGAGTTTTTAACAAATATTAATATTACATATTTGATTGAAAATTATATGTTCAAATAATAAATAAATAAAAAGTCATAAAATTTATTATAAATATTTGATTAATGAAATGATAAGAAATTGTAATGACATTTTAAAAATATAACATTATAATGTTAGGAAGAATATTCTATTTTTATCCACCAGACGAACATCGTACATTCATATCCTTGTGAGCCCAAATAACTAGGAACTCAGCATGTTCAAAAATCAGAAATTAATAAATAAATAAAACTAGACTAAGGGCTACATGCTTGTAGAAGGAAAAGATTTTAAATTTCTTGTTAAACAAATTAACCTCAGAATGTGGGATAAAAGAATATGGCAACACTTGAATTGATTTTCAAACTTGTCTTCCCAAATAAAGAAAATCATAGCGTTCAATAGTATAAATAATAAGAAATCCGAAAGCAGTGTCATTTATTTCAAGAAAAATTACGACAGACCTAAGCTATACTACCGTTCGAGCAATTACTGCCACTCACGCAAGAACATAAAATACATATCCTCAATTGAATCCCAATACTCTCGTCAATGAATATATAAACCACCATTACGAGACTTAGAAATGGATGTCTCCTTAGTCTGCTCTAGACTGACCAGCCCTGGATGAGAGGATGATGCCTACAATAAGCCCATAAAGAGCAAGAGCTTCGGCGAAAATGAGAATGAGAATCATCCCGACGAAAAGCTTTGGCTGTTGAGCGTTGGCTCTGGAAGATGCAGCAAACAAGAAAATCAATGCAAAGCTGTTTAAGTGAACAATGCAGCTACGATAGATTACAAAACAATTACCAACAATGTGATTACAAATACAGGGAATTTTTGGGGTAAACATTTCACATGATAAGGAAACCCTTGCTAAAACAAGTGTATAACATAGCTAGGGCCCAAGAACCAAAAGAAAATATACAGGGTCCATATTCGTGAAGTATGCAAAGGTCAACCACAGTCAACAATGAGAACTTAATCAGTTTGTTGTATGGAACTGAAATCAATCGAAGCATCATCCAACACAGTTTTTTAACAGAAAACGTTGGCTACACTGAGTGGTCATAATTCACTTAGTTGTCTACCAACATTAAAGCCTAAAATCATTCAGATAAGCATCATCCAACACCACCCAGTTTTAAACAGACATGTGATGGGTTTCTGAGTTGGTCTGAGACATAAGCTATGTTTAATCTCTAAGTAAACAGGAAGAAAACGGATTGATATTGAGGCGATCTGATCCATTCTCAGAGATCAATCGTGAAACTAAGGGATCATTGTTTTTTCCAGTACACAAAATTGGGGATATCTGCCGAATGGAGTCCTTGGATTACCATACTCTTTTCTTTTAAAAAGGAAAGGAAAATATATCTTCCTTACAATTAAACCTTTTTCTGTGAAACAAGTAATATCCTAAAATTTAAGCTATAATCGAGAAAAATCAACAAGGACTTCAAGTGTCACCAATGGTCCAGGATATGGTTTTTGTTGTATATAACCTGTAATATCGAGTCTAACATACTACTAGATCTAAGATAGGAATGCCTCAGCCAATTGGAGTTTCATAGTTGATAATGGGAGTTATCAATTTAAAATGATCCAATCATCAGCACATGGGGGTTAGGCCTACATCGGTTGGGCTAACCTAAAACCATAACTTTTTCCATCCATGCACCATCTTCTAAAATGGATAACGTTTATGTATTTGAGATATTGATAAAAAATATGGTGAACTAAAGTCGCCAGACTGAATTCACCCCAATCAAAAGTCTAACCAAGATAATGATGGGCATATGAAACATGATTGGTAAAATATGGAGTGAATTTTGAGACCTATTGATCTTGAAAGCTTGGTGAACTGTAACAATTCTATGATTAGCATATGAGGTGGTCTATAGCGGCTGTATGGCAACTTTATGTAGGTTTGTATATTAAGCTCTCTCCTTAATAACAAATGTAATGTAATTGTGTGGAATTGATAATCTTTTTATCGTTAAATATATTCACTATAATGAATAAATCATACTTTGACATTCAGAATACGACCATAAAAACAAAAGATGAGAAAGAAAAACACACATATCTTCAGATGCTGTGTCCAAAAATTATGTAAATGTGTCTACTAAAACTTGCTGATACTAAAGAAAAAGCTGAGATCAATCTAATAGGGCCTCAAATTTCAACCCTTCCCATATATAGGGTAAGAATTATTTCTTGGGTTAGCACAAGCAAAACAAATAGATAAAACTCAACACTTTATGAACCCTCGGTATCTGAAAACGAGAAATACCTGACACCAGCATCACCAACGATTCCAATAGCCATACCAGCAGAAAGACCAGCCAAACCACAAGCAAGACCAGAAGAAAGGTGAGCATACCCGTCGAAAAGATAATACGACTTGGCCTTGGGGTTAATTCCGGTACTGATAATGACAGCAATAATCAAGCCATAGATACCCAAAACTCCAGCCATAACCACCGGAACAATCGACTTCATCACAAGCTCCGGCCTCATCACACCCATAGACGCCACTCCAACGCCACTCTTCGCCGTCCCATAAGCAGCACCCATACCTACAAAAATTAATCATAAATCAGAACTCAAATCTATAACTAAACTACACAGAAAATCTATCAATCTGGTATTGGATTTGATTACAGGAGAAGACTAGAGCGGCCGCAGCGCCGAGGAAGCCGAAGAACGGTGCCGTTTCATCGCCGCTGAATGTAGTAGACATGATTACAGATCGAAGAAGAAGATTGGGAAACGATTAGAACTGCAGAGCAGAGAAGCGATTGAAATCGATCGGGATCTGAAGAGAGAGAGAGAGAGAGAGAGAGACTGTTGATCGACGAGTCGAGTGGACCACCTTTATTTTACGCATCTGTCTTAATTTCCGCCTTATAAAATAAATTAATATTACTCCGCAATGATTAAAGACTGGAGGAAGAGTGAGATTTCTTTTAATTACTGTTTTGCCCTTGGATTTTTGGGAATTATTATGAGTGAGTGAAAAGGTTGAAATTTTGGAAAACTAAATCTAAAAAAAGAAAAAAAAATCAAATTGAGAACTATATTGAATACATATTATATACTACTCCTATATTAAAATGTTTATTATTAAGAAGGATGAAATCATAAAAGATATAATATTTCAACAAGGATTCTAAAGAAAAAATATAAATTATTATTTATTGACAATAAAAAGATACAAAAAATTATAATTGTAGGATAAGAACCGAAGCTAAATCGAATCAAACCGTTTAAGTGTCTAAAATCTTATTTTGTCCAATACACCAGCTTGGATTTTAGTGTCAAAGGATTAATTAGAATAAAATTTGAGTGTATTAGTATTTACTTGAATCTGACTTGTCACAAAATAGCATGAAATCTTTGATTTGTAATAGTATGCACATAAAATTGATATTTTCGTAGCAAAATAAATCACTTTATAGACGAATTTACTATCAATCCGTAAACAAATCGAATTTTGTAAATTAAAATATTAGTAAATTTAGATTTTACATTATATATATATATATATATATATTGTATAATTTAAGAAAAGACCATTCTTGTTTTTTCCGGCTGCTATCAATATAAACAGAGTATCAATAAATACAGTTATCTAAACTATTTTCTTGGGTTTATTAGAAACTAGAGAAGATGGCAAAATATCTACGATCGAGGGAATTTATGTGTGTCAAGATAACTTTCGACCTAACTTCTTTGTGTTTTTTTTTTTTTTGAACCCGACCTAATAGTGTCAAGATATACAAACAATGTAACTTTCGACTTAACCGTTGGTCAAATTAGTTCTTGGATGCTACATAAAAATACTTGCAAGATAGTTGTTGGTAGATTTGTAGGTGGGTAGTTTCTTTGTAACAAAAAATATTGATAATAATAAAAAAAAAATGTAACTTTCGCAATTTAAATTTCTAAATCCTCTCTGTTACTGATGGTACACGAATTCAAAATTCTGCATAATATGTTGTTCAACATAGTAAGTACATAACGTGTCCCGTAGAACATAGCATGCCATTTTTCGACTTATATCTCCTGTGCTTTACCAGGATTCAAATTCGCCAACCACAGATTCATCCTCAAATGATCTGAATCATCAAACTTCTCCAAAGAAACTTGAACCTCTTATTCCAAACTCCACAAGACGTCGCGAGGAACTTCCAAGGCAATAAAAACTTTAGCTTAGCAGTCACCGAAAATACTCCGACAGAAACCAAACCTGGATTGCAAAACATACCAAAATGATAACTCGTACATGGAAAACCGGTTCAAAAGTGCTTCAAAGGAGGAGGGAGAAGGAACTGGAGTTTTCACTTTTCAAGGAACATCGACACATCTGGCACCTGATACATTAAAATTTTAGATATGTTAAACACATCAAAAGAAGTCTAAATTCATAAATAAGCAAGATGCAGCAACTGGGGACGGAATCACCTGAGTAGAAATTTCCAAGTCATTATTACTAATAGTCTAATACTGATAAACATGAGTGGTCAGCTTCCAGATACAAAGATAGGCTTACTAGAACTATTTGGAAATCCAAAACCAAATCAATAATTAAAAGAGTGCCAATCACCTCAACTTCCAAGATAAAGTACTGAACCGCAGAAATTAAATAATATAGGCACAATTTCACAGAGTTCAGTTTCCCAGGTAATCTAATCTGTCAGCAGCATACAATACACAAAACAACACGTTCCAACATAGCACGTCACCATAGTCATAATATCTATTATATAGCCCCTCAACTTGCAGGGGCAAGAGAACCATGGCTCGGGAGATATGCAAGCACAAGCAATTGAGAAGCGATACAATTCTCACCTCTCTAGTTTTTTATTATTATTTTTCTTAAGGAAAAAGGGAGGTGAGCATTGAATCTAGTACCCTTGGAAGACCTATCAAATATAAGACCTTTAGGTTCGGAAGTTTCACACGCTGGTATTATGGTTTCCATTGTACAACTATCTGATTCTCCACCAGTCGCTAGTTAACAATGCATGTACTTCAATCAAGGCAATATATCTAACAAATCAATACATGTCTGAAGCACCTTGGAGGAAGTAATATACATGATGGTCAGTATTTCAACTTGTATCCGACCTTTTTGATTCTTTCATCTAAACTTGGAAAAATGGAAGTAATATTTAAGAAATATAATATCAGTGTTGCACATGAGCAACCCAAGAAGCATTACTCCGCAATTCCGCATAAAACAAGGATTATATTCAACATCATCTGTTACCAATGCAGTTTGTAAATATGCAGTGAAATTGTGGGCTGGGTAGCAGTGCTACTAATGATCATCTCAGCTCATATAAGAGTCGCATCTTAAACAAACTAACACAGGATAAGTCCAATAAAATAGTAAACTGCAGGTCAGAGAAAAATCATGTAAAAGGAACTTACCATATTGTTCAGCATTATTAAATGTGAAGATATAATATCAATACTAATTTCAAACACCTTATAGTTGTCGTCAATATTAGCTACAAGGGTATATATTACAGATAGTGCCTCACTCCCCATATTTCTTCCCTTTTGCCTGAACATTGGTACAGCCAACTTAAATGCAAATAGGCTTAAAAATAATCTACTGAACTATCCTAAAGAACAAATGAAAATCACATAGGGTCCGTTTGGCACAGCTTCTAAAAAGGGTGAGGCGGGGGTTAGAATAATAGTGAGGTTAGCTTGTGGGTTTAGGTTGAGATGAAATAGAAGTAGCTCTTTCTAGCTTCAACCCACAAAATGATGGGTTTGGGTTGAGGTGTACAACACTGTCAAACACAATTTTATTAACTCAACACACAAGAGGTAATTCGACCCTAGGTTTGGTTGAGAAAAAAGCAATGCCAAACAGACCAACACCTAATATTTCCATAAATCCAATATATAAATTAAAATGGATCTTGACTGAGAATGTCCATTAGGCCTCTATATGATGATATAAAGTTAAAAATTGCTGAAGAACACTGCTCAAATGGATGACAGAACTAGCAGAGGAAAAAAAGAAAGGGAAAGATAGGGTCAAAGAGGAATACATTTATATCATGTAACTTCAGGTTTATGGTTTTAGATTTAGAAACAGTCCAAAAAATATATAGCAACAAATCCTTAACAGAGATTTTTCCCTAGGTCATTAAGACCAGTGTCACCATAGCTACACTTTTTGATAACATAGAACTATTAAGATCAGAAGGATAATGTTCAAATAGCTGATGCAAATTGCAAGAGAAAACGAAAAGAAACACAGGATCAGATCTCAACGGGAAACACTTCTATATTATCTGGATTGAGTTTATGGTTTAAGAAAATAATAAAAACTTAGTCAACTTGCAGCTCTAGTGCAAAGACTATTAACAACTCTTAGGTATAAATCAAATGCAAAATCATCCACATCTACCATAATCTGAGTAGTAATTATCTCAGTGTCACTATCTGCTTGTTAATAGTGCCAAATCTTACTCTCATTCGTCAATGATATATGACACCCTATGCTGATTGTTATAATCTCCAGCAGGACCAAACAGGCCATGTGTTCGACTGAAGGTCTCAATTTGTTGTATTTACAAGGTTGTGACAAAATGCCACATACAAGTGCAGTGCTGTATATAACATATGCTAGATAAGCAATAAGCACTGGATCAATCATCAGAAAAACCTCCCACCCTCTGTCACGATCTCTACCTCATACAGGTGTGGTCAGTATTTAAGAGATCCCCAGAAAATCACATCACTGAACACCCTCCCCTCCCCTCACTCACTTCAGTCACTCACACTCACTCATTCACAATCTACAAATCAAGAATAAAAAAGTGATGAATCAACATTTTTCAAAATAGCAGAAATTTTTGACAATCATATATCTAAACATAAGGAAATTTGAATATCAATTGTTGCTGGAGAAACCTTTGTATTAGTTCTTCTCCTCTCATTGATCACATAAAAGTAACTCCTTTGAGAATCTGAAGCCATTACCACTGGAAGACAACCTCAGAAAAGTTTGGCTTTTAACAATTGCCCCCTCCCAGGAAAGAATAAATACGTAACAAACAGACAAACATAATTAACGAAAGAATCGATGACTTGAACAACAAGAACCTTCAGTAATTGAAGAACAGAAAAGAAGTGAAATGAGTGGGCCCACAAACAAGGGGAAGGAAGCTTACCTTTTATGGGCAAAGCAACTCTCATTCCACACCTGAAAACAATGACGACTAGAGTTGAGCCAAAAGAACAGCAGCAGCAGGCAAAGAATGGTCTTGGAAAATAAAGTAAGTTTGAATATGACATATACATCAAATGTTATCCAAAGCTAGACTAAACTCATAATCTCCAGAACTAAGAAAACATAATTTGAGCCATTGAGGTGTGGATGCATGTACGCTGAAAATCTTCTTTAAGAAAAAGATTGTGAAAACCTCATTTTTGACATGATATTGACAATAATAAAATTAAAAGCAACCGTAAGAAACTAATCCACAGCTGTAAAGAATGGAAAACATATTTTCTGAACAAATATTTTTGTGTGTGGGTATGTGGGGGTGTGTGTGAGAGAGAAACAGTTAGTCAGCAAAAATTTAAAATTTGGCATTGAAACAGAAGCAATTTAGCAGGCATATTGAGAAAATAAAAATAAAAAATGTTCTGTATACTTGTTTCCATTGAAAAATTCTGAAACTGTACAAATATCAGGACCAAAGGAAAATATCTATAGGCATCCCTAAAGAAACAGTTCTGATCTTTCATCCCTAAAGAAACAGTTCTGATCTTTACTTTCAATCCTGAAGATACAACCCCGATACTGATGCCCATCCTACTCGATATCTAAATCGAAACAGATCCCATCATTAGTACGAGAATATCTATAACATTGCAGCACCCATGTTTAACATGCAGGAGGCTTTTGCAACCCTGAGTATGGTACTTCAATGATATTTTAAGCAAAAACGTATTCTGAAATTGCAGAAAGCCGCCAAATGTTGGGTGGAAATCATATCAGGCCCACCAATCACGGTCATGTCAGTAGATCGTTACAAAAGCTACCTCCATTCAGTCTGCACATTGTGGTGCTCCACACCGCCAGCACATGCTGTGAACTCTGGAAACAAGATGAGTGATCTCTACATTTTGCATAAAATGGAGCAAGATTTTCAACCGACCAATCATCAGAGGAGCATCAAGATTTTACGTCTTGTTTCATAGCCATGTGTCTCTCAATTAACTTATCCACAAAGGCTCGAATCTGCACGTAACATAATTAAAGGAATGTTATCATTAAACTTTTTTGTCAACCTACATTTAATCAGTACAACACGGATCAGAACAAGATAAGCATATCATCAATCAGCACCTTCAACAGGGGAGCTCTAAGCAGATAGTATGTTTAAGAGGACAAACTAAAAACTAGTGGCACGACCCGAAATGACATGCTAGACTTTGGTGATTCCAAACACTAGCTAGTACCGCTGAGGTCAGAGTGATGAATGACTTCTATGGGTGACCTCCAACTTCAAAATTTTATCAAGCTCTTCTATGGAAGTCCGGTTATTATTGGATACTCAGTTCTACCCATAGTATTATAGTATTGCAACAAACTGTACAACAGCATCACCAGATTGATCCACAATACTCCCCTCCGTGCTCAAGAGGGTGTCTCAAGGACACTCAAACACGTAAAATAAGGAAAAGAAAGAGAGTGATACAAAATAAAAAGAAAAGAGGAAAGAGAGTATAAGAAAATGAACGTAATTTGTGTACTTTTTGACATCCTTTTGAGGACACGATTCGGGTGTACTAAGGACGCCCTTTTGAGAACAGAGGGAGTATATCTCCTGTAAAATATATCCTTTCATGAGCACTTGCAAGAAAATTGTCATAATTCCTTTTCTTTGGTCATTAAGCAGAAGCCATCTGGAAACAACTCAAAAGGGAAGTCAAATTTAAGTATGTGGCAGAAAGGTGAGAATAGTACATGAAAGAATTCAAGTATTTGGCAGAAGTCGTTTCAAACAGTAGCTTTTGTCTTTTATATACATATATAATATAAAATGAAAGAGTGTACATGAAGCAGTACAGCTAAACATGTGATACGCCTCGTGTTTGGAACAGCACGAACATGTTCATTGTCGTGGGAAAGTAGAACATAAAAGCAATAACATAACAAACCCTCTTAGTAAACACAAGCTTCTCTCATTTTAGAAATTTTTCTCTGAGATAACTTCCAAGACGGTCTTAGGTGAACCGAAGTTCATCCCATTCCCCTGTTGACAGCGTCTAGTTGAACCCATGCATCATAGGTTCCCAGCATTTTACATGGAAAGCAATATGGGGGAGGGGGTGATGTTCACTTATTCCTACCATCGAGCAGTAAATTTCTTTAAGCCTATGATAATGTAAACTATCAAGAATGATTTATGAAGCTTCAGACTGTAAGACTGTAACCCACACATTGACTATTACATACACATTTAATTATTTACTAATGCAAAAGTCCTCTCCTTATGGCAGGTTGAACACTTGCATTAAAACACAAAATAACCTGCCGTATTGGACAATAAACTAGTTCTCATTAAACCCCCACATAAACACAACCTCTAGCATCACTGATGTCCCCTATAATGCAATGTCACACATACAGCTACAGCCACATGGAACAACATTCATATCTTTCTAATTAAAACTTCTTCCAGCAAGAGGCATCAGAAGAAATGAAGAGCGCAGCAGTGTATTCAAATTGGCAGTTATAGTTTTGGTTCTCATTTTAATTGGTAATCCAAAGTTTAGCAGGAGGATTCAGGAAGGTGAAGGATTGATAGTTGGAGTTGGTTCAGTGGCGGTGCTTGTTGGATGCACATGGTCAAGGTGGAGTCGGTTCGGTGCGGAGAAAACTTCGAGGATATTTGAAAAATTGATATGTTTCTAGTTTTTCTTATGTTTTATGATTAGTCTATGGGATTGGAACCAGCAACTAAACTTACCCCTCCATCTAATTTGTTCTATTCGGTCAATAAAATCTGAAGGGATTCTTCTCATGAACTAGGAATCTGAGCACCATACTGTCCTCGCTGCATATGTCTGGGACTATCTAATGTGAAATATCCTTAATTAAATTTTTTTTTTTTTTTGCCACGCAACTCATTAAACAATGATATCTGCAAGTCTACAACAGAATATGTTGTTAGATATCTGCAAGTCTACAACAGAATATGTTGTTACTTAATGCAAAATTTCAATTATCAAATTACACAGTTGCCAAGAAACATGTACAGTTGCTCACCTTGTTTTTGCGCTTGGAATCAAGAAATTCAAAAATGGCCATTGATTTCTCAGCATCTGAAGTCTGCTCCATTACCTAAATTTGAAAAGGGGGAAAAGGTAAGGCCATAAAATGGAATTTGAACCAAAGTAATCCATAAGTAGTGTTGAGAAAGTTGCTGTGTTGCTTTTTGACTTATGCATGTTCAGTCAATAGATGACTAATATATGAACAATTGACACCCAACAAAAAGAAAAATGTTTTTAAGTTACAGATAAAGTAAGTGACCTTAGTTGCAGTTTTCTTCATTATAGACTTATAACCATCCTTATCAATTTTTCTTGCTTTATAAAGAGGCATTAGCAAAGATGCAACATAATCCACAACAGCGTGTTTAATTTTCTCTGCTCCTCTAGTCTGATCCTGAATAGAACCCTTGTTAAGTGAAACTTGTGAAGCAGAGCTCTCCGTAGCCAGCCCAGCATGCTTCCGGGTAGGTGGCTTTAGATTCATGATTGAATCCCCCTCATCCATCATGTGCATAGTTCGATTGAAGAAATCAGAATCAGCGGCAGCAGCTTGAGACTGCCATCTCTCTATTGCACTGCCATCCTTTATCCCTTCACTACCAGCACTGTCAACCCAAGCTTTTGTAAATATAGTATTGTCCACGGGCACACTTTCTCCAGAGTGCTCCCTAAAGTTCAGCTGGGATGCAATCTCATTGGAGTGACTACGCTGTGAAAGGTTGTCAACTGACACTTTTGAACTGTCAAGATTGACACAAGCAGCAGCAGAGAAATCAACAGCCCAATCTCTTACTTTACAATTCCTAGAATCTATTTCTGATATACAATCTTGTCTCCCTAGAGCACCACCAGACCACCTCCTAACATCAGACTCGTCCATTTGTGGATATTGATCACGTCTGGCAAATTTGTGAAACGATGGTATCTTTGGAAGCTGCATAGAGGGGTTGCATCTGTGATTCGATGATGCATATGCCTGCAAGTCAAAACATCACTTCCTATAAACACCAAAAACATATGGTGAAAGGGTGCAGAGTAGAAAATGATGGCAGTTATCCTAATCTCCATCAGATTTGACCTCAAGAAATAACTTGGGGCGCATAGCAAAAGTTGGTTTTGATGTAATGGACAGTGAAACCCCACCATTTTCACAACATAAGAAGATCAAAAACATAGACATGCGAGCTACTTTATCCCCAACTGAACCCCTTGAAATCAACGAAACTCTGAATGCAGAAGTATATACCGTAATTAGAACACCTAAAACAAATTAGTGAACTTCAGAATATGGAACAATTAATCAAGATATGTGTGTCGTGCAAACATGCTAAATAATTGAATAGAGTCTTCTCCTTGAGCAAGAATTGAGTTTTATCACCAATTTTATCCTGCTTAAACTTAAACATGAAAGTAGTCTGATAGATCCATAAACCAAAATTTCTAAATCAAAGGATGGAAACTAGCAATTATTAAGGCTATGTTTGGATGCAGGGAAAGGAAAGAAATAGGAAAATTTTGATACTTTTTTAGTGTTTGGATTGCAAGAAAATGTTGGGACCCGCTCACTCCAATTTTCCTGTAACCACCAATTTTCCCTCAGAACTAATCCTACAGAATTGGCAAGATTTTGTAGGAAAGTAAAATTTATGTTCTCTTTTTTTTTTTCATCTTTCTTTGTTTTATTTAGATTAATTATATAGTTCAAAAATATAGACATTTGTTTTAAAATAAAATAAACAAAGAAGATACTTATTATAAATTTTACTCCGTGTATGTACATTTGAGCCAAAAAAAATGTTTAAATTTTAAATTTCTTCTTCATTATTAGCATCACACTTTCTTACTCCATTAATAAATAATAAAATATACATTTATTTTCTAAAGCGTCTAGAAATTGATATATTATTGTTCTATTATATATTTAAGCACTATCTTTCTAATACATTTATTTAGTATTAACAAGATATGTTCATTAAATTAATAAAATATTATCTCCATTCTAAATTAAGTGGCTTAGTTATTGTAATCACGTGTATTATATTTGCATATTAAATTTACATGTAAAATAAATTTTATTTTTTATTTATCAGTCTTTATCTCCCAAAGTTTTATTTAATTATAATTATTATATAGAATAAATTATCTAACATACATTAAACTATACCTAAAAATACAGACAAAAAAAAAAGGATTAAGCCACTTGTTTTGGGATGGGTAGAATATATGGTAATCTAAGTCTTTATTTTATTTCAAAGATTATCTTAAATATCAGTGCAAGTCGTAATTATAAATAATTTTAAAAATTAATTAAAGTTGTGCTATATATAACTTTCTTATAAATTTTCCTAGGACGCATCCAAACGAACACAAGAAAACAACATTCATTTTCCTTTTCTTTTCCTTTCTTTTTCTTTTGCCTTTCCTTTTTCCTTTCCTTTCCTTTCCTTTCCTTTCCTTACATTCAACCGGAGCCTAAAGATTACTCAAACTACTTTGAAGTTCAAATTAACCAATTTTAAAAACTACCAAAGGGGATGAACCTTTTGAAGCATATTCCAAAAGCAGAAGCACAAGGAATAGGCACTAGGAGCCAAATCACTGATGAACCTTTCGAAGCTTAAAGTTATGTTATAGATACACATAAATTACAGTTATATGCTTTACGACATTTATGTCTGCAAAGGTTTGTTTTAGATGTCTATGGAACTTTATGAAGATGATAGACAATATCATGTAGACCTAGAACCTTATGCTCTTTCTGATGTACATGACTACATATAAGCTTGTAAGAATATAGAAACAGTTCGCTATTGGAAGCTCACAAAATGAATATATGAGATTCATTAAATGTATGCGAAGAAAAGGTTTTAAAAAATAAATAAAATCATCTATTAAAGCACACAGAAGCAGATAATGAACCATGCCCAACTCATAAGAGTACATATATTTGATGAATTGATTTGAAAACTATGAAGCTTCAGAAGTTCTTGTAAGTTGTAACTACCTCAACCTATAGTGACATTGACTGATCAAATGGAATAATAAAAAGATTTTTCAGAGTATGAATATAACTAAAGTAAGAATTAAACAGAAGAAAAATTATTCAAAGACAGAAAAAACAAACCTCGGCAGCTGCAAGTGCTGCAGCACGAGCTGCTTCTTCAGCAGCCAAGGCAGCCCGTTCTTCTTCAGACAAGACATAATCTCGACCCTCCTCCATCTTAGTTTCATGTCCTCCTGTCGAACTTTGAGACTTAAAAGCTTTCATTTCCAATTTAGCGTCAGTATTGATTTCTGGCTTGACATGCTTGGCATTCCCCTTTTTACTGGTTCCAGTTCCTCTGTTGTTGTCTGGTGGTGCTCTGTGATGTGTACGTAGAGGTGGTTTTCCTGAAGCTAGATTATATTTGCTTTTTGAAGAATCCATAGCACTTGATTGCCTCAATAACTTTAAGCCACCATTAGATGCCTTCTCTTTGCGAAAAACTTCAACCCACACATTGACCAGTTGGCTCGCAACAGCACGTATGTCACGGCTAGTGTGCACGCATACTTTTTCTTTTACAGTTTTTCCAATACCTACAATAATGCATTACGTAAGTGTTCTTGTTTCAAAAGTAACTGCAGTAAAGCTTGGATATATAGATTGACGCAGATGCAGTTTAACAGTTTATATGTCATGAGGAATATTACACAAACTACAAATTACTTCACCCATACAAGAAATTGTCTGGACAATTGTATTGCAACTTTAAAAGAGAAGCAGAGAGAAGCTCTATTGACCCAAAAAAATACACCCACACATACAAGCAGTCAAGCACTGAAACACACGCATACACACAGTCTTGTATGAAGAATGAAGAAAGTAGGGGGCCTGTAATTTAGACGACGTGATCATCTGCCCCCTGCATACTAAGGATCAGTTGAAAAATAAATAGATATCATATAATCGGGGTCAAAAATTTTCTTGTGCAACATTTTTTACCGAAATAGGACTACAAAAGCTACAAGATACAACTCAACCACACTTTTTGCCAGTGGCAAGAATGAACAATCATCTGGATCCAGCTTTTGCACATAACTACTATAAAAAGAAGATCATACCTGACAGTCTGACTGCCAGTAAATCAGTTGAAACAAGTACAAGGAGACGAACGCAATGGCGCAAAAGTTGAGTCCCATCCTTCCCCATCGAATCCTGTTAATAGAAATCAATTACATACACGAGAAAATGTCAGCTCACATATGAAACCAAAATTATTCAATAATTCATATCTACTCTAAATTAAATGTGGAAGAAATATTACCGAGGCTTGCCCCAGTGGTATTCCTCACCCTCATAGAGACATACACTCCATGAGATTGAGGTGCATGAATGTGTTGAGGTGTGTAAACAAGCCCCCCAAAAAAATATAGAAAATAATAATAAAGATGGAATACATAACAAAAGCATACCAGTATCCATGAATTAAGAGTGCTAAGCCCTTCTTTAGTCCCAGCAAAGGATTTCAGAACTCCAACAGGAAGACGTAACAACTCTTTAACAAGATGCAGTCTAGCAGCTGTACTTTTTGCTTTAGAGAACATATCCTGTAGCAAAGCTTCTCTCGTCATAATATGTGCCCCATCCAAAGATTTCTTGTACATAGCATTTGACAGCTCTACCGCATCAAGTCTCTTGATGATGTCCCTAAGTTCACTTCTTTCACTGTCTGTATGTCTCTGTGCAGCCTCCATTTCATTCACTTCTGCCGTACAATCACTTCCATTATTCAATATATTCATTATACGCACAGCCTCTCGTAGCCCACTCATCATTGCACCACCAACCGTATCAGGATACTCCTTGCATGTAGCTTCACCAGCAAAAAACAAACAGTTTTCGACAGGCCTACCCAATATGTCATAGTCTTCTCCCGATGACCCTATCGCCACATAGGAGTAAGCACCATAGCTGTAGGGATCCCTTCCCCAATCAGTAACTACTGATGCAACTGGATCAGGTACCGCAGCTGCCCCAAAAAGTTTCCTAAGTATCAATAAGGCATGCCTTATGTGATCAGATGAGCTCATAGTTTCCGCATCTAATGCTGCCTTACCAACAACTAAAGCTATAAGAACAGGTGCCCCTACTGTTTTCCTGACATTCCAGAACATGAAGCAGTGGCCCCTCTTGTTTGTTTCCTCCGCAGTAGCACCAAAATAATCAACGGAATCATCCCAAAATACTTCCGGAAATTCCATAACTACTTTATTAAGCACACCAAAACCAAGTCGCTGGATGGACAAATATTTCCATTCAGGTAATGGTGGAGAAAACTTTATTGCGTCTCTTTTTAGACACCCAAGTGGCACCGTGATTAGAACTGCATCCCCAAAATAATCCTTTCCATTTGATGTAGAAATTTTGACTTTTTCATGCTGGTTATCATTTGCTACTAATTCCTTTGTCTGATAGACAATATCTGTGACAACATGGTTCAAGTGGATACGGAGCCCTTCGCCCAGAGATTCAACTACAGTGCTGTAACCCCCTTTAATCATACAGTGAGCTCCTCCAAAACCACCATAAATGTCATCCTGATTCCAGTAAGGGAGTGACACTTCCTTCAGCAAAGCAGCGCAACCATATTCAAGATGGGCAAAATGCCAATCCATAATCCTCCTCTCAAGAGGACTCAGAACCTCCACCTTAGGACTAGTGTCTCCCAGAACCTTGCCATCAACAACAGCTGAATTTTTGTGCAGCTCACTTTCTACAGAACTTTCTATTGACGGAACCATGCGACGTCTCTGAAGGGCATACTCTAAACCATCCTCAAGAGACATTCTCATTGCATTCTCCCCTTTCTGTGCAACCAACAGTACCATGTCATCAAGCAGGCTATTGTATTCTGCTTCCAAAGCTTCATCTAAATCTGCAGGAACTTTATCACCCGTTACTGTATCATAAAGAGGGCAGTCACTGTTCAGCACTGTCAAATCAAGGCCTAACTGAGTGCAAACTAATGATGAAGGATCTGGTCTTCGTTCAGTAGCCACATCTGCTTCAACACCTGTGATAATGCTAGCACCAAGATCAACTGGAACAGAAAGAGATGTTCGATCCGTAAAAACACGACCACCAATTCTACCCCTAGCCTCCAGAACAGTTACATGAAAACCTTGCCGCTGCAAGTGACGAGCTGCAGCTAAACCAGATGGGCCAGCTCCTATTACAATGATTCTTTTTCCAATTTGTGGTTTTCCCTTTATATGTTGATTTACCCCTTTGCAATCAGCTGCAGCAGATAGGATGCCACAAGAATCTTTTGTGAATTCTGGAGATATTACAGGGGCTGTTCCACCATCCTTTGCTCCAGTGAGAGATATAGAACTAGAAAGGTCCACATTATCAATTCTGTTGGATGTCCTTCCCTCAACGCAATTTCCCTCGTATTCATCACAGCCTTCAGGTCCTATTCGAGTGGATAACTTCAAAGCCTGTGGATCAACATGTGTCCTGTCTCTTTTGTCTTCTTCTGCCCTACTTTCATCATTACATACAACATTCTTTTCCTCCAATGATGTATCAAAAACCTTGAATCCACCAAGAATATAGGACACACCATCATCTAAGTCAGCTAAAGGGAGGTCAAATTTCTCCTCATGGTCTTTTCCTTTCAGAAATTGTGGATTTTGTTTTGCACTAGAATCTCTAACCTCCTTCTCTGAAGCAACTCCAGTATTTATGTAGCCCTGTCAAAAAGGTGACAGAATCCGAAATAGTTCAAGCAAAACTCAAGATATCCCAAACATTAGAATTAATGTATGGATAATTACAACTAAATATTATACAGAACAAGATCAGAAAAAAGAAAAACAAATAAATAAATAAAGATTTTCACCAAACAAAAAGTGGAATCCTGAGAATCTTTGTAGTATCATATATTTTAATTCATAAAAAAAAAACACAAATTAGAAAAACTTACAGATTGATCAAGAAATGAATAAATATCCCTAATGAGAGAATCATTTGGTGATTCATCAGCCAAAGGAGTATCAGACACTCCACAGACTGACAGAGGCAAAATGCGAGTAACATCTTTATTCCAAAGACCTAGTATGTGATTCCTGCACCAAATAAAATATTAATGCCTTTGGCTGAGGCAGAACAACCGTACGATACTTTGCAGTATTCTAATTTCTAATAAACAAAGATACCATCTTACAAATATAAAAAGAATCCTAAATAGCAGATATTCATGTTGCAATCACACTGATCAATGGGGCTTCACAAGAAAAAAGAATAAATGCAATTCACTAAAATTTTCTGGAAAAAAAAAATGAACAATAGGCCAAGTACCTTACGCCAACTAAATATTAATGACAAACATTCACATGAGCAAACATAATCGATATCATGAGCTCTCTTCTCTTTCTTCTTCACTTAAACAAGGAACTATTAACAGTCAGCATTCATTCTGGAATTATGAAGCATGTAAACTCATTCGAGACAGACCTGTCCCTTTACTCACTCTTTTGCCCCCAAGCAGCTTCTATTTTCAGCTTCTACCTTAGACCTATACCTAATTTTTCTGGTTTCTATATGTTAACGTCTTTGTGCTCATGATTACCATTAAGGACCTAACATATCTGCTGGGCCAATAAGAAGGGATTATAACTGAATACATGTTGTCTACATTACCGTCCCACTTTGCATGGACCCAGAAGTGTGGTAATCAATGGGCCCTGAGTGGATGATATCAAGACAGCTTGTGCAGAGAAACCATTAGAGGCCACCAACACACACAGCAACCAATTTCAAACAAACTCAAAAGAAGTTAGCAAGTATTATTAATGTAAAAGAACAATTCTTGCACATAACATCAATGTACAGGAACATTTCTTCCAGTTTATGCTGAACTTTCAATTAAAGAAAGATAACCATGCAAGAACAACCAACAAAGTTAAGTCCAGACTCCCGGGCATTCCTATTTTTTGTAACAAAAATAAGCAAAACCAGCTAAGTTATCAGCATCTGCAACTTCAATTCCATTGTGTTAACTTCCTCTCAGGAAGAAAATATAAGTTTCAAAACAAGTATTATGTAATATAAAATATTTAACAGTTATATTATAATGATATATTGAAAAGGTAAAGAGAATATAAATTCAATAAAATAAGTGAGCCTCAATTTCCAATAATTCGCTATTCCTGGTTAACTGGATTTGGTACTAGGGCAACCCATACAACATTTCACTACCCTCCATTTGTTCACGAGGAAATTTGTTTGTTCACAATGATGACAAGATTAGATCCAAATGACATGATTGTAAATTGATTGTAGAGCTCAAAGCCTCTAAATAGAAATATATATTTCATTGCAACAGTATATGAATAGCAATTTAAGCATGGATTTCCGAAGAAAAAATAACCCAAGGGTGCTCGGACATTGGCTATAATACTAGCAAATCATCTATGCATGCCAATGCAGAAAATATATATGTAGTACAGAGCATATGTATGACCAGATACAAACTAGTAACAAACCTGCATTCTAGATACACTTGAAGGTCACCTTTGCGCTTCAATACCTCCTTAAACTTAATTTTCTCAATTGGACCAGGTGCATGAGCTTTAAGCCCAACAGATACTGCTGCAGCCTGTCCATTTTCGGCCTCTGGAAACAAAGTTAAGCATGAATTTAATTTTTCTCCTCTTTTAGGCTGATCGCCATCTCCAGTCTGATTAGTAACTAGAAAATTCTGCTCATTTATCAGAATATTCCAATCAGCATCCCCTTCATAAGCCATGTCCCATTGCCTACGCTTTCTAGCTTGACGCATAGCACGCTGGCCAGCTGAAAGTTTGTTGTCTTTACCTTCAGGATGAGACACCTTTCCTATCTCATCTGTATAACTTCCATTATGGTCCGTGGTGGATGGAGATGAAGATCCATTAGTCATTTCCTCGCCAGAAAAATCAGGACCTGGAATAGGCACACTCTTGTACACATCATTAGAGGCTTGGCTTTGGACTAAACTGGAAATGCGCTTTGAGAATGAGGAGCAGTATTCATTTAGAGGCACTTTTTGAGGAAGGCTATCAAGGTCATTACCAGCCTCTTTGGAAGTCACTGTGTGCTTTGCTTGGAAAGAGATTTCGTGTCTCTGGGCTCCAAATGGTGACACTGGAGAAAGCCTCTCGGATGTCAAGGCTTCCTCCTTTCGTGAAGATACAGATGCAACGTCTGGCTCTTGAAGGGATATACCATCAACTCGATTAGGACTAATACTATCACAGAAAATAACTTCCTTCTGTGGAAAACCAAAAGCTGAAGGTGATGCTTCAGGTTGAGCCTGCTGATAACCTTGTTGACACTGCACAAAACCGTTTTCATCAACAGGTTCTGAAGACTCAGTCATCTTCTCATTGCATGTTATGACATTGCGAGATACAGATGCTGCTGGCTCCGGGATTTCTCCAGAGATCTGTTTTATGGCCTTGCAAGATGTATCTTCATGCATCCAGTTCGATAAATCAGTATCAACGTAAGGCCTCTGAATTTCTCTGCCAGATGCTGAACAACTTCTCTGATCTATGCTTGGAGTTTGGCTTCTCGGTACATTCTGAGGACTATGATTGAACCCTCCATTTGGCACATTCTCATGATACTGATTAGAGGTCTGCATCTGTTCAACTAAATTGGGCTTCTGAACAGTATCATTCCCCAAATCACATGATTTCCTTATTGAAGGATTTATATCAACCTTGATCCCCACTATGGGCTCTTGACTAGCAATAGAAGAGTTGTACAATTTTCCACGAATAAACTCATTGGGTATTTCATCAAATAGATGGATCAAGACATGGGAATCAAGTTTTTTTCCTTCTTGAAACCCACAATTCTGCCCATTTACTTCACCAATTTGAAGCGCTGGAATATTAGTAGAACATGACCTTACAAATAACTGAGATTCTTGAGCTTTAGAAATGTCTGTTGGATCCTTGAAAGTTCCTCGAGAAGATCCACTATATCTGTTATCGCTGGATCCCAAATCATCACCTGTAACCAATGGATCATGGTGAAGCTCTACAGTTTGACCAACTGATGTCTGATTTGGCTGTATGCAATTTGAAACTTGAGATGAAGTACAATCAGTGGCCTGACCTTTTCCAGTCTTATTCTGATTATATGTTAAATCTGTTGAACCTCTCCCAGACACTACAAGGGATTTATTTTTGTCTCCATCTCCAGAAACTATAGTTGCAGACTTCAAATTAGAGTGAGATCTCGTTCCAGCTGGCTGACAAACCTCCAAAAGTTTGTCGGATCTTGTGATCAATTCATCATTAGGAACTTCAATTTTCTTCAACTGTTTCGACCTCAAGGAAGTGCGAAATTTCCTAATTGAACCAGACTGTGCCTTTCGGAAAAAGTTAGATAAAGAATCTTCCATATTCCCATTCAGACAGTCATTTGAGACACCAATAGTACCTAGAGCACAGACGTTTTCATTTGTTTGTGACAGATCCTCAGATCTCTGACCAGTCTGCGCATCATCACAATCAATGTTGCATGCAGCTTTCGTTTGCAATGAAACACTCTTGCGTTTCTTGCTTTTCCCTTTAGCTATACGCTCAAACCCTTCATCAACAGATCCATCACCACCAGTCATCTGAGACGGAACCTTTGAGATCAATTCTGAAGCCAGAACATCCTGCATGGGCACATTTGAAGAATGACCTGATGGCTCAGCCACAGGCATATCCAAACCCCTTCCTGCTATTATTACGGATCCAGGGTCCTTTTTAGGACCCTTCAACTTCTTCTTAAAACTAGCTAATGTATCATTCATACCTCCTGAATCCTCGTCTTGGACCAACAATTCCTCCTTCCGCAATCCAACTTGTTTCTCCTTAGCCCCACCATCATTACATCCTACCTTAACCTTCTTTGAGTTCCTTCTGTTTTTCAACTTAAACATAGACCCAATTGGCTCATCATCAGCTGAATCAAAACCCATCTCAACCCCCATAGCTCTTCTCTTAGAAGCTGTTTTTTTCTCCCCAACATCCATCTGTACCTTATCAGCACTTCCCACATTTAGCCCTAACCCAGATTTCTTATCAATCCCATCATTCAATCCATGCAACAATTCTACATCAGAACCATCACTTTCCATCTCTTTGTTATTGAAAAATTCCACTCATATCTCATGTACAGGTTCTTCTTTCAACAATTCAAACCACCCACCCTAAAACATCAATTCAAACCCTATAACACAAAAACAGGTAATAAAATCAATTCCGCCCACTTTCAAACAGTTATTATATTATAAATTCCGTCAATGCTCGTCTCTACTGCAACAACCTACAAATGTCTAATTGTGATACGAAAAAATCAGAGAATGGAACCGAAAATTTCAATAAAATAAAAGAAAAGAAAAGAAAAAAGCCAGTAACTTCAACAACAGAGCTGTCATGGAGATTATACCTGTGTGTTGAAGCTTGAGATTGCTTTAATGGCTTCGTCCCAATAGAGTGAGGTGCGTATCTGAGCGCTGGGTTCTCCGGAGGGAAGAAACTTGGCTCGGCCCTAAACACAGTGTTTGTGTTTCTGAGTTATTGAAAACGGTGAATAACAAAGTCGCATAAGGAACAATGCACAATTATGCTGCGGTTAATAAAAATAAATAAACGCGTATATATAGTGGGAACTAACATTTTCTTCTGTTTATTTCGATATAAACATAAACATCATTTTTCCTACCCAAAAATAGTGAATTCTAAGAAAACAATAAAGAAAAGTAAACATATGCGTATTTAACCAATAATGAGTAAATTTATTGTCCTCCTTTGTTTAGTTAAATCTCTTATTTGATGTTAATATGTAATGTGTTGGTCGGTAATAAATAAAATTCATATAGATTGTGCCGTTTTTGTTGGATAAATTATTGTCAAGGAAATTTGTCATTATGTTGTTTATTCGTATCAATATTTTACGCGCCATAAAAACTGTAACGAATTTTCCAAAACTTTTATAGTTATTTATTTATTATGCAGATATAGTTCGCGCCTTTATAACTGTCAACGTTTAAACAACTTAAATTTAACTATTGAAATTGTTATTATGCGTACGTAATTTATACAAATTATCTAACTAAACAAAATTGCAAATTAATTTTATCAGGAAAAAAAAGATTATCTTTCCCGATCAATGTTAAAAATAATAATAAATTTAGTCGTTTTGTTGTTAGTAATTATCAAGCAAAATTAAAATCTTCATTTGAAAAAAATCTATGGCATAAGTACAAAAACTATATCTTAAGTTAAAAATATCACAAAGTTAGTGTTGAATAAATTTTATGGTTTTAATGTTAATGAAAATAATAGGTTGAGTTTTCTTTTCATTGCTCTCGTTATCCGTTTCAATTTAAATCTTCTCTAGTTTTAAATTATATTTTGTTTTATTGGCTTACTATGTACTAGGGATGGTAATGATGCACTTCAATATCATATATTCAGTCGTGTATTACTCATAAAATGTTTTGCATCGAATTTGCACCGAACTGTCACTGATTCGCAATAGTCTCAAATTCACATGTGCATCAATTCGCATGATACCACACCGAAAAGACCTAAAAAAATTAACACATTATATATTTAACATATATTATTTATAAAATGACATACAAATATTTAATAAAATAAGTTTATCAATATATAATAAAATAAAGTGAAAAAAATGTTTAAAATACTAAAATAAAAATTAAATGGAATTAATATAATTATAACTAATTTCAAACATATTTCTTAAGTTAATTATATATATTTTAGTAAGAAACATAAAGGTATAAATGCAGTTTATGCACCACTGGTGTGTAAGTAAAAATTAAAATTTAAAATAACTCCAACATAACTGTAAATAAGATGAACAAAATATAGGCACTACATAACTGTAAATAAGATGAACAAAATATATTTAAAATAACTCCAACATTAGTGAAATTAATATATCAAAGTTTTATTTTATTTACTTTATTCAAATATAATTTCTGACAAAAATTACGTGTAAAGGCAAAAGCAAGTTAATAGAAAATTCACATTGGCCCTTTTCTTAGTTTATTTTGCTACTCAAATGTTTTTAATTTATATTTCATACATTGAAAAATGTCTATATCTCATAGCAATAAATTTTAATTTATTTACAATAACTAGCATGAAAATAAAAATAAAAAGACAATCTAACATGGATCTGTTGTCCATATTATCCATTTACATGTAATAAATTATTGTCACGTTATCACCATTTTCATCTTCTTCTTTTTTAGCGATAACCAACCTGATAGAAATTCATTTGAAAACAAAGACGATTAATTATATATTTGACACTATAATAATGACTTTGCGATCACTACCATTTATAGTAATTTCATAATATTGTATAGTTACGACTTGGAAGAACCAAACTTCTATAATAATATAATTTTGCAAACCATAACCAATAATTTTATTGTTAAGGAAATTTGTTAGTATGTTATTTATTCGTGTCAATACTTTACGCACCATAAATATTGTAATAGTAGTTTTCAAAACTTGTGTAGTCGGTTATTTATTATGCGTACGTAGTATGTAGCTCGCGCATTTATAACCGTTAACGATTAAACAACCTGAATTTTATTATTGAAATTATTGCTATCCATGTGTAAATTATAAAACTTGTTTAACTATATAATCCACAAATTAATTATATCAAAAAAATTAAGTTTATCTTTTTTAACTGATGTTGAAAATAATAATAAATTTAGTCGTTATTTGTTGCCAGTAATTTTCTAGGAAAATTAAAATATTTTTTTGAAAAAACTTTATAGCATAAGTATAACAATTAAATATTAACTAAAAAATTTCACAAAGTTAGTGTTATAAAAAACATGGTTTTGATACTAATGAATATAATATAGTGAGTTTTCTTTTCACTGTTCTAGTTATTGGTTCCCATATAAATATTTTTTTTATTATATATATATATATATATATATATTTTTTTTTTTTATGGGCATACTATATTTTATGAATGACAATTGTGCAATTCAGCGTAGAATATTGAGTTATTTGGTCATATACCATTTATAAAAAGTTTTGTATCAAAATCGCACGGAATCTCCACCGGTTCGAAATACTCTTAAACCAAAGTTGTACCACAAATACATGGGTTTCGCCGCGTTGCACTAAAAAGACTTTTAAAAAACAACACATTATATATTTAACATATATTTTTTATGAATGACATAATTATTTAATAAAATACGTTTATAAATATAATATTAACAAGTAAATAAATGTTTAAAATCATAAAATCAAAATAAATGTAAATTAATATAATCATAATTAATTTTACACATATTTCTATCAATATAATCATAACTAGTTTTAAACATATTGGCGGACTTAGTTATATATGTTCTAATAAGAAACATAAAAGTATAAGGCATGTTATACACCACTGGCACGCACGTAAAAACTGAATTCACGCATTATTAGTACCGGTTTCTAAAACATTAAACTAAAATTGCACCATAATTATTCATTTTTACAACTAACCGATTCAAAGTCATTTGGCCGATTTCAACAGTATACTATACGGATCGACAAGATTTGAATAAAAAACTTATTGACATTTTTTATATATTATAAAGTTAATACTAATATTAAATTATACATACATTAAATATTAATACTGAGAACAAAATATACCATATGATTTAAGTTTTATTTTATTTTTCTCTATGGAACTTAGAAACTAACACCAAATCAAATTTATAAAACTTTAATTCTATATTTTTTTTGGAAAACTTCTTTAATTGTCCGTAAATTATATCAGTTTTACACATTTGATTCCTAAAATTTTTTAAAACTTATTTGGTACATAAACTTTTTAAAACATACGCAGTCAAAAAATTTCATCAATTACTCGTTAAATCTGGTAGAAAATACATTTATGTGAATCATACATATAATTTTCAAAAAATAAAATGGTCAGTTTATGTTACATGTAAACTTTATTTTTGACTGTTCTCTAATTATCAACTTTGTAAATTTGGTTATGAACTTTCAAAAAGAACTTCTTAATAAAATAAAGACTAAAAATTAAATATATGACTCACATTAGTGTATTTTCTGTCAGATTTAACGAGATATTGACAAAATTTACTGACATATTTTAAAAAGTTTACGTACCAAACAAGTTGCAAAAAAGTTTGGAGGTCAAATACTCAAAACTGACATTGTTCGGGGAATGTCAAATAAATTTTCTATTTTTTTTATCAATTAAAAAGTTTTAGATTTTTTCATCTCTATCCAAAACTCGAATAAAATCTCATAAAATTTTATGTTGTACAGTGTTACAGCATATAAGTGCTACAAATCTTTGCAAGTCTAAACCCTCAACTCTCTGCTTAAGCCAAGGAATTTGTCCAAGTCAATTCATTCCCATATATGTTTTGCGAATCTCCGTCGAAAACAGTGACGCTCACATCTAAGGTACATGCTTTCCTACTTCACACTCATTTTTTAGAAGAAAAGTCCCATCTTTTTGTAATTTGTTTCAGCATAAGGTGTGGTGTTCAGCAAGAAAAGCAGTTAAATATTGAAGTTATTTAACCGAGGATCAATTCAGAACTATTTCCATAGTAATTACACGTTGTGTTAAATTAATAAGGTTTATGAAACAAAGAAACCGTACGTGATCCTCTAGATGTTTGATATTATGCTCCAATGGCAGAATTGTGAACAAAGATGAGTAAGAGACCTCCGCCAGATCCTGTGGCAGTGTTGAGAGGCCATCGTGCTTCTGTAACCGATATTTCTTTCCATCCCTCGAAAGCCTTGCTGTTCACTGGGTAATTTTTGCTTCTTAAATTGTTTTAGTTGGGTGAATTTGCATATACATGGGTGAGTCTTAGTGGGGCCTGTTTGTTTATGAGTGTAGAATTACCATGTGTGCTTACTCAAAGGGTGGTTTGCAGTTCTTCCGATGGTGAATTGCGCATTTGGGATACCGTACAACATCGGACTGTATCATCCGCATGGTATTATCGTCACAATTATAGTTTTGTTATTTTGCTTTAGCTCAGTGATTGGAACTTATAACTGATTCCAAACTAGGTGTGTTTTATATATTTATTTTTGTGCACCAAACTAGGCTGGTCTTATACTTATAATAATAGCAGTTGAATGCTAGAATGGTTTGGAAAATGTCTATAGGGTGCACAGCGGGAAGCATGGCATCATCTCCGTTGTTGCCAGCGATTTGATTGGAGATAAGAAAATTGTCAGGTTCTTTGGTTTTTTTGTTGATTCGATTTTTTTACTCTTTAAACCAATGGCTACTCACGTACCCCACTCCAAGAATTTTATTTATATAAATTAAGGTATCTGAACATTAAATGTGAAATCAGGCTTTTGCAGTAAATCAAATTGAAAATAGAGTGTTTCTCCTTTTAGACAGAGGATTTACTATTTGTATTCCCATTATGCAGTCAGGGTAGAGATGGAACTATAAAGTTGTGGGATATTGGAGATGGGGGTTTCTCCAGGTGTGTAGGTGTCATTTTGATTTTATTCTTATTCGTAGAATCTTAGTTGGCATGTCTATCAGCAATTTATAATAGGTCATGATTTGTCTGGTCAGAGTGTGGTTAAGATCTGCACTGGCATATGGAGTTAAACTTTTTGAATGAGTACTAGATTGAATCCATCATTTATTAAATGTATCAGGGCCTGCTGAAATACTTGTTTTCTCCTTCTTATCTCAGAACCCCCTCTTCTTTGATAACAACAAACTCTTACCACTTCTGCAAACTTTCGTTAGTGAAGAAGCCTTCTATGCTTGTAAGGGAAGTTGCTGATGAAAACAATCAGTGTGATGTTGTCAAGGAAACTAGCAATGTGGATAATTTGGATGATATTCAAGGCAGTGTGATTGAAGCTTCCAGCGGACTTGAAGGTTTTCTCTCTTCCCCATCTTTCACTCTGTTCCTTTTTATGTACCCGACCAACATATCTGCTCATCTAAGTTTCGTTACTGATGTGAGTGATAACATTGATTTTCTATGCCGTTTATGTTTTTCTGGGCGGTTTGTTGTTTTTCTAATTTTCTCATAAATATGGATCTTAAGCATTAGATTTTCAGTAGCTTTAGCCATTTGGTATGCCAACAATCATGACCTTCCAGCCTCCAGAGGGCTTTTGGTGGACCAAGATAAACCAAGCCAATAATTTTGGAACTGAGGATTGAGCCTTATTTGGCTTGGGATTGGTTGTTACGTAATCTGATTTGATTACCATATATATTGCTCCCATATGTTTTAGTAGATGCTTAGTTGATGACACACCTGTCTTCATCTATTCTCTTTGTGTGTATTGAAAGTTCACCTATTAGTTTCAACTTTTATCAGATGATGCACATCATGGAGGTCCCCAGTATGTGGCCATAGCAGGAGAGCAGTCATCTGAGGTTATTTCTTGCCCTTAGACACAAGAGCATAGTAACAAAGTGCTAATTTCATACTATATGAGCTTCTTTCCTCATGTTTTTTCACTTGAATCCCACGCACCGTCAATTTAAAGGTTGAGATTTGGGATCTCAATACAGCAGAAAGGTTTGCGCAGTTACCACATAGTTCTGGTGCTTCTGGAAATCATTCTGCGAAGGCAAGAGGTCCGCTTCTGATGTCTCTTTTGATACTCTTAACCTCCCTCCTTTCCAATAATGTTTCTCTTTGTTGTCTCCTTTTACAGAGCGATGATTGGAATAGCTTTAGGCAGTAAATGAGCCCACCACTTTTTTTATCGTTTATATAAACCAGCATACTCAACAAGAATTCTCAAGGGAATAATTAAACAAGGTTTACTAACCATTAATCCTCAGTGAGAAAACAAAGTTGTCTATTAGAATCCACGAAAAATTTATATCATGAAATGCAGAAAGCGTAACTGCTTATAAGTAGCCGAGTATGTCATTGCAGTTTATGACAAATTTCATGCCAGTAATGTTGTAACTTAAGCACTTCATAAATTCCCTTCAAAAAATTAAAAAGCACAATACACATGTGTGTATATATATATAATCATATATGATTATGTGTATGGGCATGTCATATATATTAACTTTGTACTTTCTTATAAAATTTATGAACCTTATACATTCTAAACTCATACTGAACGGTCAAATTTCAGGGCATAATGCCTTGGCCCCCTTTTCTGGTTCTTGTATATGATGCTTCCCTTTAGATGGATATAAATACTTGCTGTACCTTATGTTCATTCGTCACCACAGAGCTTAAAATACCATAATAACTTCTCAAAAGAAATTATTCACCAAATCCAACTTCATCTTTCTTTTATCATTTTTTATCACAAAACTGTATTAAAAGATTTTGTGCTTAATATATTTTACATATATATACATATACATATAATGTGTATATATATATATAGGTTGTAAGTATGAATCTTGCATCAAGTATAATGCCTCTTATATTCAGCAAAATCTTACGATTTTTATGGGTTTTGAGTCAACGAAGAACAAGCTTTTGTTATCTAATATGATAAAGATAAACAATATATATATCCCACTTTCTTCTTATATTCTCATAATGTAGGTTCAGTTGTGACTATACTGTATAGAACTGATTTTTTGGAATTGGCATTTTATTTCAGGAATGTGCATGGCTGTTCAAGCTTTTATATCCTCTGGATCACAGGGGTTCTTAAATGTCTTGGCTGGGTATTTTTTTTTCATCTAGTAATTTCTTGTGAGTGTTTGCTGTATTGTCTGTGTTTTAAAACTATCTTAGTACTACGTGATTTTGCCACCTGCAAATACTTTTCTTCCTTTCCAACTCTTTAAATTTGCTCTCACATGACATGTATTATCCAGTCAGATTGTATCTAAGTTATTATGAGATGAGATCTATTGTTCAAATTGTATTTATATTTTTATGCATTTCATCTCAAGTATTTAGAAGAAACTAATTTTTTTATTGAAATTGTAAGAATTTAATGAGAATCTTTTGTGTTATATCATTCTCAGGTGAACTACTTATACAATGAATTCAAGCATGCTTTTATTAGTACCACTATCTACAAAATGAGTAATTCAGTTCCTAAATAAAAATTCTTCTTGTTCATTTGTGTAGCCTGTTTCACTATGCACATAGCACTGAAACGATGTTGACTATTTTTTTAATAATTTCACGACCTGCCCAATTTCAGTAGGGTTAATTAACAGCAACATCATCATGTTAATATGTCAAAATGTTAATGTTGACATTCTTTAATTTAATGGTCATCATTAATCGATATCCTAAGATTCTGAGAATATGTATCCGTCCATAATAGTTGACGCATCATAATTTAGTAGCTTTTTGAGAAAACTTGTCTGTTGTTTATTCTTAAAGGGAACATTCTTTTAATAAACTGCTGAATACTCTTTACTTGCAAGTGTCAATATCACAGAAGCACAAAGCAAGCATTAGACAATTTTTAAAGAACAAAAAAATTGAGCAGAACTTGGTGATTACTTGAACTTAAGTGGTTCTTTCTGATTTTTGCATGTTGGTCTGCAAAGCCAAAGCTCTGATACGTAGATATATGTGTTCCATGAAACTCATTACTATACTTCTCTTTCATCACTTATTTGTTTGACTATTGTTTTTACAGTTATGAGGACGGAACCATGGCCTGGTGGGATTTGAGGAATCCAGGGGTTCCTTTAGCTTCAGTAAAGTATCATGCAGAACCAGGTGTGTAATTTCACAGTATGGTGTATACTGCAGTTGTTTCAGGTTCTTCATACCAACTGCGTAATGATTTATTTCTTATCTTCCAGTTCTAAGCCTGTCTGTTGATGGGTTGTGCACTGGTGGTATATCGGGAGCTGCTGATGATAAAACAGTCATGTTCACTTTGGAACACTCCATGGTAACTTAAATGTGTCCTAGGTTGGGAATGGTTACTCAGATTTGATGCTACCATAATGTCAGCTAGCATTATGGTTTTGACTTGTATAACATAGCTGCCCCTGTCACATGTCAAAATCAGTAAATGATGTGTTGTAACTGGACTTTAGGAAAATTTTAAATGTCTTTTCTTTCTTTTGCTTCTATTCAATTTCATTTCAAATGTCCTTCGTTGAGAAAAAACAACTGATTACCTGTTTACTGCTGCAAGTTTAATGGCCCTTATGAGTTGTAAAGTTGGGCTTTCAGTCATTCACCGTATCTAGTCAACTATTAAGATTACTGATTCTCACTATTCCTACCTTGAGCACTTGTTTGTTTTTAACATTTTATTGGTACAATAGTAGAATTTGAGGGGTTCAAAAATCAAAACTGACAACACTACTATACACAATTTTAGTTTAAAGAGAATATGTGTATATTATATCAATGATTTTAATGATAACTACCAAGTACTTTAAACTAAAATTTGTGGGAGGGCTGATAAAATTGTGTAGGACATAATAATTGAGTAATGTGTCTTTTACATCAGTTTCTAATATCCATCGTACTCATGCACACATTTTCATAGTCTATTGATTTTAGTGTGTAATAGTAAGTTTCTTGTAATAGGAAGTTCTATATTCTGATGTTTTTTCTAAGTATATCAAAGTTCAGATATTAATTGCAGATTCATTATTTATTATATGACTTAGGGTGTTTCTGTGGTCAAGAAAGACATAAGATTGGAGCGGCCTGGTATTGCTGGAACATCGATTCGGCCTGATAATAAAATAGCTGCCACAGCTGGCTGGGATCACAGGTTCTTGAAGCATATTCAACTTTAAAATTTCTGTACTAAAAAGAAAAGTTATTTTGGCTGGGTCGTCAGAATATATTTATGCACTTACATTTGCTGTAGTTAAGACTTGCTACTTGTGAGTGAATACCAAATCGGTCTTGGAAGCGATCAATGCACTTACATTTGCTGTAGTTAAGACTTGCTACTTGTGAGTGAATACCAAATCGGTCTTGGAAGCGATCAA
>CM025782.1:23174856-23256926 GCA_014636745.2 Centella asiatica | reverse complement strand
TTTTTTTCCCTTCCGCCAGTGTTACCAGCGGAAGGGGAAATTTTTTTTAAAATAAAAATATGCCTTCCGCTACTAACACTGGCGGAAGGGGTATTTTTTTTTTTTAGTTTGATCTCAAGCGTTGGATCATTCGTTGGACGGCTGTAAAAGTGTTAGCTACGAAAGACTCCAGAGCTAACGTTAGACATGGATCGGTCCCATATATATATATATATATATATATATATATATATATATATATATATATAAGGAAGACTTGGAGAGGATCCAAATCCTTTACTAACTTGAAGGTATTAATCCTCTTATGTTCATCACACCTATACGAGAATAATTGCCTCATACTCTTGAAGTGTAGCCCTGACAGTTCATTAATGAGTTGCTTCTCTTTGTTTGTGTCTTCATTTTGGTGTTTTGGTGTGTTTTCCATTATTATGTTTCAAATCCAATTTTGTTGAATTTTTTTTTTCAGACTCCAAGTCAGTCGTATGAAGTGAGAGATGAGTCCACTAGTCCTGCTCCGGACGACAGCAAGACACTAACCGTCACTGCAGCGCTGCATCCTGACCTCGCCAACTCAGGAGTGGATGACTCCCTTCGCAAGCGTGTAGAGGAATTAGAAAAGTAAACGGTGCAAAAAGAACTCGTCAATTCAGTGTGGACTCACCCTTCTCTGCCCGAATTCAGATGGTGCCATGTCAGACCAACACCACCATTCCCCCAGTTCCGAATTACAATGGCAAGGGAGCCCCATTTGAGCATCAAACCCAGCTCTGGCATGGGGGACCAGGGCGACCGCCTAAGGCCCAATATGAGAGAGGGACTATGTTGCTAGTGATTGTCAATATTAAAATATTTTGGTTTTTTTTTTGAGATTGGATATAAAGACAAATCTTGATTAATTTTTTTTTGTTAATAAAAAATAGTTATTTATATGTTAAGGTCATAGTACCCTCATTTTTATTTCGTCTCAGGGCCTCAGAAGTGTCAAAACCGAGCCTGTTGGGCATATAACTAAGTACGAGTCCATTATGATGCATATCGGGCATGACGACTTAGCTATGTGCCACTTGTTCACCAGTACTTTAAGAGATATATCCAACATTTGGTTCCGTACCTTGAAACCCGGCTCCATCAACAATTTTGTCCAACTTAAAGAGTTCATGGGTCACTTTCAAACTTATCATAGGAAGGGTAAATTGTCTACCTCCTTACTCCAAATCAGACAAGGTTCAAGTGAGACGTTGCAGTTTTATGCTCGGAGGTTTAAGGAAGTCGCCTCCTGTGTAGCTTACCTAGACTGTTCCCAAGCCTTGGGGTTCCTCTACACGGAAATCAACAAAGACGTTTCTCCCGAGTTAGTGAAGTCGTGCATCAAGCAGATGCCTACTACATTGGATGAGCTCTACAACCATATTGAGCACTACATTGAAATCGAAGAAGCCCTTAATTGGGGAAAGAAGTCGGATCCTGACCAATCATGTGAGGAAATTAGGGAGTACTGTTCCAAGGATAGTAAGTGGTCGGCCCTAGCATACCCGAAAGAAACACTAAAGATGGAGATTACATGCCTCTCAACACTAACTGATCAAAGATTTTCCATAAGATTAATGACCTTGTCATCGTAGACTTTGGGCAACCCAGTTTACATAGACTCTAGGCAGCACTCTAGACAACTCTGTTGATATAGACTCCGGACAATCTTGTCCAAAATATAATTCGGGCTAACTTGGACTATACTCCAAGTCTACAAACTCTACAGGATCTACACAGCCTATGGTACTTACGTAGCCTACAAACTCTATGGCGTCTACAGACCCTACGTAGTCTACAAAGTTTATGGAATCTATGCACCTTACGTATTCTGCAAACATCTACAAGCTCTACGCAGTCTACAAAGCCTATATGTGACTTACGTAGTTTACGAGCTTTACGTGTCCTACGTAGTCTACAAACTCTACAGAGTCTACAAAGTCTACGGAGTCTACAAATCCCCAAGTAGTCTACAAATTTTACGTTGGTTATGTAGTTTACAAATTTTACATGGCTTACATAGTCTACAAACTCTACAATTGCTACAAAGTCTATGGACTCTACGTACACTATGAAGTCTATGGACCTACGTAATCTACAAACTCTACGTGACCTACGTAGTCTATGAACTCTACGTAGTCTACAAAGTCTATGGACCTTACGTAGTCTACAAACTCTATGTGGCTTACATAGTCCACGAACTCTACGTAGCCTACAGTCACTACAGAGTCTACGGAGCGTACAAAGCCTACGAACTCTACGAAGCCTATCAAGTCGACTTCACAAAATCAACTACGTCATCCCATGTAATCTCGAAATTGCTAATTAGACGTGATTGTACGCTCAAAGGGAAATCTCAATTTGGACAAATGGGTGAAACCTGACATTTAGATACTTATCTATGTTGTCATGGGGGCTTACCGAATGGAGCTTAAAGTTTGTTAGCTATTCAAACCGACCTATTGGTTGTGAGATTACATATAATGACTCCCCCAATCCACAAGTACACTAAGGGACTAGGGGCTTGATAGGGAGTTACCCTCAAGTTTGTCTAAGTTTGAGATTAAACAAGTCTATGTAGGCCACCTTCTTAGTTTACGCCGACTAACTTCCCAAGTTTACCTGGATTACCTTCTCAGTCTACATGGATAATCTTCCTGGTTCATAGCCGACTTGCTCAAATTTTGTTCTCCAGACTTGTTGGCTACTACAGGGGAAGGTTTGCCTGACTTACAAGGTTTCCCGACTTAGTATTCATAAAAGTTATAAGGTGCATTCTTGGTTTTCAAGTTTTCATGGATGTAATGCGGTTACTAAGATCGTAAGAAGTTGCACGAGTGCACCTAAATTGATCATTCCGATTGGAGTTGTACATGTTGGGTCAATGCTGACTTTGGAGGGGGAGTATTGGTCACGGGGGAATTTGACGGGGCTATCTTGGTCCCGACTTCTCAATGAGGTAAGCTTGATTAAATCGCACGTGGGAAGGCGATCACAACTTTATATGAGGTTGCACACCATCTGTGAAATTGTTGAGGGGACCCCTCGACTGCGTAAGGGACAATTCCGACTTGGAAATTAGTTGGTCTTGATTAGCTTCTTGGCTTGCTCCTGACTTAATGGCTCCTAGGCTTGACGATGGGCGCTCCCAACTTGTGAACTTGCATGGCTAGGCCTGAGTTTATAATTCTTGAATTGACAATATGACAAATTAAATCGGGGTTGCATGCAGTTGGTTGGTTCCGACATGGGTGGAAGAATGTTGGCTTCGGATGAATTTGTCAAGGTACTATCTCAGCTAAGTCCCCGACTTTGCATCATGGTTTACCTCTAGCCCGAGTTGGCCAATATATTACATTATGCTTAAAATCACATGTGAATTGGTAATCCCAACTTTGTCCGAGGCACAAAGGGGATTGTCAGGGTTTTTCTCGACTTTGTGGAAGGTGATCCCGACTTAGGAGTTTGGTTTGTAGGATCCAACTTCGAGATTTCATTCTACGAAAGAATGTTTGCCTTACTCATACTACACTGGCAAATGTCCGACTTATAGCACATGATACATTCTAGGAACATGAGTTTGCATGGGGGCTATATAGTGTTTGGGACCATAAGTTGCACAAGTGCGCCTGAATTAATTATTCCTGAAGTACGAAAGGTTGAAGTTGTCTGACTTAATATGTTTTCCCCGACTTTATTAAGGATGATCACGACTTCATAGTTTGGTTTGTATAGACTAGCTCATTGGTTTCACTCGACTTGCTCAAGAATTCATTCGATCATTAAAGTTGGCCTTCATATACTCCCTTGGTGTACGAGCACACTAAAAGTGGGGGCTTGATAAGGAAAGCCCAACTTCATGGATCAAGTCTGTAGACATTGCTCGACTTCGTCTTGATAACATGATTACTTATTGCCCGAGAATCTCCATATACCTCACAACAGATACTTGCATCTTAGAAGTGGTTCCGAAGTTCTCTTATCCTCACCATAATCTCGGTTGTCCCATTGAATCCGCAATTATTTGTGATACTTGCAATTGTGCAGTCGGCTAAAAGTGTAATTTAGTACGGAGTATTTTTCTTATTGCACATGTTACATTTCTACGCTAGAAAACTATGCGACATGGGCAATCTGTCACTCCAAGCCCCCAACCATTGCGAAACTAGAGATAAAAAATGTGGTTAATATTACGAAGAATAAAGAGATATCGTCTGTATTCAAATAAAATTTATATTTTCATTTCGTGTTGCTGACTAAATATTCAATTAACTTTGCAAATTAATAAATACTCCTCCATTAGTCGTATGGAGACCCTATATATTTTACAAGATCCATGATTGTATTGTTTAAAATAAATTAATTAAAATTTTGTATTTAAAAATAGGTCAATTTTATATGGGATACGAGAAATGTGTTGCAACTTATTTTTTAATTTTTGCTTGTGGTAATTTTTTTGTAATGATTTTAAAAAATTTAACCGTACAAGTAAAAACAATCTTGAAAAATAATAGAGTATGTAAAGTTTATAAGTTTTTATGATATGTATCATAGTTTTTTTTAAATGTAATTAAACAATTTTTTGTAAGTAAAATTTTGTATAATTTTATGTAATTATATGTATCATTTAAAATTATAAAAACTTGCAAATATTCGTGTTTTATCCATCCAAAAAGTTGAATTTCTTAAAAACATTACCCAAGAAAAAAACATTACATCTTATGTATATTTTTTAAAAGTTGCAACCCATATTTCAGTTTTTCATTTTATATTTCAAAGTCAAAATTGATCTTTATATTCGAAGAGATGGAAGTATCGTTCTCTATTTAATAACTTAAAATTGACTTTATCCTGATTGATTTAATTTTAACTTTAAGATAATTTACTTTTAAGAGAATCAACGTTAAGTCCAGACTCATACTAGTTTTAAAATTCATGTACATCGCACGAGTAATTTATTATTATTGATTTGATTATAATTATATTGTTTGAATAGATTAGTTTAATTAATAATTTATATTATAATTAATTTAATTAGAATTAATTAATTATGATAGATTATATTATTATTTGTGATTATCAATTTGATCATAATTATTTTAATCACATAAATTTAATTAATAATTAATTTTATTATGATATGATATTTTAAGTTTATTGTAATGTAATTTGTAAATAGATTTACGTAATTCATAAAAGTCTATTGTTAATTAATATATTAATATAAATAGATAAATTGATTGATTGATAGGTGTAAATAGGCTTATTCTTGATTTGTCGGATTCATGATGAAAAAATAAATAAATTAGTATGAACATTATTAACACAATTTGTATTATTAAATAAAATTAAAGAGTTATATAGAACGTGTTCTCTTGTTGTAAATAGTAGATTGGTAGAGATTAACAGATAAGCTCGTGGACAACACGAGTTTTCTATTATTATTTTTTAGTATTTGATAGTTTTTTTTAATGTTTTAATATAAATTTTCTTTTATTGGTATTGTTTTCATGTTTTATAAATTTTAATTAGTGATTAAGATTATAATTAATTTTATTGTAATTATTTCATTATGAATTATTTCTACACAATTACATGATTCTTCTTTTACTAAATTGGTTATATTATTATTATTATTATTATCATTATTATTAATATATTAATATATTATTATTATTATTATTATTATTATTATTTAATATATTAATACAAATAAATAAATTAATTGATTGATAGGTGTAAATCAACTTATTCTTGATCAGAATTCTGTTAACCTTTGTACTGGGGCTTTTTGTAAGAAAAAATCTCATATCGGATCCCCACATTTTCTCTTGTATGAATTTTTTAAAATATTTTATTCAACTCGATTTGAATGTAATCTAATTTTGACTTGAAAAAACTATGTTAGTATATTTATTATAGGACATGGTTGAGCCGAAATCAAATTATACATTGACAACTTATATCATATCAAATTGATATTGAATTATATTTTTGAAATAGACTATTGTATACTAAGAGAAAAGTAGACAGGTTATTGTCAAAGAAATTGATCATCGGAGAAAGTGTTGCCGTCTTGATCACTTGGAAGTCTACGTATTATCCAACAAAAATTTAAGTTGTCCTATAAATAAATGTCGATATTTATTTATGTATAATTAAATGTACATAAATTAATATAATTATTAATCTAATCCTAAAATGTTATTAATTTGGATGTAATATTAATCCCGTAGAATTTAACTTTACACATGAACAAACGTATCCATTTTATCTATTTACATAGTATTATCAACAAATATTCCATCAACACAATAATTACCGTAAGTTATTTTTAAATTTTACGTGTAGCCCTTTTCTTTTTTCCTTAAGAGTGTCTCTAGTATTATAATTTTCTTAAAATATCTTACATTGTGGATTTCGACTTTCTATTATTGAATGACGACATTTTAATTCGTATAATTCGGGCTGATAATTATGAAATGTACAATTGGTACAATTACCTTAAAGGCATCACTACAGATAAATTTATTGTTTTCTGAACATTTTGAATTTTAGAATTTAAAATACCATTAATTGACTTAAGACCAAAAATAACAAGACATATATTAATGGCAATACTTTAACCGTGTAACGTAGGTGTAATGATAATTAATAAATGAATAAGTTTTTAAGTTGAGAGCTGAGAGTTTGAACCACATTCTTTATCTTTGTCACCTTTTAAGCTTTGAACGAAAAGAATCTAACTAATTTCAACCCATTTCCGAATTATATGGTGCTCGAAAAATTAATTCTTTCAACTGTTTCTAAAAGAAAAAATATTAAGTATATGAAAGGAAGTATATATCTAATTTTGTAACGAATAAAATAAAATACAAAATTTTATATGTTCAAAATGTTATCAAGAGATAGAGATGATAATACATTTTTCTTTTTTCCTTTTCATTCTTTCCTTAACAAAACGAACCCACCACGAGGGAGATTTTTGACTTAATGCTTGACAGCCTGAGAATTAATTTTTCCTAATCAAGTCCTTAATTCCAGAATTGTTCTACTGTTAGAGGAATTCTTGGTATGAATAATTCTGATTTTCTTTAATTAAAATTCTTGAAAGTATACATATTATTTTACTTCACTTTTTACGAATAGCTCATTTTTACGGAAATAATTTATTATTCTTACAAAATAGTAATAATAAAGTAAAACTAGGAAACTAGGCACTGGTAGTATGCATGAAAAATGACTAACCACACAACATCACGTACAAATTACTCCTCCTGCAAAATCACACACACACACATGTATTATATATATATATATTGAAGTCATTTATTTTGTATATTTTAAATAAAATGAAAAAAGGATATTCTGAACTCAATTACTTCTCGTTTTCGGACAAAAAGCCTAAAAATTTGAACCCACAGTGATATCTCACAATAAATAAATTAAATTACAAAGAGAATTAAAATAGTAGTTTTAAAAAAGAGAGAGAGGGAATTAAAATAATTAACCAAAAAAAAACACTTTTTTTTTTGTTAGAACTACTCTTTTGATTAACTTGTAATGGCCGGATTGTCTTATATGATCGGTTGCTACGAATTACTCTCTTATAAGATAATTACGAAAATTCATAGTGTTATCTCCAGCTGCACTTAAATAAACTGCAAGTTACAGAGCATATACACAGTTAAAATTTCTTGTGGGTGCATGAAGAAATGGATGCAAATTACTTAAATTATAATTAATTAGGATCATGATCACAAATTATAGGAGCTAGAATATATATTCATGAAATAAATTAGTCAAGATTTCAAAAATTATGCCTAATGTTTGCTTGCTTAATCAGTAATCACAGACCTTAAGACCAAACCGTTATATATGCTTCTAGCTATTAGAAAATTTACTCACCAAAAATATAAATCTCATTTGTGTGAGACTCAAATCATTAGAGGAGAAAGGTATCTATGCACACAAATAAATTAACAAGTAACTCATAAAAGAAAATCTCAAAAAATTTATTCTGATTATACCTTCACAAACATAATCTCTGCCAATTTAATTTAAATTGTTAAAATATAACTTCTTCCGTCTCATATTATTCGACAAACTTTGACTTTTTTGATTAAATTGACCAAATTTGAAATTAATTTATAAACAAATGTATTATAACTTTTAATTTCAAACACATTATTCTTGATAGTATATTAGATGAAGTTTTTTATGATATCAATTTTGTAATTATATTGTATAAGATTAATATTAATTTTTTTGTCAAAATTTGGTTAATTTGACCAAAAATATTAAAGTTAATCAAATAATATGGGACGAAAAGAGTAATTGAGCGTGGAAAATGACAGTAGCTAAGACTGGGCTGTTAAATGGAAAGGAAAAAACTGTGGAGAAAAATAAGGTAATATGTTGAAATTCTTATATTCATATAAAAAATATAGTAAAAAGTTTCAAAATCAATATGTATTATTGAACTTTCACTAATCACCGTTCTAATAATATTAAAATTACTAGTCTTACATAATAAATAGCTTTATACATCAACTATCTTTGAAAATGGCCAAATTAGAAATACTTTAATATGAATTTTCAATTTCGCATTTTAAAATACAAATTTAATATAAATACGGGATCTGTATATTAGTTGTCAGCCAATATCTCACTTTTTGACCCAGTAATAAATTACATGCATGTATATACAAATTTATACACGTAATAATAAATCTTAAATCTTCACCGTATCTAAATTTTATCAATTACGTGTAACTCCATATATATCACACCTAAAAAGGCCATTTAAATCGCACACCAATTTAAATAAATACACACAAAAAGACAACCAAATATTCAAAATTACGCACTCCAACAACAAACATTTCTGTATCCTTTCTTCATGTGGCACCTCAAACTCCTCCTCCTACTTTCCACCGCTGCCGTCCCATGCCACCGTGCCGCCGCAGACAGCGGTGGCAAATGGGACACCTTACTACCAAACATCGGCATTTCGGCCATGCACATGCAACTCCTCAACAACAACCGGGTCATCATTTTTGACCGGACCGATTTCGGACTATCCAACATCTCGTTACCGGATCAAAAGTGCCGAGTGTACAAAATTAAATCCCAAGTGAGAAAAGATTGCACCGCCCACTCCGTGGAATACGACGTGGTCTCGAATTCTGTCCGTCCCCTCTTTGTCAACACCAACTTGTGGTGTTCCTCCGGCGCCGTCATGCAGGATGGTCAGTTGGTCCAAACCGGAGGCTTCGATTATAACAGCTCCGAGGACGGTGCCAGCGCCGTCAGAGTCTTCAAGCCATGCAATGGTTGTGACTGGGAAGAAATAATGTCTGCATTGATTGACGGAAGGTGGTACGCTACTAATCATATTTTACCCGACGGCCGTCAGATTATAATCGGCGGCCGTCGTAAATTTAATTACGAGTTTTATCCGAAAACCAGTTCAACCGGTTCATACTACTTGCCACTGTTAAAAGACACTAGTGAGAAGCGGGCCGAAAATAATTTGTACCCGTTTGTTTTTCTTAACGTGGATGGTAACTTATTTATTTTTGCTAGTACACAATCTATATTATTTGACTACAAAAATAATGTTATTGTCAAAACATTCCCGGAGATACCCGATCGGAATCCTCGGAATTATCCGAGTACCGGTTCAGCGGTTCTTCTTCCGTTGAAGAATTTGCAAGCACAGAATATTGAAGTTGAAGTCATGATTTGTGGAGGTGCACCAAGAGGAGCATTTGTTTACGCCAGATTTAAGGGTACTTTCCTCCCGGCATTAGATACTTGTGCAGGAATTAAGATAACCGACCCGAACCCGCAATGGTTCATGGAGAAAATGCCTCTGGCCCGGGTCATGGGTGATATGTTTCTTCTCCCAAATGGCAAAGTTTTGATCATTAACGGTGCGGCAACGGGTTGTGCTGGATGGGAATTTGGGCGTGATCCGGTATTGAACCCGGTCATTTATTCACCCGATAATCAAGTCGGGTCAAGATTTGTGATCCAAAATCCGACTAAAACGCCCCGAATGTACCATTCGACTGCTATTTTATTAGGCGATGGTAGGATTCTTGTCGGTGGGAGCAACCCTCATGATAAATATATGTTCACAGGAGTTCTATATCCGACTGAATTAAGTTTGGACTCTTTTTCTCCATCGTATTTAGATCAAGAATGTGATTATTTGCGTCCGACAATTATAACTCCGATTACTCAAACGAAAATCGGGTATGGACAAGACATTCGGGTTCGGTTTTCGGTTCCCAGTGAAGTTAATTCGGATTCGGTTAAGGTGACAATGGTTGCACCGTCTTTTAATACGCACTCATTTTCCATGAATCAAAGGTTATTGGTACTTGATAATGTGGACTTCAAACCGATTGGACTAAACAAATATCAAATCCGGGTCATCACACCGGGTTCGGGTAATCTTGCTCCATCTGGATTCTACATGCTCTTTGTGGTTCATGAGGACATTCCCAGCCAGGCCATTTGGGTGCAAATTCAATAGATATAGTACGAATCTCTAATTGAAGAACGAAGATAGGTTCTTTTTATTTAGATACATAGCTTTATTTTGGAAAATTGTTGTATTTGTATGCTACGATTGAAGTAAAATTTAAAATTTCTTTTTTTATTAATATGATTAATACATATTTTGAAGGCGTACCAACAAAAATGCATCGCGGTGTTATTCTTAATTTCAAGAATTACTATAAATCTCTTCATAATTACCTTATTAACTTATTTACTATACTCATTCAATGGCTCCATGTAATTAAAAACCTCAAAATAATTTGAAAGTGAAATGTGCGTTAGAAGGGAAAATTTAATACCATGATGATGTTTTCAATTTTAACCTTTATTTAACTTATTACTCCGAATTATTTTTTTGTAAATCCGAAATCTGCACCGGCAATGCTATATAAGCATAAAGGATAACAGACTAACGTGAGCATATTTCATTCCATTCATCCCACTTTTTCTCGAGATATAATATGTTAATCTTCAAATACAGATAAAGGATCGAGACTCATATTAGACTTCTTTTATTTGTACGTTATAATAGATTTTTCCACTCTGAACTCAAGGTGGGAACAACATAAGTACTACTTTAGTTTCATTAAAAAAAAAGTTACATTTTAAAATCAGATTTATTTTAGAAAGAGAGTTATAATTTATTTTTTTTCATTTGTTAGTCTCTCCGTTTCACAAAAAAAGTAATAATCAAACTTTTGAGTTTTGACGAGTATTAATTTTACATATTTAACCAAAAATTAAATATATAAATAATAAGTTTTTCTAATGAAATTTGCTATGAATCTTTAAGTTTTGACGAAAAGTTTTTTAATTTATAGGAGAATAATAAAGAAAAGTTAAAAATGTAAATCGCTTTTAGAATAAAAAAACTTTTCAAATGTAACTTTTTTTTTTTAAAACGGAAGGAGTATGATTCTATAATTTTAAAATTTTATATTACAATTTTTTTTATCTTATTATTAACTAAACATTTATAACAAATTTTATTTGCGATAAAAAAAATTGTTTCTTTAAACAAAGTTTCAAATATTACTGTTTTTACCAACGGGAGAGATATCATTTTTGTTGTTAAACAAACAAGTCATATAGTCGGATACTTTTGGGAACAGATTGAATTGATTGAACGCATCAACATTTGAACTGTCTGGCTCGGTCATAAGTATATTAGACAAGCGAAGAAGTGATTGAGTGCAACATCAAAATTTACGGAAAAATTGTTGATATGTTGTCTGAGTGTAAAACTGATAGTTTCTTCGATTGTTCATGTAAATTTTGAGCTTTATTTATGTGGCTAATGCCCATCTCCGTAGCCTTGAACCCAAAAAAAATAAAAGCGCAACCCCCTCCCCTCCCCCACCCCCACCCCCACAACAAACTTAGGGTACGAGTTGTTTTCCAACTTTTGTAAAGTTAAAATTTTTTAGAAAGAAATAGTTCTTTTTAATGATTTGATCTGAAGTAAAAAGTTAGCAAGGAAACAAACACTTAAATATAAATTTTTAGTTGAAAACTAACTTTTTATGAATAAAATAAAATTAAAAATTATCGCTTTTAATATTCTCTCTATTTTATAAATTTGTATAGTGGAGAATAAAATTTGTTATAGGAAAACAATAGTCGACCATAGTATTCTTTGTCTATCGACTAATTCAAAAAATATACCTTTATATTCTTCAATAGATGAAAGGCAAAAAATAGCAGTAACTGAAAAATCAAAATAAACTATATATTAATACTTATTTACAAATTATATCTTTATGTAATTTATGGTATAATTAACATTTTATATACTTATTACCAAAAAAATAAACTATATATTAATACAGTAGTAAATAAATATATTAAATATAAAAATAAAATCTCGAAATATAACAACGTTTTCGTCTAGTGACTTCGATCAAATAGGCATATAACACAAACAACAGCAAATTCGAGATTTTAAAATTTCTTCCCTTTTCCATGATAAAAGCAAGAAACATAATAACATAATGGACATTGAAACTCTTTAAATTGCTTAAAAGAATAAAAAGAAATACAGATACAAATTTAATAGGCTGATGCGGGATCAACACGCTAAAATGTAGGTAGTAAAAATAAATGCGCAAAGAAATCTTTACTTCATTCGACGATACCTAACTGCTCTATCTGAAAAAATCGATACACAAAATAAAGTACTCCATTGTAATCGCATTTTTTAAGGGAAATAAAGCATACTAATTGGCATAAAAAAGGAATATTCGCTAAGCAGTTCAAAATAAATGAAAGAACGATACTCGCACAAGATAGTGAAATTAATCAAAAAAAAATCATAATCCATTAAACCCCAACATAATGAATTTACATTCTAAATGTTTAGCAATTATAAATCGAATGGCCAAAAGAGCTTCAGTATGTAAGCCACATACAGAAAGGTAGAAATCAAACCATCAAATAAGCTACTAACAATACTCTATTGATCTATCTAAAGCAACTTCTTAAGCGCGCTCGCCGCGAATACGCCTGGCGAGCTGAATATCTTTGGGCATAATGGTAACGCGCTTGGCGTGAATGGCACACAAGTTGGTGTCCTCGAACAGTCCCACGAGGTACGCCTCGGCCGCCTCCTGAAGGGCAAGAACAGCGTGACTCTGAAACCTCAGATCTGTCTTGAAATCCTGAGCAATTTCACGAACAAGACGCTGGAATGGAAGTTTTCGGATCAGAAGCTCCGTGCTCTTCTGGTATTTCCTGATTTCACGGAGAGCGACGGTTCCAGGGCGGTAACGGTGGGGCTTCTTCACTCCGCCGGTGGTTGGGGCTGACTTCCTTGCAGCCTATAGGAAATATCGCTTATTAATTAAAACTATCCAATTGAACAAAAAACCCTAAATTTTACATCATTGTCATAATTAATTCGAAAAGTTGGAACAACTGAACGATTATAATCTGGAAATTGACTTTTTGATTTTAAATTCAGCACTATGATTTCTAAAGTTTCAAACAAATCGAAGTAAATTGAAGAAAAATTATTGATGAAATCTAATGGGGAAGAACATACCTTAGTGGCGAGTTGCTTCCGTGGAGCTTTTCCGCCGGTGGATTTGCGAGCGGTTTGCTTCGTACGGGCCATCTCGTTTTCTTAACTTGGAGAACAGACGAAATTGAAGAATTGAAGTTGCTTTGATTCTGCGAAGAAATTGAAGAATGAAATCGTGGAAAATCGGAATGAGGAAGGAGTTATATATAGAGCGGCGGTGTTTAGGTCGGTTTAAATGTTGAGAGATGGTAGCGTGAACTTCGAAGTTTCAACGGACAGATTTGGGGTTTTGAATTGGCTTTGATCCTCGTGTTTGAATCTGATTGGTCGACTGTCAGAGATGAGTGGCTGTGATTGGCTAGTTTTGTTTCACTCGGATTGCCTTGGTTTGTGTTTCTTTTGTGTCTTATGGAGTACCAAGTTTTCGTTGGTATTAACTCGTGTACGTCGGGTCACGTTCTCACGGATGCGTTATCAATCCAATTTCACTTCTTTTTTTTCCCCTTCTTTTCTTCATTCACGTTATTCTTTTTATATTCTTTAAAAACAAATTTAATCATATATTTCATTTAAAGAAAATTAACTATTATTCCTTCCATATAAAATAATTGCACTTCAAAAAAGTATCTAATAATTTTACAAAAATTTGCAACTAAAATTTGATTTATATTTAATTAGTTTTGTTTATAAGATTGTTAACGTACGGTATATAAGATTTAAACAAAATAAATTATTTGTTATACGAAAAAACAAACATTTGTCATGAATTGAATTTAGTATTTCACGACTTACTATGGATAAAATAAAATATAATTCTTTTTATTTAACAAATAGAATTTTATGTTTCACCATAGTATATACATATGCAACAATAGTTTTAACTTCGAAGAATCAATTGCACTCATGATTATAAATCTTATGAGATTTATGTGAAAATTCTAGATATTAAGTTTTAATAAACATCTTAACAGTATTAGTTACAATGTATAATTATACCATTGAAATATATATATATATATATAAAGAATCGGAGCCCTGAAATTCATGTCATGTTTTTCTCTTCTTATTAAATGCCTAAAAATAATTTAAGTATTTTGTTTTAATTTTTTGTAAAATAAATAAAGATTCAATGTTAAGAAAATCTATACTTTTATGTTACTTAAATTCTTTTTAGTTTTATTCACATAATTAAAATACTTTTTTTTTCAAGTTTTATTTTAGTTACATAAAGTATAAATGACCTAAATTACATTAATTTTTTTTTATTATATATAATATATAAGTACTGACATCATAAAAATTTCTTAATATATTACTAAATAACTTTATAAATTATGTTAAGAAAATAATAAGTTTGTTAAGTAATTTTTAAAATTATAATCGCTATTTTTATTTCTCAACATTTATTAAAGTATACCACCATTAATAAATATATAGTATTTATAATGTATAATTTTACATAATTAATAAATATATACTTGTTGTTAATGAAAATAATATCTTTCTATCGCAATTTTATTTTTCTCATTTTGTACTACTAAGAATGCAATTTTTAGATAACATGAGTATTTTTTTTCTAAATTAACTATTTATGGGTATTTTGTTTTTAACCTTTTAACGGGAACTATGTTTTATATTTTGAAATTATAAAAACTTGATAAACTCTCCAATTCTTTCATATTTTATCTTTTGATATAGTTAAAATTATGTAAAATAAATAGTATTAAAGATTATACAATTCATTGAAAGAATTAGAAAAATGAATAATGAAGAAGAAGTAAGACCATAAATTTTTATTGTAACCCAAAAAATATGACAGAAAATATATTTAGTAATAAATTATAATAACATATAAAACATATGCATTTAACCTAAAATTTCAGAGTAATAATTAATGGAAACTAGCTTTCTAATTTTATTGATCCGTAAAAAAATATAATAGAACGATATAAATTTTCAACTATGATTCCATAGTTTTTATAATATTTATTAATTCATTTCACTATGTCTTATAACAAGACCAAAATATATTAAAAAAATAAATTTATTACGATTTAAATTTAATAACATGACACTTATAAAAAAAATTATAAATTTATGTAGCTAGCACAAATTTAATGGCTAATTATTATAATCTATACGAATCGTACTTTTAAAAATGATTTAGCTTGATATCATGGTTTTAAAAAGCGCATCAGGAACAGCTTAATTTGGTCCACCCCACCCACCCCCCACCCGAACAAAAAAAAGGGGTAAAATAGATTTCCTTGAAAGATGCCTCCGTTTCATAATAATTATATTTTAATTTTTTTACGCGTCAGTTTTGAAGCTTAAATTGATCCGGTATGCATAAAATATTGAAATAAACCGAAAGAAACAAGTAGTTTTCGGTGAACTGTACAAATTTTTTAAAAAATTGACCCAACTTTTTTAAATGACAAAAACATTTTTTTAATATATTTTAATTGATATGTTCTGGTATATAATTGAAGTAAACACGTATTTCATTTATTAGCAATGTTGAGTGGACATTAAACCAACGAAATTACTGATTCATGGTTTAACTAAATTATTATTTTTTTAAGAAAAATATTATATAAAACATAAATATTCTTAAAAAATCATTAAAAATTCATAATGAACCGACAATATTTTTATAAATCATAAATTTTATTATATAAAAATTCATAGTAAACTGAAAAGATTCTTATAAATCAAAATAATTTCATCAAATATTCTAAAAATTTATTAAATCAGTTTACCGGTTGACAAAAACACAAAAAACATAGTTTTAAGGAACAAAATGAAAAAAGCCACTTAACAAAAAAAAAAAAAAAAGAAGAAGAAGAAGAGAAAACCCGAATTTTTTCGATTTACCGGTTCAACCGATTTTTTCTTGAACCGCTAATTTTAATCAAACCGACCGGACTCATAACCGATTCGTGGTTAAACTCATCGAACCGGCCGGTCCTATCCGATTTTGATAACATTGCTTATTAACATCACTGTATATTTATTAAAAATATAAATTAGGGTTTAAAAGTTTAAATAGAAGAGAAACTTTTAAAACAACATCTCAAAAGTTGTGGAGTCAAATTATAACTTTATTAGGCTTGTCGTTTGTTAATTTTGAACAAAATTTTTTATTCATAAAATATTTAATGTAAAATTGGATAGATTCAAAGTTATAAGTTTAGTTATTTGAGAATAAATAAAATTGAACCACAATCTATATTTATTTATGAGAAAAATAGTCAAAACGACATTGTTTTAATTTTTAATCAAAATAACATAATTTTAGTTAATCCAACTCAAAACCCTTTTCCAAAAGTCCAAGTTTTTTTTTTATAAATGCGATTGGGTGATAAGATCATTTTTAAAACAAGTCACCACCTAACAAATCTGGGACAGTGTGTTAGGGTACCTTTCCAATTTTATCCTTTTGAAAATTAATTTCAAGATGACTCTTAAATCATAGTCCAGCCGAAATAATAAAAAAAAAAACCAAATTCATTGTTAGGTTGAACAGGTAGAAGGTGTCAGGCACCCCTTATCCTCACTATAACTAGTGACTGATTTTTTATATTTTGTTTTTATAAAATCATCTCTTAAAACCTAAAGTTGCTTTTTGGAAAAAACATTAAACTGCACGTGTGTGCTAGTGCATTTCCATTATCAACGTTGAGTTACATATTACAATAAATGAACTGGAGGTGAAGGATCAGTTCTAAACAACTATCAAATAACTTTTACCTAACATGAAATTTACAACGTTCTTTAGAAGTAAACTAACTAACTTAAAACTAAATAAATGAACTTTAACAAATGATGGCTCCTGTACTGAAGATTCTTGGTTGGATCCTCTCAAGTAGGGTTTAAAATTCATGCATCATTGACTCAGAAATGACACAAAAACATAAGGTTAGAAAAGAAAACATAATTGTGCAGATATATACATATTGATAACAAGATAAAAAGAAAACTATTTAGATCACATGATATAAATTGAAATCACACAGAAATCATAAAAAGATTATATGCATGTGTTTGAGAGATTAAATATAAGGGTGTTCCAAAGAGAGATAGCCATGGACAAATCTATTATTGACTGGAAACCGCCCTATTGTAGGAAAATGAACTAACATTGATCAAAGTAAAAAAGGGAGAGACAAAGAGCAAGATCGATAAATAATTACAAGCTAGGTTTCTATTGGATTGATGTAGAACAATGAATTACAAGGATGATTTTTGTATAAGGAAAATAGAGTTTTTTCTTTAGCTAAATTTAAGAAAAAAAGTTTTGAAACTCTTTCTCTCTCTTTTTTTCGATCCCTTTTTCGTTGCTTGGTGTCTCTATTTATAGGTTCAGTTCCTTTGTCCTCCAAGCTTCATCCATAAGCTATCTCTCAAGATATTTCTGATATTTCTCGGTAATTGTAGCTATGTCACATAACTTCAGTTTTTTAGATGGTATTTCTTGCACGCCAAAACTACTATGTGACACCTATTACGGCTAGCTTCTTCCTATTGGACCACCTTTTTTTATTTTTTATTTTTTAGCTTTTGTCGATTTATTGGATTACTGGAGTCAGTCGTGTGTCATCCCACGTGTCGCCTTCAATCTCTAATGACCATTTTATCTTTGGTGTAGTGATGGGCTCTTGTAACCTTAAGCAACAGCCTCTGATGTGACAATTTTTTTAGTCTCCGATGAGACAAAACTTAGTCTCTGATGAATCAGAGATTAGTTTCCGATGGACAAATCCTTAGTCTTTGATGAGCAGATCACTTAATCTCTGATAGTTCAACTCTGCAGGTGAGTGGTGGGGATTGATTTGAGCTTTCTCTTGCCAACACAGGACATCATCCTTTGAAGATATAATGCATTTTGGGAGGATAACATCCACTGATGATGTTAGATCTTTTAAAATGACATTATCTATCACTGTACCATTTCTGCAAATTAGTCTCTGATTGGATAAAATTAGTCTCCGACAGTATGATTACCCCCCTTATGTGCTAGTCTCCGACAGTGTAATTACCCCCTGATGTTGAGAAACATCTCCTGATGCTAGACTTTGGCGCTAGGATAGATTTTTCGACGACTTTGGCGCTGAGTAATTTATTTCTTGATGCCTAGACTTTGGCGCCAGTGTGGATTACCTAATGACTTTGGCGCTGAGTAATTTTATCCCCTGATTTCCAGACTTTGGCGCTAGTGTGGATTACCCAACGATTTTGGCGATGGCCAAAAATAACTTTAGCGCTAGTCATTTTTTATCCCCTGATGTCGAGAAACGCATCCCCTGATGTCGAGAAATGCATCCCCTAATGTCGAGAAACTCCTATTGCAGCCTTGCCTTGTTTCACGTTTCTTGACATCTTGTCCACTTTTAAAGCCACCATAGTTGTTGTTGCATTTCTCAACCAATGCTTTGTACAAGCATTACTATATGATAAGTTTGAAGACACTTTTCTTCTTACCAAGCTCAAACGCCTTGGCAAGACCCTCAGATGTGTAGATCTTTGATGCAAGCTATCTTGACATTTTGTTCATCCATCTCTATTCCTGGTTTATCAGATATTACGGTTATGAGCTCAATTCACTTTAAATAGAAGAAACTGTCAATTCTGCACTTAACACAAAATTAAATTCAACAAACCTTATTCCATATTTTTATTACATCAAAGTAAAATATAAAAAAAAAAATGAGATATCTATATTAGCTGATTGAGATTCAGTCCCAATTACCAAGACATTATGTGGATTTTGAGATTGATCTTTTGATATTCGGCTATCTGAAGCTACATGGACTGTGACTCATTTTTCTTACTTTCAAATATTTTTAACTCGATTAACCGAAAAAAGGGTTTCCAAGTTTCAAGTCCCAAAGTGATGGTAGTAGGCTAACAAAAGTCTGGGCCTGATCTTCATTTTTACGAACCAGTTTAGTCATCACTTACCAGTATATGGGCTGTCATACATAACTCAGCGGTACGCCGTCGTACTGTTTTGAGTATTTATACAGTTTTCTCACTCAGCAATCTGTAGACGATCGATCGTCTCTTCTGAGATTGCAGAGGTCTCAGGAATGGAGGTGGTGGGTAGCAAGAAAAATGGGTACGCCTGGGCGGTTTTAGCCGGATTCACCGCCGCTCTTGCTGCCATTTCCGCCAAGCTCTTCTCCTTTCAGGTATGTATGCTTATTTCAAGCTCTGCTAAACTGTCTATTTAATTTCATGTAGTCATTCTTCTTACTCCAGATCTTGTTGTTCATTCTTCGTCTTTCACACTCGTATTCGTGCAATTCATGATATCTGATGCAAAACATGATTAGTAAAATTGTCGATTTGCAATGTAATTCATGTGTTTTTTTTCTTTCCATGATATGCAACAATGTCTATAGTCAACATGAACAATCGTCGCTGTAAATTCGTGAATGCCATTTGTGTATCCTAAATAAGCAAATTTATGCAGTTGTAAGTGTTATCCTTATACGAATATGATCTTGTCACAGGTGTTTCGTCAATTTAAGATTGTAGAACTTTATATGATCATTACGGTGTATTAGACTATTAGCTATTTCATTTAGCGTGTGTCTTGGAGTTTATTTAAGAGGAGAAAAGAAAAGAAAATGGGAGGAAAATATTTCTTTTAGCTGTCATTGAGTTTTTTTTAGGGAGAAAAGAAAAGAAAATGAGAGCCAATTTTTTCTTTCCAAGAATGAGAAGATTTGGAGAGAAAATCTTTTTAACTTCTACATATTTTTCTTGATACCAACTTTGTCTTTCATATTTCTTGTGAAATCAAGTTGTCTTAGTTACAATTGTAAAATTGATACTTTTCCTTTATTTTCTTCTCAACTCCTAACAAGAGAATAGAAAATTTTAAACTAATTTTTTTCCCTCCATAAACTCACAAACAAAGAGAGAAGAAAACATTTCTCTTATTTTCTCATCTTTTCTTTTCTTCTCATTAAAAGCTCCCAGACAGGGTATTAAAGTTAATAAGAATCCCTATAATGATTTAAAATAGGAATTATCATTTAAATAGGTGTTGTAGATTATAAAATCTTCCATTTTTCTTTTAATGATTATCACTTATTGACTAGACTTGATTGGGGTGCTGAAATTATGTTTCATTCATTCATTAGATGCTTTCTGCAAGGTGTGACAGTGAGTTTGTGTAATGTTGCCTTCGTTTTGCTCTCGTATATTTCTTATGATATAAACTGCACCTTTTTGGTGCTTATCTACTATAAGATGTAAATGAACATGAATGTGTATATTGGTAATACACATAAATGAAAGCATCATATCTGAACTAATGAACAAATATTTCTTTCTACAGCTTGTAAAGTATGGCGTTGTCATACTTTTCAATGTACTAATGTGGGGATGCTACGTAAACAGCCTTAAAGTTCTCTCCTCTCTGCAAGCCACTGTTACAAACTTCGCTACGAACTTTTTAACTTCGGGTTTGGCTGGATTTTTTCTCTTTGAGGAAGCATTGTCGTATAAGGTAATATTTAAATTTGTTGCCAAATTACTGTTTTAGGCATTATCATTGTTTTCTACAGTTCTCTCATCACATCAAAATGTTATTTTCCTACAAAATTGATGTTACACAGGAGATTTTAATATAGTTTATTTTTATTCCCCAGGCCAAGATAATCCCCCCCTTCCACAAAGAACTATATTTGAAATATTACCTATTACATTTGTGAAGCCTAAGATTGAAATTTGGTATATTTTTGTTGATTTAATCTTGCAAAATTTAATATTGCAATTTACATAAGTATTCTAATGTAGTAAATTTTTTGTTGTTTATAATTTTAATAAATTCAAATTCTCATTTGGATTTTAGGATTTTATAGTCATACTGTGAACAAACCCATAAGTATCTCTTTTTGATGAAAGGGTAATAGTAAATCACGTAAAAATTAAAATAAAGGTCTATAGTTCTCATATAGACGCATATCTGATTCAATTATCTGAAGACGGATAGTAAAGAAGTTTTAGCCATATTCTTAGATGTAAAAGTTTTGGTGGTTTCTGTGTGATGGATATAGCATTAATACTTTGTTGTTGTTGTTTATTTTAGTAAGATTAATGTAAACTAATTGTTTAGCAAATTATAGACCACATATATTTCGTTTTATAAGTAGGTACTTGGGAGTTCTCGAGGAACGAAGCAGTGAATGTAAACATGCTATTCATGATGTGAGAATTTGGATTACTTAATTTCTGTGAAGAGATTACATTTACTTTAATATGCTGATGAATATGATATTTTTGAAGAAGTGGGTTATTGGTTTAATTGCTTTACTTTTATCACTAACCAATTGTTTACTGAATGTTTTTAGCCTCAGCATGCTTTACTTCTAATTTCGAAGATTTTGTGGAGAGACTATAACTTATGTATAGGTTTTACGTCTTATGTTCTCTCACTTTGAAATGAATCATATTTCATAACTTTATCAATACAATTATTAAAGTTTATAAAATCTATAAAAATACCCAGTAGTTACAAATTATGTGATAGTTAAAACTTCATATAAATCACATTGATTTTGCGTTGAGAAAATGAGATAATTGACTTTTAAAGCCAAAACAAATATTACATTTTGAAATGGAGATAACAGGATATACACCAGTACATCTTTTGTTTGACTTTCAATAGAAAAACAGGCAAGTAGAAGGCAATAGATATGCAATTTTGGCTGCTAAGCACTACAAAGCAGTCGCAGTTATGATATCTGCCATAAAGGATTAAACTCAAGACATGATAGAAATAACTAAACGTGGAGGCTGAACTCTCCACCTCTGAATTGTGGTATAGTTGTACAAATGGGTTGGGTAATTATTTGTACTGATTTGCACAGCTAAAACAATTTTAGAAAACAATGACTTTTATTCCATTGAATTAAGTTGTCAAAGATATCTGAAATGTAACAATATCCAGTATCACAAGTCTGCTCAGTGTGGCACTACGCAACACTGGTTCACTGTGCTAGATGTGTTTTTATGCTGTTTCTCTCATACTAGAAGTGTCATTCAAATTCATAGAGATGATGAACCTCTGAATATGCTACGTATGCCTACATGTTTTTATTTTCACCTGTGCCCAGATATAAACATTATATTATCAGCTTAGATGAGGGCCTTGTATCAGAAGAGAAACTTGTGCTCCAGTGACTTGTCTTCAGGCTTCTCACAAGCTCTTGGTAAACTGATCATTGATTCATTTTCACGCCTTTCTTTTTTTCTTTTGAAACAAAGATATGTCTTAAGTAAGACCAGTTGAACTCTATCAGGTTGAGCTATCTTGCAGTTCTAATCCATAACTACTTTACTCTCCATGAGTTTGAGGCTTTGAGCTATCCAGCAACTCTAATCCATGACTTGATATCCCTGGACGGGATTCAACAGACATTACTGATTGCTGAAGCTATTAAATGTTCTGAACATGAGTTGCCTCTTGCAGTGGTTTGCAGGTGCTTTTCTCATTGTAGTTGGTGTATTAGTACTCAGTAAGTCCAGCAAAGAGGAGAAGGCACACAAGAATTAGATGGGTTTTCTCTCAATGACGTTTGAGGTTATGGATCATCTATATTAAGGTCAGAAAACTTTAAACTTAAACCGGATGGCGAAATGACTGACTTGATTATGGCAGAATTTTCTGCACGTGTATAATATCTGTATGTAGTTAGTGGTAAAATCAACCAAACGAACCTACTTTTTGTAGATTTTTGTTGATTTTATTAAATGAGATGTTGAAAATGGAATTCCTTCTTGGAACCACCTAAATATGTCGTGGCCTGAACATACTTCTTCCCACTATTTGGCCAAGTTTGGTACTGATTTTGTATTCTAAAATCGCTTGTAGTTTTTTGGATGTTTTTGAGTTTGGGAAAGGGCATTACAGCTCGTTGTCGTACAAGCATTGGTGCAAAACTCTCTTCAACAAAAGATTCCCTAGCAAATACGGAGTATATATAGTTTTCTGTAAAGTAGGAAAGCAAAAAGGGTTTTCAGCAATAATAGTTTGAAAATGATACGGAGTACAAATTGGTCGAGATTCTCACTCTCATTATTACGTCACTATTTTAAAGGTAGTTGTTTGTATTCTTAAGAATAACTATGGAACGAAATACGTGAATTTCACTAATTTGATTAGTATAATGAACCGGATGGTAGTATTTTTTCCGATTTGAAATTAGAGGTACAACTAATTTTATATCTAATATTTGGTTATTAAATTTCATATTTTAAATTTTATGTAGATTTAATGAATATCTTTAAGAAAGTTAATACCGTGAATTACTTTAAACAGTTGTGGTCATGATTTTTGTAATTTGATAATATATATGTGTGTGTACACTTATATTGTATGATATTAATGATATATAAAAATTTTACAAATGTACAATAATCAAATTTTGTAATAGATTATATTTAGGCTTAGAGAACTCTGTGAAAGATTTAAAGTTGAATTTCTGTTGTAGTAGTTTATTTGACGAGTAATTTGTAAGTATTATAATAAATCACATGTAATGGTAATGTCCTGACCGTAAAATGAGATGGTGTACTCTTCCTTCTTACAAAAGAATTAAAAATAAAATAAAATAAACAATGAATATGTCGTTTGGAGCAATTTCATTACAACAATTGAGCACAAATTTTCAGTTTTATCGAATAGCCTTTTTCTAGTTTTATATATCATTTCTTATTTGTTGTAAAGTTCACTTATTTCGGTCATCTTCTTTTATGACCTTAAGACTTATAAGCTAATTTAGAGAGAGAGAGAGAGAGAGAGATTTATTAGCTCTGATGAATCCAACAGTTAGCGACTATTAGATCTGGTATTATAGACGTGGTAATATATAACTAGACGAATATTTCCAATTATAGTCAATTAAGCAAACAAATCCAGCTTATTTTCAGAATGAAGAAAGTTTGGTGGATAAATGATGTCTGTTTTTTTTAGTCACAACTAGATGGTGTATGTGACGATGTACAAAGCAGTTACAGAGTATTTTGTTGGATGAGTATTGGAGTTTTAATCACACGTCTGAAATTCATGTTCATGTTTTTGAAAAGTTAACAAATAGTATCTTACTGCTAAAGGAAAAAACATAATAATAAGATAAAATACAATGACAAGCATAAAAGTACAAAATTAAAAATGTAAAAAATTAATGAAAAAAATTATTATATTTAAATATTTTCGTATTATAATTTCGTATGCTTAAGAATAACATATCGGACCAATTTGCAATTTATTTAATCACTTTAACAATTATATTCTTTTTTACAATAGCGAAAAATCATACGAATTTTTGTGCGTGTTACCAAAAAATAATAATACATCTTAAACCGGGTTAAGAATGAGGGCTGGCATAAAAGTATGATTTATTTTTCATTATCTTTTTCAAAAAAAAGTAGTGTTGGCTAAAAGACAATTATATATTTATTTTGCACAAAGGTTTCAGAGTTGCTATATCCATTTGCCTTTTTACTTGATCTTTATAGAATGAAACTACGTTATATACTTATATTAAGCGTATTTAACTATAGGTTCAATATTTAACTCGATCAAAGAAAACAATATAATAATTTAGTAGGTTTTCAAAATATTATTTATACAAAAGAGAGTTGGTTTAATTTGTACGGTATAATTGAAAAAATTTGCTTATCTTCCTATTTTACTTTGGATTTGTAGCATAAATCAAAACTCATTTCTAACCTTGAAATATAACATCCTAACCTTCCTTGGACTTAAGCATTTTGCTACAGAAAAAATGTCTTCTCAATATCATTCCAGTAGATATTTATTAAACTTTGCGAATGAAGATGAAAATATTTCATAGATGAAGTACTAAGGATTTTTTACTTCAAAAATTCAATAATCTTCTCCTGTATAATTCAAGTGTATTTGATTTATAAGAATCGATTTTTGAAGTTACCGCTTGAATAATTACTTAGTTTTTTTTAATGATAATTATTTGGAAACTACTATTTTTACATGTATTTTTTATATTTCTACGTATGAGTCTCATATTTAATTTATTAATTATTTGTACCATATGCACGAGAGATTGTATAAATATGAGACCACTTGTGTAAATATTAAAATTTCATGTGGAACTCCGTTCTCAATTATTTTTGTCAACATTTATTCCTCTTATAGTAGCTCTATTTACAGTGACAATATTAACCCCCTTAATTTAACTATCTAGCTAAATAATATTTCATTCGGTTTATAATAATTATAATTTTGATTTTTTGCATATAAGTTTAAATATTATTTTTTATATGTTAAAATTTTTATTCATATTAATTTTTATATCAAATATTTTTTATTATTAAATTATTTAAAATTAAATAAAATATTTAATGTATAAAACACATTACCTAAATTTATGTATAAAAAAAAATCAAAGTGATAATTATTATAAATCAAAAGAAGTAATAATAATAAAATGGTTTTTGATGATTATACGTACAAAAAGTGTTCAACTTTCTTTGACTTGTTAACCTTCTCCTCTCGCAGCAGACTCTCTTCTTCTAATTTTCACCGCTAAAAATTCTTATGACCAGCAGGTAGTAAAATTTTTGTACAGTCAAAAAAACATGTGTAAAATGTATTACACCAAAGTCGTTTGAATCATTTTACATTTTATCACTTATGATTTGAAAATTTCAAATAATTACTTGTAATTTTAAAATTTTAATAAATTAATACCTATAATTATAAAATTTAAAGTGATAATTTATTAATTTTTTAAAATTATAAGTAATTATTTAAGAATTTTTAAACGATAAGCAGTACAATATAAATCGAAACAAATTGTAGACAGCTAATTCGTTTTAACAAAAAAAACATGAACAGAAAACCTCACCTGCCCCAAAAATAAATAAATAAATAAATCAAACGAGCTCGACATTTGAGGACACCGTGATTGAAAGGGTGAGGAATGGAGGGTATATTCCATGGCCATTCAATCACTTACCCGTCTCTTTAGAATCTCCTCTCTCTCTCTCTCATCACTGTAGTAAAATTTCCAAAAAACAAGTGAGAAAGAAAGAGAGAAAAATAATGGTGAAAGAAAAAGACAATGACAAAATTTAACTCGGAGCAAGAAAGTGCCCACTCTCCTTTTCCCCCATTTCATTTCATTCACCCTCTCTCTCTCTCTAGATTCTTTTTCCTCTCCTCCTTTATCTTCAACTTATTAGGGTTTTTGGGTCTGTGTATCTGCTAAATTCTCTCTCTGTAAGTTATTATTGCCTTCTGTTTACACTTCAATACATCTTATGAATTTTGAATTGTAGTTATGCTGCAAATCCCGTAATTTTATGTGGAATTGTTGTAGAACTGAATTTTCACTACCCCTTTAGCTTTAGCTGCTGCTATTTGCTGTTTGTGGTGTTTATTTGTTGCTGATTTGTGTTTTAATTGCTGGATTTCTATTGCATGTGAAGCTTGCTTTTTCTGATTTGGGTTTTCTTTTTGGCTGTATCTGAATTTCCGACTGTTGTGTATTTGAACTTGAATTTAGCTTTGGGAAGCTGTTACAAAATTTTGTTATGACTTGTGATATCTTCATCTTGTTACTTTCTTTGTAATTGAATACTTCAAGACTTCGTAATATTTCGGTTTCCTCAGTCTGTTCTGCAAAGAGTAGCTTTTTTAGTTAGCTCTAATAAAATATGTATTCTAAATTTACTCAAAAAGTTGAGTTTCTGGGGTAGTACATAATTTAGCATTGTCCTACCAGTTTTCTTTCTCAATTTTCTCGTTTACTAATATAGCCATGAGTACTTTAAAATTATTATAGAGAAGCATTTCTCACAAGTGCAGAGAAAATTTTGGATTAGGTAATGTTGGAGAAAGAGTGAGTTTTTCCTATTAGTGGTTATATTTCCGAGAATATAAACCCAGTTTGTTCTTGTTTTATACCCATGGTTTGGTTGATGCCATTAACATCAACAATGTCTTCGATCCCAAAATAGTACAAGATTATAAGAATGAAAAAATAAATAAAACCATATGTTGATGACATGAAAGCGAACAGACAGAACGCAAATTCTAGTGTCAAACCATATGTTCGTATCTGGTTGGCTTAGAAAGCTTGGTGCTTGGTCAAAAAAATTTCGTTGGTCTTCTGGCATAAATAATGGCTTGTATGTTGTTATTCGTGCAGATGCCTTTTTAAATTTCGGAGCGTAAGGGAATCTGGGGAATACACCACAATTAGCTATACTGAAGCTTCTTATGTTTTTATGTGGTGTTTCTTTCTCTTGTTTGTGATGAAGTATTGATTTTAAGTTGGAAATTGCTGTCCTTTTAAGTCCTGGACCTTTTGGTTTACCCTGTTTTGCATGATACCAATATCATTTAATCAAGAGACAATGCAGATGAGCTCGTCAACATGAGTTGAGTTGTCTCTTCAGACTGTCCTATACATCTATTCTTAGTTAACTGATAATGTTATTTGGACAGAGAATGTTCTACAAAGAGATGGACTTATGCTTCTGATTTTCCAAAAACCTGATTGACTATGTTAGAGGTGCAATTCTTTTAAAGTAATATGTTCTGTACAAGTTAAAGTTAATATCTAAATAATGTTTTCTAACATAACAGCATGCTGTAGAAACAAACCTCTGAGCAACTCCTAGGCTGATGTGGCTGTATGGTGCTCATTTAACCATATACGGACGTAAATTGAAGGTCTGAAAGTTGAAAAAGAGATGGATGACAGTGGGCATCGCGAAAATGGAAGGCATAAACCACCACAGGTGCAGGTACAGTAACTTTTGCAAATAAATGAACTGATTATAGTCCCACATTTTTCAGTTGGAAGTAGTTGATCTCTTATTATATACTGAGGCATGGAGAATTTACTTAAAATTGCTTCTTTGACATGATTTTTGATGGAGAGCTGCCATATTACTTCTATTCCAGTGGTTGATGCAGCATCAGCCATCAATGAAGCAGATAATGTCTATTATGGCTGAAAGGGATGTAGCTGTTCAAGAAAAAAATATGGCCATCTCAGAGAAGAAGGCGGCCTTGGCAGAAAGAGACATGGCAATCCTACAGAGAGATTCTGCAATTTCAGAACGAAATAATGCCATTATAGAACGAGATAATGCCATTGCCACTCTTCAGTACCGAGAGAACTCCATGAGCAATGGTAGCATGTCTACATGCCCACCAGGCTGCCAAATTTCACGTGGGGTGAAGCACGTGCACCATCCACAACAACATATGCATAATCACTCCCACTTGGGTGAAGTCCCATACAGTGGAAGGGACATGCACACTAGTGAAGCCATCCCAATGTCCCCAAATGCTCCAGAGCCTGAAAAGTCCAGGCGAACTAAACAACCTAAGGAGACTAAGACAACAACTCCTAGCAAGAAGAACTCAAGATCATCAAAAAGGGTTAAAACAGAAAATGAGGACCTGAACACAACGAAGTGGAAGGGTGGGCAGGAAATTAGTGGTGGGGTTGATGACCTCAACAGACAACTGGTCGTGTCAAAATTAGACTGGAAAGATCAAGACCTGGGGCTGAATCAGGTTTCTTTTGATGAATCAACCATGCCAGTTCCAGTTTGCTCATGCACCGGAGTACTTAGGCCATGCTACAAATGGGGTAATGGAGGTTGGCAATCATCGTGCTGCACAACCACCCTATCAATGTACCCACTGCCATCAGTGCCAAACAAACGCCATGCCCGAGTCGGGGGTAGGAAGATGAGTGGAAGTGCATTCAACAAGCTGCTTAGCCGCCTTGCTGCAGAAGGTCATGACCTTTCAAATCCAGTTGATCTCAGGGACCACTGGGCAAAGCATGGAACGAACCGGTACATCACCATTAAGTAAATTAAGAATATTGAAATGGAAGGAGGAAAGAACAGTATATCTCTAAGTGTAGGTATGTCTTGCGGATCCGCCTTTATTAATGGAGGACAAGATGATCTGGTTATAAGCCGAAGGAGTAGAATTGGAGTCGGATAATTTGGTTTCATGGTATCTTTCCTTAGAGCCCCAACCTCTCGTAAACACACCCTCCCCTCACCCCACCCCACCTTACCTCCCCTTTCGACCCAAAAATAAGTAAAAAAAGGTGAGGAATATATATAATAAAGTTACTAGTAATGAATGAAGAATAATAGTAATAATAGTAGTTTTAAAATCAAAAATAATGAATGAAGAAGAGTTGAAGAGGTAGAAGTGCTATTGGCACTAAATAATTTACAATCAACTGTTTCCTTTATGTATCTATTCATGAATCTAAAGTCAGTTATAATACAGACATGTATCTGTAGACGTAAAATTTATCATACATTTATTCCTAGCTTCTCTCCATTTCTTACGAGTTCATGGCTCAGCTTTGACTACATTTCTTTGTGACTTCTTTAATCTGATTAATCTCCTATTTTCTGGCTGCCAATCCCTAAATAGAATTGATTAATCTCCTATTTTATGCGCTAAATAGAATCAATTCTAGGCAATTATTCTCTAACTTCGACAAATTCCACTTAATTGTGATTAATTTCTTTAATGTAACGTCTTTAAGAATTCTGCTCGACTGATGAAGGGGAAAGGTGGTTTAGAATGGAACAGATGAGCAACACAATGATCAATTTATGTTGATGTTGGTCATTGGTCGCGAAGAACTCTTTCTCGGTCACACTCCCATTTATTTTATCGATTCTTCTTGTAGAAGTTTGCAGCTAAACTCAAGTCAATGCATATAAAGTTCATATTAATATACGATTCCTGCTAAGCATCCATGGCTGAATGGTTAAAGTGCTCAACTCATAATTGGCAAAGTCGTAAGTTCAATTCTTACTTGATGCACATCAATGGGGACCAATTGGACCCTCCAATAAGTTTATTGGCGAAGTCGTAGGTTTAATCTTATTGGATGCATGGTAAAGTCGTAAGTTCAATTCTTACTTGATGCACATCAATGGGGACCAATTGGACCCTCCAATAAGTTTATTGGCGAAGTCGTAGGTTCAATCTTATTGGATGTACGCCAATGAGACCCTCCAATAAATCCATTGAAATTGACTTTGTATCAATGAAATCTCATCATCCATACATAACAAATCGGTGTAGTATATTCATATCATAATATATGAACAGTAAAAGCTAACATTTTTATTGAGATTAGAACTCATAGGGAAGAAAATAGATTTACGCTTTCTTCTGCAAATTTACTCCCGATAGTATAAACCATGCGGCCTTGTTTGGTGAATTTTAAATTATAACTGCTGTGCAAATGAATATTCTCAAATGTGTATTTATTTGTATCCCTAGCAAATCAAAAAAAAAGGTTGAATTTAAGAGATTGAAAAGTAATACATGTATTTTAATTCTATAAATCTATTTTTGTTTTTCTCCCATCATTCCAATTTGGAAGAAAAGATTTTAAGAGAAAGTTTTAACTTCTTTCTTTTGTCTCTCCTTAAAAGAAACACAAAAACACCATTTTTTCCCTTTTTCATTTCTCTCCAAATTAAAAGCTCTAAAAACTCCCAAAGAGGCTACTGTCCGTATAGAATATAATTATCATTATTATGTTGTTACCAAGTTATCAATATCGTCATCTCCCATATCTTAAAACCTTTCAAGGTTAAAAGAGAGAAGATGAAAAACTATATTATTAAAAAAATCAAAATAAAGGATGCGAAAAGATCTAAAAAGACACGCTGCTAAATTGATAACCTCTCCAAGGGCAAAAAATGAATTTTTTTTGTAATTTTGATTTGACAATCAAATAGGGGAGGGTAACCTCACCGTTGAGTTTTTTACATTATTCAATGTTGTGTTTGATTTGACAAAATTAAATAACAAATAAAATTTATACTATTTATTTAATCATACAAATACAAGACTTATGTGTGAGGTTCATAATTGCTTTTCTTTTATCTATATATTATTATTATCAACACATTTCATTTCATTTCAAACTAATAAATAACTAGTAACACCCTTATTTTTGTTTTCTGGGTCTGGAATGTTATTAGGAAAATACACAAGTCATAATTTTATTTGGTTCATGCAATTCGTTTTTAGTTCTTCATTTCATTCCCTAGCTAAGCGTAAAGAGCTATTCAAATATGAATATGAAGGTCACATATATACAATGTAAAATATAAAAAATTACTTTCAATAATTTAATAAAACATGTGGGATATTCTAAATGAATTTATATTTAACAAAAATTAATTAAAATATTAATAGTAAAATTAATCTTGTTCCAAAGTCGTGACCTTAAATGTACTACAGTGTATAGGCATCAATAAAAATTTAAATTCGAAGTTTTGAATGAAATATAACTAGAACATTCATATATTTTAAATAAATAATAACTAAATTGACATTGATTTAAAATTAAAAATATCCCCGAAATTACTTGAAAATTCAGAACGTATATGTAGCAAAACTAAAAATACAGTAGTGGTAAAATAAATAAAAGGCCATAAAGTATGTGTCAGATCACAAAAAGTCAGCAAATATGCCTCAGACAGGGATAACTGTGAAATATTTTGATCTCATCATCCACATATAACAAAAACAAATCAAATTAAAAGGAATGAGAACTTAATATTTTTTCTAAATAAAAGGAAATTTAGAGCATCAGACCGTCCTAGTTCAATGATTTTCAACATATGGCAAATATATATAAATTTGCAATCAGTTGATTATTAAACTGTCATCATGAGCTATGTTACAAGTCACCACCCATAAAAAATATTATTATGAGAAATAAAATAATTTCAAAATCAATATCTGGAAACAAAAACGTGAGATTGTAAAATATAAAGAAAAAGAAAAAACTAAGAAATCGAAGTAAGAGGCATCAGATCTTCCTATTCTGAGCGAGAATCATAATGCATAAACCATTGTTTGGGCATTCAACTCTTCGTCAAACGAACACATCATTTGGCCTCTCTTTTTTGATGTGTTCATCAGAACAATTGAACACACACACACACACACACAGAGAGAGAGAGAGAGAGAGAGAGAGAGGAAAACAGTAGTACGAGAACGGCTTGCGGTGAATGAGGTAGGTTTTTGTGTACGAGGCATGTAGCGAGGAGGAGGTGTTCTGATGTACTCAGTTTTATAGAGTTCTCTTCATTAGGGTTTTGGAGAGACTGCGACTGCAAACAAAATTGGATCCGATCAGACGGTCAAGATTTTTCCAAGTAACAATCGAAACCCCAATTTATCAATTCATTCATTCGGCCTCAAAGATGGAGAAAAATGTACGGTCAAAACTGCTGCATCATTTGCTTACTCACTAATCTACATTCCACTATTTTTTATATATTTTATTGAAATTAATTTATTTTTTATTAATTTAACTAATAAAATTACTATTTAAAAAATATATGGCATATAAATAAATAATATTTTTTGTTCAAAATTATAAATTGTATTTAATTTGTAGTGGCATGTTAATCATATTATTTAAATAACAAATATTTAAACAACACAAATTCGGAAGCTCTTTTCTTCATCATTGTATAGATATGGATTTCTAATTATACAGAAAATGAAAAGAAAATATGAATCTACTTTTTTTTTCAAATATTTTTTGCAATATGACGTTCGAAATCTGGTGGAATTTTTGGGGTGAGATAGTATGATCTTGCGAACGTTGATATGAATATTTCTGTAGTTTTTTTTACTTGTATAAACCAACATGACATATCCATAAATAAAAAAAAGTCATCGACACTTTAACATATATTAACATACAAAATATCATTTTAATAAATTAAGTTGTCATTGATTTCATTTTATTACTAAAGTTGCTATCGAAAATACTAAAATTACTACGAAATTATTATTAAAAATATTAAAATTACTGTTAGAAATACTAAAATTATTACTAAAATTACAATCAAAATTACTAAAATTACTATCAAAAATAATAATACTAAAGTTATTATCAAACATAATAATGTGAACATAAATGTTTGACTAGAGTAAAAAAATTTCTCACAAGAAATATTAAAGTGTCTTTTTCTCAACTAAAAAAAAAAAGGGAGCTTCAACAAAAAAAAAAAAAAAAAAAAAGGGAGCTTCAACGTTGATACTTACAGACTTATCAATATTTTCCTATAATGAATATTAAGCTCAGAAACTCTTTCTAGTGAGCATTTTTGATTAATGAAAAGGGGGCAATAAAGTGGGACACATCGGGCTTTATATCATTAGCTTAAATTTTCAACATCTCATACACAAAAAATGATAAGAGAAAAAACACCGACAAATTCCACTACAGAATCGAGATTACATTGTTCAATCTTCCAACGTAAAATTCAGTTACAAGAAGCACTCTTTTATCCAAGTTCTCCAGACTTAGTTTAACAAGTCAGGAGACTGTCCAAGTCCACGAGTCTCATCAGTCAGTTCTTTCAAATTCGGATAAATTAAGGGTAAGCAATTAGGAAAATCAAGTTGCATATACTACAGCATATAGCAACTTCATCACCGCTAGTCGAGATCAATACAGCAACCTCCAAAACTGCGTAGCTCATGACTTCCTAGGCCTTCCTCTCTTACCTGACTTTCCTTGTGAGCTTTGTGCGCTTTTCTTCTCTGCAGAAGGGCGGCCTCGTCCACGTCCGCTGCCCTTAGTCTCCGTTTTGGCTTTACCAGCACTTTGGCCTCGACCTCTACCCGAAGCCTTTCCTCTTTTACCTTTGCCTTTTGTCTGTCCATTCATCTCCTCACTATCCTCACTATTATTATCATCACTGCTATCTTCAACATCGTTCTCCTCATCTTCTGATTCAGATGAATCTTTGGACTTCCTTTTATTGGAATTCTCAGGTGCTTTGGCACCACTCTTTTTGGAAGTTTTGTTAGGAATGGTAGCATTGTTCTCAGGTACTTCACTCCCTGTAATGTAATAACAATAATAAAGATTAATTCTATTAACATTTCAACTGGTATTTTAGCCACACCATAATTGTCCAAAAGATCTGACTACATGAACACAACTAGGAGGTCCCTACAAAGTTCCCAATTAGGTATGAACCGGAACTTTCCCGAACACGGGGTAGCCTCTACGTATTCTGAAGTAAGGTTCTGTGTGACATAATGCATTATTTCCACAAAAATTTGTTCTTCAGCCAAAATATACAGCTTGGCATAGCAAGTTGTGCATGATCATACCTTCAGGTGAAGCTTTGCCATCATAGATATCCAGCTGTCATGAAGAAATGAAAATTAATCACCCATCTACAAATTCACCACCACTAACAGACAAAAGCAGGAACTTGGGCCAGTACTACGTATTAATCATTTCTGAGAACTCAAAACATTTAGATAAATATAAGATGTCACATACCATCCCAAATAGTCCTTCAGAAATAAATCAGGTCTGTGAGATCTAAATACAAATTATATTTTTAAACACAAAAATTGAGCATTATAAAATTTGTGTGCAGCAAGTTACCTCCTCAAGTCTGTCACTGACGTTTGTTTTATCAACCACCACCATAGAATGGGCAAAGCCGCATGCAACACTTCAAAAGAGTAGAACAATAACCACCCAATAAGTACAAGCCAGTTGAGCTAAAAAACGAGCACAAGCACAAACCAAAGGGAAAATACTACTAACCTCATAACATGCATGCCCTCCAGAATGTCTACTTTTTTTGGAATTGAAGATGATCTACAGAGAAACATCATATCTAGAATTGGTAAGATGGAAGTAACTAGTAATCTGGGGAATGACAGAAACTAAGTAGTTTATCAGGTAAACAAACATACTTCTGTCCAAGAGGACCATATCCAAGTTCACCCGACTGAGCATGACCCCAACTTATGCATGAACTATCAGCACCAACGAAATGATGCATGCTACCTGAATCCATGCAACGTAAATTCCAGCCACTGCCAAATCATAAGATAGTTCACTTATATGAGCTGCAAATCTGTACATTTAGCTAAATGATACATGGATTTCATAAGGCAACTGTTTTCCCTAGTCCAAAAGTACCCACTCAATCGTATTATTTGTTGCTTAACTTATAATGCACAATCAAATATCTTTTCAACATCAACCTATCCCAAATAAAGACCTTCTTTCCTAAGATATTTCCATATACTTATTTTGCAAGTGAGTTGTGGAAAGGTAAGCTGCATACTGCTAAACTTCCTCACGCATTTGGGGAATCAATGCAAGCCATTATAGCCATATAAAGATATTGAATCCATTATCAAATTTATAATTCTGGAAATTTGCATATTTATATCTAAATCCATGTCTACAAGCTCTCTTGCACTTGCTTATTATATAGACCAGTACCATGACAGTTAACACGTGGTGTAAAATACATCTTTATGCATTACAGAAACTTTAGAACACGTAAGCCTAATATGGCTCCTAAAAACCCAAAAAACGCAATATCATTAGAATCATAAAAATGAGCACATCAAAAGCAAAAAACGAAATATGGCCAAAACACACCAACACACACAAATGCAAACAGATTGAGGTGAGAGATAGGGGAGTCACAGAAAGAACCTTAAATCCATGAGAGGTTTTGGATACATCCAATCATCACCAGTATTCTTTAGTTTTCCCCACATATACAACTGCCCACCAGCTGAAAAAACAGAGTAATAAACAGTGTAAAGTAGGAGTGGGTACCACAGAACGATAGATATACAAAAAGATACTTAACCTATCTTTATTGAGCTCATTCTTTTAAAATAAAACTTCAATCAGGATTGAAATTTATTAGCAAATATTCTCTCTGTCTCAGTCTGCAACATTTTCCTTTCGTCTCATTCATTTGCAACATTCTTCTAATGTATCCAAATTACCCTTTCAACTTCTATTTTATGTCGCATCAATTACTTTCAACTCTTTTACTCTCCAGCTACTTTTACCCATTTCAAATTAATTCATTCTCCACATTCATTTTAAAAGACAATTCAGACATTTTGATTAGAACTCCACTTTTTCCTTAATAATTGTGCAAAGTGCTGCAAATGGCTTGGGATGCAGGGAGTAAATTTTCTTGTTTAAGGAAATAAATCCTACTCTGTTACCCCTCTTTCATTTGCAGGAAAATTTAATTTTGTTGGTCATATGCAGAAATATCCAGTCTATCAATCAGAGCTCTACCAAGAACCCAACAAGAAGAGCAAGGAGCAACAACAAGTGTACTAAAATTACAAAATTATGGCAACGGCACAGTAATTTCATCTAAAACCATCCCCTAGAGTAACTTGAGGAGGGAGGCGCATCAAGGCACGAAGATCTCCTTAGGGCTCAAGTGCAAGGAGCGAAGGACGGAGCGCACCTTGTCAAAGTAAGGAGTACATATTTTACAAGCAGTATAACATAATTAATTAAAATAACTATTTACCAGAAAATAGTATGAAAGAGAAAAACTGTGCAGCAGTAAATTGATTATCTGGTGTTCACTAAGTAGTAAGTGGTACATAACCAATTTCTAAGTAGTAACGGATAAATGCCCATGCTAGTACTCAACTAACCAAAATGAAGCTACTCTAGCATTTGGAAAAATTATTGGATACTGAATTAAGAAGCAAGTATTAGGTACCAGTGCTTTAACAAAATACTGAGTAGTAGATACCAAGTAACGCAAGTATACAGATCCCAAGTTGTTACGGGCTTTCTGTGTACGTCAATTCTAAGAAATCTAACATTATCTTTAGGTAGAAGTAGAACAAACAGCAGATAGACGGCAGTGGTTAAATTACAACACAGAAGATGAGGCAACAAGATAAACATATCTTCTTCTCCTGAAACAGAGAGGAAATTGCAAAAGAGACGGAGCTGTACCAGCTGTACATGCAGAATTAACAGAACCAGCTGAAACTATAGCATTAGGAGGTAGAACATTATGCCTTGTAAAAACGTCAACACGACGAGGAGACCATTCATCCTTCTGCTCTCTATGTCCAAGCCTGCAATGAACGATTACACGCCTAAATTCACTAAAGGAAGAGAATAAGAAATAAAAGTTGCAAAGACTAAGTGGAATACGGTTATCAAGTTTCAAATCTGGTACAGGAGCAAAAATTAACATATATATAGCTTACAAATGATAACAACGATAATAAAAATAATAATAACGATTTGAATAATGGTAATAATAATAACAATAACAGAAAATACAAACCTCCCGTAGCCTCCAAAGCCCCACCTAAAAAGATGTCAACACAAAGAAATTAAATTGACTCCATGAAGTACTGAACCAAAGAAACTTCAAAGCAGCAAGAAAGAAGGAAGATATATCACCAAAAAATAACTTACGTATAAACATAACCATTTGAATCCACCGCAACTGTACACACATGATATAGAAGAGGCAAGGAAATTAAATCATACAAGTGTCGCACCCAATTGACATTAATAGAGATAGAGATAGAGAGGGAGAGGGAGAGAGAGAGAGAGAGAGAGAGAGAGAGAGAGAACCTGTATGGTTTGTTCCACAAGCAACTTTGGCTATTGTTTCCCCAGCTAAGGAAGCCAATGCCTTGGGGTGGGGTTGGGCTTCATAAGCCAGTCTAACTGAGCTATCTTTAGTATTGTACTGCAACATTACAAAACTGTTTTTTCAAGATGTAGTTGAAAGTAATACAAGGTCAAACATCTAAGTTCCACTAATTAATAAATTAAGTACTGAAATATAACATCACCTAGTAGAAATAAAGAGCTCCAATTTTAGGAATTTTGGTATTGACAGATAATATTTTAGTGAATGTACTTTTATGTAATTAATTTCTGTTCTTTTCTATCTTATTTTATAAATTTTATCTGTTTTCTTGATTAGTTTTACATATTATACACAATCAGAGATTTAATCCTGTCCGCTCCTTAACCAAATTAATTCTCAGCAGGATTCCCTAAGAAATCTCCTAATTTTCTAAGTCATCTCAGGTGTTTAAAAACTTACAAGTGCTTTGAAGGATGGACCTTCCAAAATGAGGATACATCCAGAAGTTTCAGCTACAAAATTAAGTTCAATAAATAATCTTAAATACAATATACGAACCTCATTGTCAGTTCCATGTCCAAGCTGACCATACTGTGGGAGACCAGCAGTTCTAGAAAACAGTTTCAGCAAGTGAGCTTTCAGTAAAGAGCCAATAAAACTCAGTAACATTGAAGTCATACAACTATACAAGTCAACAACTCTCGCTAAACATATCAGTTTTAACTAAAATTCAGATTTAACCATAAAAAAACCATACAATATAGAAGCGCCTTCAGCAGAGGTTAGCCAAACTGTGAAATCAGCACCACAAGTAACACCTTTTACATCAGACACTTGACAACGTACAGGGGATAATTCAAGCTCTACAAAATACAAAGAGTTATCAGAACTAATATGATTATGGAGAACAATTATATTGAAAATTAGTTACTGTTGCCTATAAGAAAGGAATTAAGTAGGCCATATCTCTAAATTTCTTTTTGCAAGCTAAACACTATGCCAACAATTTGAAGGCTACATGGAGAAAAAAACACTAGAACTCCACAGCACAATATGAATTTGAGGAACGATATAACATTTTTGACCACAAGAAAGTCAGGGAATATGACATTTGACTTTATGATCCCAGAAAAGATCAAAATACCCTCAATATAAAATGTTATATTAATTTGTCACTTCCTTGTATGACAATAAGGTGGCTGCAATTTTATTTTTCAGCAGGTGTTGGAAAATGAGATTAGTACAAAGAATGTTTCCTCCTGTTTTAATGAACATTTAGGTGGCTAGTAGAATTAAAGTAGACAAAACCTACCATTCTTTACTGATCCTGAACCAAGCTGCCCATGCTTGTTCCATCCAAATGACAGTGAGATCCCATCTTCTGTTGCAACCACTGTATGGCTCCTCCCACTCCCTGCTTTAACAATTTTATACCTAAGAAAAATATAGGGGGGAAAAAGTAAAGGAGTCACTATTAAGTTTAATCTCGTATACAGGGTATAAATATAATAGAATGAACTAAATTTTTTTGTGAACACATTTTGAACATGGCTAGTAGCACCACAGACATTAATAGAACATACTGTAGAGGTCTTAAATAATACAACTTACTTCGATAGACCAGATACAGCTGTTGGCCTATCCCGCTGAATTGTATCTCCATGACCCAGTTGCCCCCTCTACACAGACCGGCAACTCTTGAGCTCATTATAACAAAGGAAAAACATAAGACAAGTGAAAATAAATACTACGTATAAACTAACAAATTCCATGTACAAAAGTCAACTTTACATCATTGCGCCCCCAAGTGTAACACCGCCCTTCCACATCCAATGCCACACAATGACACGAAGCTGCATTTACATTTACACGTCAAAAATCAAACATCCATCCCTTAAATTTCCGAATTATTACCATTGCTCGCTGTTCAACTAAATGTAAACAGCAACCATGCCATACGAACTCAAAAGGCTTAAAATAGCTGAACTTACTACAACCGGAAGCCACAAATCGTATATCAACCCCAACGAGGGGCCGCAGGCGCGTGGGAGAGACCAAGTTCGATTCATTTGCCGGAATCTTCTTTCGACCAATAAGGTCCCAGCTCGTCGAACCACAGAACAAAAGCTCTCCGCGCTTCTCTTGAGCCTCCTCATCGGTCTTCTTCTCCGCCTCTACTTCCGACATCTCCGGCTATCGTTAAAAATCAACTAGAAAACACACAATCAAATGAAACCAACAGATCTAGCTAATGCGAACCTTCAAATGAAAAATTACAGAGGAAATTTTTGAACTTCAAAAGAGGATTAACCTGCTAGGGAATCGGAGATTAGGGTTTTAGGAGGAGTAGTAGATCAGATAGAAGTATAGAACATTCGAACCCTAATTTGAGATTTAAATGGTTTTTTAAAGGAAAAGGATTGTAGTGTTTGGGTTCTCCGAGAATTAAAAACATTTGTTTAATTAAACTGTGGATTGAGAAAGTTTGCCAATAGATTTTGCTTTTTGTTTTTTTATTTCTCTTTTGAAAGTCATTGTCAGATAGATTTTCCTTTTTCCAGCAAAAAAAAAATAGAAGAGAGATTTTCCTTTTCTTGTTATCCGCATGGTTTTAAGGCGCTCTCTTTTATTGAAAAATAAAACATAAAGATAAATAAATTGGTTCCCGCGATTTTGCTTTCAGTGAAATGACATTTATGCCACTGTGTGTATCCACGAATACTCCCCGATGGTTTCCATATTTACATAATCTATCCTTTATCTTGTTGCTTGCTTGCAGTGGGGGCATTTATATAAAGGGCATAATAGATATTCTCTCTCTATCTTCCGGACTTGTTCAGTGGAATGCTCCGGGGAGCAAATCATTACTGTTTTTTGTTCGTTATCCATCTAGTGGACTTTCTTTCTCTATACGATAGGGTGAAGCAAATGACTATAATTCTATAAATTTTGATAAAAAGAAAAAAAAACTAAAGATGCACATCATTTTGATAATATCTTATTCATAAATTTTATCTTTAAATTGTAATATGAATATATTAAAATTTTATAATTAAAACGTCAATACCTATTATATAAATCGTCCCAGCACCTAGTAAAGGAGCCCCTCATCAATCTAATGCCCTAACAAATCTATATTCGCTCTATACTTATATGTGAAATACTAATTTACAAAATGTGTTCAGAGACACGGTCAAATAACAATAGTGAATTCATCAACAAATTTGTAAATACAATAAATATTAACTAAATCCACCCAATTAAAATAATTATAATAAAATAAAATTATATCACACAATAAAATTCATCACAACCGATGAATAACAATTAAAACAACGGTAGGTACCAATTATTATTTGAAATTATCATAAATATATTTGAATCAAAATTATAAATTTATTCATATGGTGCGCAAGTTTTAAGTTAATAATTATTTATCTAAAGAATTTTAGTGGATTTGAGGCAACCAAAACAATATCACGAGAAATGTGCGATATTTGAGATTGTTAAACTGGGCCGACTTTAAGATATTGTGGACCATTTTTTTTTTCTAGTTTTATAGTTGGGCAAATCTGTTCAATGCATTCAGGCGCTTTTTGGTTTACAACGGTTATGATCCACCCATTTCAAGCGATCCACCTTATACAAGTAACACAAAACTAATACACCCTCAAAATTAGAAGAACTTTTCTAAAATAATGATTTTTAAAGATAAATTTTATATTTCATCATCATGTCGTTTAATAATAGTAATAGTTATGCTAGAGATCATCAAGTAATGAATATAGCGGAATTAATTAAAGTGTTGGATTGATATTTAAAGAATTTTATTATTTTTTACAGTCAAAAAATATAAATGTATCTTTCATTTTCAATTGGATAGAGTAATAGAATGAAACTGTAAGTATTTTAATGTTCTTCTAATAAATTCATTTAGCATTCTTAAAACTACAGTGAATTTCTAGGTAAGACCTCTTATATAACAATTTAATTGCTAGTTGCATATAATTTTTCCAAGTTACAACAAATTAGACAAGTTAGACTCCAAAATAAAGTATGTAAACTTTATGATAATGATGCTTTTTACATGAAAAACAGAGTCGTTTATAAAAATGTGGATATTCTTTGACAAAGTTAAATTGTGGATCAAGTTTAAATCGTAAATTGCAAAACAATTTCATAAAAATATTTCATTTTCAGTTACAAGCAATTACAAAAGACCACCATTTAGAAAGTTACATTGTCTATAATGTCTTCCAATACTATTTATATTAGGACTTCATAACCTTTTCTTTTAGTCTAGTTTATTTGTTTCTCAAGGGATATATTGGCCCACTATAGGGTTCACCTGTGAGATTAGTGACAAGCTATCTATTTGTAGTTGTATCTAATTTTTCAATTCACTCAACCAAGCCGACGAGTAAAATCAAAGCTATGCATATTTTTAGACATGCCACAAATAAACATTCCATCCGTTTTAAAATTAGTAGTTTTTTAATTTTTATAGTTTGTGAAATTGTACAGTTTATAATTGATGTAAGTTATCTGGTTTTAAATATTTTTGAAGCAAAATACACTGATGTACACGATAAATATTTTTAAATATAATTTTTATATTTGTAAATTTTTACAAATTTATTCACATATAAAATTATAACACTCACAGATATACAATATTAAATAAAAAAATATCTATAAATTTAAAACAAAAATAAATAAATAATCAAATATATTGATTATGAATGGATAATAGATTGTAGTGACCATGATCTACGAACTAGTTAAATAATTCATTTATCAAGTAAACATGTTTCGATGGTAAAAAATATTTAGAGGATAATGTTTTGTTTTTTATCATCCTAATATCCGTCTTTCAAAACGTACATAAAATAAATTTATACAAATCGTAAAAAAGTGTTGACCGATGCTGCGTGCTCAAAGTCATAAATCCAGTGTTGAACACAAACTTTTAGCGGATCGTATCCAAATTATGTATTTATTGAATCCGATTACAATTACAAAGATATTTTTAATATGTTTTCTATTTATTCAAAAAAAAAAAAAGAAGAATAAGATAAATTATAACGATTAGGAACTGAAGGGCACCAATTGAGATGAAGCACAGGTGAACATGGCATGCATGACAAACAACATGTGTCCAACACGTGGAGCGTGATGACAATTATTACCGGCAAAATACATACTTATTTCTTCTTAAATTTTATTTAACACGATATCTCTATAGCAAATATGAAAACAACATTATTTTTAAATTTACAGAAAGAAAAATACAACCAATGAACACATAGTATAATACATATGTTATTGGTTAGAATTTTTTCTAACCAATAATAAAATTCGGAAAAAATTAAAGGCCATCTTAATTAATGAATGAGACAACATATTAACTTTACTACGAAAACCATGATTATAGGAAACGCATTCATCAATTAAATTCCCCATGCTAGAAAGCTCGTCTGATTCCGCATTGATATGAGAAAGGACAACAGCAAGGTCTGTCTCAACAATTTTGTTGTCAAGTCCCAAATCAAATGCAAACCTGAGACCCATAAGCACAGCATTGCATTCATCTAAGTAATTTAGAATTTAATATGTTGTCGATTAATTTAAAAAATTACTTTAGAGTTTAATATACTATCGTTTAATTCAAGAAAATACTTCAATTTTAAAATGAAAAATAATGAGATTTAATAAATAATCCAATGCAGAAAAAAAATTAATCGTTCATGATGATTTTGTCTTTATATTATGAATCCTAGTGAACTTGAAGTCGTAGAATAACACCTGTTTTTTTCCGACAGCTCCTTATTATTCATACTATTGCTCACTGCTCCATATAATATACCGCTAGATATTCCCGTACTTAAAATTGAAAACAAAAATTCATAAACTCCTAATTACACATTTATCTGTGGTGCCTAATTTTGGCGTAATTTATAGTTTTAAGAATTTTGTACCTCTTCATTATTGTTATCAACGAGTATTGTTAAGAACGCATCATGTAATATTATCATAGGTTTTAAGACAATAATTTGGTCGGTTAATATTATTATTTTTTTAATAGAGAAGTTGCATGTATAGCCAAAAAACTTAAAATAAAATCACATGTGAATTTGTTATACTACACTGTAGAGTTTATTATGTGATGATATCAGTATCTGAAAATGATAAATATTTCTTTGCTGAAGCATACATTTATTTTGCAACTAAATATTTCAATAACAACAATATTTATACTCTCACATATGTATTAATTATTAGCTGATTATGTAACCAGCTTATATTTATTTTTAATAAACTCTAATTCGGGAACTTTGGAATTTTTTATTATTAAAATCACTAATTAAGTTTGACCATATTTTGCTATTAGTCGTTACGTACAGAATTATTTATGATTTTAACAAAAATAGGTGAAAAGCCTTGCTCTTTCATCAAATTATAAAAAGAAAAAAAAAGATACTGACAAACTTTGCCATGGAATATTTTTTATCCTATCAAAAAGTCGATATATTTCCATAATTATCCAGAAGTACACATAAATCAAGTGCTTTAATAAATAGATCAACATCAATGGCGGACTCAGAAGGCATAAATTAGGTATATTTAAGGAGGGCGTTGACATCCGCGTTATTTGTCGTAATAATATATCTGCTCCGATTTCCAACAACAATGGCATTGCAAAATACATGTCCAAAGTGTGAGCAGTTTACTTCAACCCTTTTAGAGAGAGAAAGAGAGTAAAGAGCGAGGTCAGACAAGAAGAGAGAGAGAGAGAGAGAGAGAGACTGAAAATGGGAAGATCCACCACATCTTGCTTCAGTATCATTACTTGTGGAAGCCATTCTGATGATAGAGACGATATCCAAGCTTCTGAGGTTTTAATCCACTTGTTGATTTTATTTTTTCATAAATATGTATCGCATTTAGCAGCTACATTTGATTGCTTGTAACGATGACCCATTTGTAGAATGAAGTAAAGTTTTCAACTTTATTGGAAATTTGATAAACTAAGCACATTCCTACAATTCATGATTCGATTTAATTTTTTATGCGACGATTAGGTTTTTGAATCGTTTCTTTTCGTGATGTAATGATTGGGTTGTTACCAGATTTAAATTAGCTACTGCGTGCTGCCAATTTGTTATCTGAAGTTGAAGTCTTTTGAGATCTGTAGTTGTGGTGTTATGAGGCTTCCCCGTGATTTAGATTTTGGGTTAGGAATTCTGTGCATTTTTGCTTTGAAATTCGAAATGTATATGTAACTTTGGGCTGGAGGTAGTAGAATTTATCAATACAATTGAAGATACTCAACGAACTTAGCTAGCTACTGAAAGATCAGTAAAGTTGTCATTTTATGAGATATTGAGATGGCTAGTTTTTGGCTTGATATATGGAACAAGATTCTCATTAGGACTAAATATCCCATCCTTTTCTATGACTACTTCCTACCAAAGATGATACTGTTAGACCAATTTGATGAAATTGTAACGGATAGGGGAAGCTTGTGAGATTTTGACCGGTTTTGATGGCAGGGGCCGTGGGTGGGAAATTCACAAAATGTTCAGATGGAGATGGGTGGTTGGGTATTGCCTTCCCTGCCTTGTTTCCTGTGGAAAAAGTAATGCACATAGCACTATATGGACTACAGTTGCACTTCACAATTATTATTATTTCATTTGTGCATATAGCATTATTCCTTTGAAAACTGAATGCACTAAATGCTTTGTATTGGTTAAAACTGGCTCTAATTATTGGAAATGCCGGCCTCTCTCTCTCTAACACACATAAACACACTCTCATTGTGTTTGTGCCCAAAAAACAATATTCTTGTATAAGATTCCAATTCGAAATTTCTTTTCTTTTTCAATTCAATAAAAGCTGAGCCTTAATTGACTTGTTTAAAGAAACAGTCACTTACACGTTATTCTCGTAATCTGTCCAAGATTGGAAGTTTAAATCTAAATTAAACATTCCAATCTTGGGTCTATGTTATAGAGATTTAGAATCAGACATTAACTTATGTGTTTGAATTTTATTCCAGAGCAAGTCTTCAAGTGACAAACGTGGATGGAGTTTTCGGAAGAGGTCTTCCAGTCATCGAGTGCTTAGCAACACGGTGATATCAGAAGTGCCTTCTTCTGTCAATAAAGATGGGGCCGAATCTGCTAATGTTGAGTTCGAAACACAAGCTAAATCTGTTATTCCGGAGAAATCATCTGAAGTGGAACGGACAGAAGAGGTGCCTCAGTTTTCGACCTCAATAAACCCAGAAGTATCAGAGGTTACAACCGATGTAGATGTGGACAGTAAGTTTGACGTCAAACGGAAAGAATATGTTATTGTTGTCATTCAGGCTGGTATTAGGAGGATCTTGGTACTTCGCACTTTTCTTTTTCATTGATTTTCTGTATCGGAATAACAATATATAACTATATACCTATAGCTTTTCTTACCTGTATGTCTGAATATTGCCCAGGCTGAAAAAGAACTATTGAAGCTTAAAAGCACAGTCAAGTTGCAAGCTGCTGTACGGGGGCATTTGGTTCGGAGGCATGCTGTTGGATCTCTACGTTGTGTGCAGGCAATTATCAAAATGCAAGCTCTTGTTCGTGCTCGTCGCACTCAAATCGTAAGTGAAGGATCTATTATTGAAGAAAAGCAACATGAGAAGCTTGGGAAACATAAGCAAACACCAAAACTCCAAGTAAGATTTACCAAATTGAATTCACACGGTTCTTTATAGCTTTCCCAGTTACTTTATTTATTTATTGATAAATCTAAAAGAATTTGTTTGATGTAGCCAGGTGAGGCGATCATATCAATTTCTTTGGATGAACAAGCGCCATTTTATTGTGAATAATTCCTTTTATTTAGTTGGTACCATATATGATTTATTTCATCTTGCTTCAGGGAAAGGAAAAATCAGGAGCCAGACCAGATGTCACATATACAACAATAGAGAAGCTTCTGAGTAATAGGTTTGCTCGTCAGGTAAGGACTCAGTTTTCTCCTTTGGTTTTTATTCTTCTGTGAATAAACCCCAGTTGGGTCAAAATCTATGTTTTTGTGAAACTAAAACTTGAAATAAATTTTAATTTAAGCTATTAGAATCATCACCAAGGACCAAGACCATAAACATCAAGTGTGATCCTTTGAGCTCTGATTCGGCCTGGAAATGGTTGGAGAGGTGGGCAGCAAGTTCATCAACAGATGCTGAACAGTTGCATAAACCAGAATCCAGTGAAAATCATCAGGAGCAGGACATATTGAAGTGTCCTGAAAATGAAAACATAATTCTGTTATCAACTGAGTATGCTTTTCAGTCCGATGCCAATGAAGCAGCAGCAGTTCCATTCTCAAACTCTGATGCCAATGAAGCAGTAGTACCGTGTGAAAGTGAAGAAAATTTGGTAAATAATAAGGTGGAGAAGCCTCGATCAGAGAACTTGGAAATTTTAAACTCCACAGAAATTTCAGATAATAGACCGTCAGATTCTGTATACCAATTTGAGGTCAATTCTCATTTTAGTAAATATGAGTTGGAGACAGAGCAACCCAAACATTCAATGAAAAGGGTTGCAACTGAACCAGAGACCGAGGGAAGGAAGTATGTGTCTGGATCAAGAAAGGCCAGTAATCCTGCATTTATTGCAGCCCAGTCGAAATTTGAAGAACTGGTTTCCACAACCAATTCAGCTAACTTAATAAGCTCATCTAATATGGAAAGTGATATCGAATCTGGCAAAAATAAAGAAGTTTCATCTGCTTTGGATGGTACATCCAGAATAAATGACATTAAGCTGGCAGAACAAGTAATTGCTGATACCCCAAAAGTTTTGGTCACTGGGTCTGAATGTGGAACAGAACTTTCTATATCTTCTACTCTTGATTCACCAGATCTTTCTGAGGTGGGGGCTGTGAAATTTGAGCAGGAAACAAATATCTTAGAGGAAGGGATTGATAATTCTATGAGAGCTGCACGCATAACTGTTGAAACCAAGGATGGCTCCACCTTCGCTGGGAGTAACTTGTTGCACCCCATCATTCAGCCAGAGAAACAGAATGATAGTGGAGGTCTCCTTGATGAACCATTAGAAAATACAACGGGTGATGATTCATATGAACCGGGGCAGAAGGTAGCTGATAGTTCATCTGATATGCTGATTGAATTGGAACATGGATCAGTTCATCAAGTAGACAAATCGTCACCAGAAGCATCTCCAAGAAGCCATATGACTGTCCATGAGTCCCAGGGGACGCCTTCCAGTCAGGTATCTACAACAGTCAGGAAGACCAAAAGTGAAAAAACCATATCACCCCAAAAGCGGAAGTCTTTGTCTGCTGGTAAGAGATCCTCTGTAGGTTCTAGCAATGATTCTGGCGTAAGAAGTAGTTCAGAGCTGCTACCTAAAGATCTTAAAATTGGGAATCGTCGGAATTCTGTTGGATCTGCCAAATCCAATCACGTTGATCAAGAGGAATCAAGAGATAGCAGCAGTAGTCATTCTCGTCCAAGTTACATGCAAGCAACGGAGTCTGCAAGAGCCAAAGCCTACGCCAATAGCTCTCCAAGATCAAGTCCAGATGTGCAAGACAAAGAATTTTACATTAAAAAGAGACATTCCCTACCTGTTGCTAATGGCAGGCAAGGATCACCTCGGATTCAGCGTTCTCTTTCTCAGGCACAGCAGAGCATGAAGGGAAATGGAACCAATTTGCCTCAAGGTATATTCCGTATCTTGTTTCCCTTCCATTTTTCTGATAAACGCTTGCAACATTATCTTTTTCTTATTCGTATGCAACATCCCTTACAGGGCTTTTCTAATCATGGTGCTAGGATATATGATACTGATGGCTAAGATGCCTCGCCCACCCGCCCCCCAACCCCTGCCTCCCTTCCCCAGACACACACACACACACACACACAGAGCAACGGAAGAAAAAATAATAGAAAATTCAAGAAAGAATAAATAGTAACTTGTGCAGGGAGAGCATCATTATGCAATTATGCATCCGTTTCTGAACTTCAAAATTGTTCTCTTGCATATTGACCTGTCACATTTATTTGTGCCCTTTGTATGTTTTCTTGGAACATTATTACCCTAGTTAGTATTTGGGATATTTTGGTCAAGGTTGTTACTTACAGTTCTAATACCGATTTCTCTTAGAGCGAAAGTGGCAGCGGTGAAGATATGAACAAAAGGGGAGGGACAAAGTCGGCAATGGATAACACATATGAACAGGCAGATTGCATGGATTTGGGAGAAGCAGTGGAGACTTAATGTACATTGTCCGCGTGATTATATCTTTTTTTTAGTTTGAACATAATTCTTTTTGGTTTATTTTTTGGAGCTTGAGACACCCTTTTCTTGTGAGATGTTTTTTTAGGTCGAAAGATATTTCTATATGATTTTTGGGGTGTTATGCAGAGTTTGAAACTAGGTTTGCTGAATACCGTGGATTATTAACTGTATTCAGATTTAATGGCAAGGTTTTGAAATCATTTTGCAGTTTTTGGGTCATATTTGTCTGGGAAACTGTCGTCTTTTCATTCTTCCAAAATAGTACGAGTTCAATGTACATTTGAAAAGTATAACATAATATCTTCAAAGTCTAATCGACAGAAAAATTTAAACTATGAAGATTATCTATTATCTATTTATATTATATTAATATGCCGAGTCTTTTAATAATAATTGTTATGGTGTAATTGGGTCAATAACGAAAAAAAAAAAAAAATTGTCATCAGTAATCAAAATTGTCCCCATTTTCTCTCTTTTTATGTATAAATTTTTTTTTTCCAATAAACATATTACTTTTTTTCTAAAAAAAAATATTTAAATTTTTGACGATTATTAATTTTGTATATTTTATCAAGATTTAAATGTATAAATTATAAATTTTTTTCATGAAATTTTGTTATGAATCTTTAAGTTACGACTAGATTTTCTAATTGAAAATTTTTAAATTTATTGAAAAATAAAAAAGAAAAATTTTAAATATAGTTTTTTTTTTAAAACAATTTTTTTTTTCAAATGTAACATTTTTTTTGAGAACGGAAAAAGTAAAAGAAAATTTGTTATAAATTTTTGTAGACGCATGAGCATGTGTTGCGTTTACACTAGTATTCAACGTGCCGAATACCGTGCGTTTATCTTTGTAAGATGTATTGGTTAATTTATGGCATTTAAAGAATGTCACAAACGTATTGTGGATGTCATATTTGCCCATGCATGTTTAAAGCAGAGGGAGTATTTCAGTTAAGCACAAGTAAGCGTGCTGTCACGCTCTGTTAAATTTTTGCTTGACACACATTACGCGTCATTAAGCTAAATTTCTCAGAGGAGTTAAGATGTCCATGTGATTTTTTGTTGCGAAATTTTCTGAAAGGGTCTAAGAACTTTCTGAAAGGGTTTAGAACTTTGAGGAGCTATAGTTTTAGAATATTCTACAACCGTGTAGAAATATCTAGAAGATTGGATATTTCAATAATTGTATAAAATATTTTAGTAAATAGTAGGTCTAGAATATTCCCTTGTATACATGTTCTTAGAAGATCTAGAATATGCTAAATAAAGAGGAGCCTAGAAACTTCCTTAATAAAGAGGAGTCTAGAAACTTCTTTAATAAAGATAGCGGAAATTGTCTAGAAACTTCCCTTTAAGGAGGATGCCTATAAAAAGAGCACCCATCTCACTTGTGAGAGCATTCAAGAATCTCTAGGAACAAGTGTTCTAAAAGTTTTGTACAACTAAACTCTTATCAATAAAATTTTTATTTATATTTTCTATAAGTGTTCGAGTGTCTTGTGTGTTTTACTTTCATTCTTTAGCTTGAAACTAAAGTGAGGATCAAGACTGCTCTAGTAGATCACAAGAGGTAATGAGCGCTAGAGGCCGACACAATTGAAACTTAGAAGAAGGCAAATTCTAAGGCCGTGATAGTACGCACGGTGGGCGCGCAGCATGAACGGCCGGAGTTCTTTGTCCTCTGCAATTAATCAATGCTCAGCCAGATTGCGAATTGTTGGTGAAACGACGATCACCCACCTCAGATTTCACTGACTTTCGCCAATGGAGTACGTTGAGGAGGTGTTTGATCATTTGATGCCACTTCCACTTCCACTTGGGGTGAGACCATCAGGACTCTCATTCTTGAAAATTAAGCTAGGCTGATCCCATGGTTGAGACGAGCTTATTTTTGGTATGTAATTTTATTGTTCTCCGGTTCTTACCGTTGTTTCTTCTTTCATGTATTAATTTGTTGGGAATCAAAATACCAATTTGAACAATATTAATTTCTTAATAATAGTCCATAGAAATATACGAGGAACAAGAATACCAAGATATATATATTTTATGTGGGAACTATTCAAATTTTATAGGAGAAAACCACGTGCCACACACCGGCATGGGAGAACCAACCCCAACAATCCTGATCGAGAAGCAAAAAATAAGAATATTTTTTGTAATAAATATTGTACCAAATAAATTATATACCCACTGTATTTTAGATACCAACTATTTTATTAGTTATCAGTCGCACAATTTGAGAGTTCTCTAGAATCCTCCTCTTGGATACTAAATGGAAGTATGTTACTTCTTTTGTTAGTGGTGCAAATGAAGTTGCTGAGCATCCCTTTATATAGCAAAAAAAACCATGCCACAATTGTCAGTGCCTCACTTAATGAAGAAAACCTTGAGACATTGGCTGATGGTCTACCTTAATACAAGGAACAAACTTGAGAAGTTACTAGTCTATTACCAGCCAAGGAGATTTGGTTTAGGCAATTTTGGTTCCGTACGTCACATGACACTATAACAGTACTTTAGTTCAGGCATTTGGTCGACTGTCTATCTTACCTGCTTCTTTGGGTCAATTTGTCAAACACTTTGTGTGCATTTCTTTTTTCCTTATCCGCTATGTGGTTTTTATGTAGCAGCTATGAGCTGATTAAAGAATAATTCTCGGTAAACTTTATTTTTTTTTTAACATTGACCGTTTAGTGTAGAACTTTATAACGCTCTTTCACAAATTTTAAAACGGCAACACATTTTTGTTTGGTTGTAACACTACTAATGCCTTTTGTTTCTGTTGATTTTTATGTATGAAAATTTATTTATTTCACTTTCTCTTATGAAATTTCTGAACGAATTAAATCTCTCTCGCTTGAAATTGTTAAAACCGGTTGGGAGCAAAACCGTATCTTGAGCTTGAAATTGGCAAAGGTATGTCCATAAAAGCGAGGAAAGCATCTGAATGGTGAGGAAGTTGAAGAATGCATGTTATAAAATACTCCATTGAACAACCACCTCCAATACTCCATATAAACGTGATGAATGCTATACATACGTCAATTTGCAGAAATTCTAGAAAGGTGGGCGTTACGTGGTTCTTGGATGCCACCTCACTCCCCAAGAAATTCAAAAATAAGGAATAATGGTTCTCTACTTCTCACAGGAGTAGTGTGAAGCGCGGACCTTCTGATGTTTGATACTTCGTACTGTACGACGCACGCACATTGTATACTGCATGTATGTGTGTATACATGCCCTTGTTATAGAAGATAGAACATTATACAAAAAAGAAGATGGAATCAAGTACACTTAATTGAGTATTACACAGATTTAGGCGTTGGAAAGATATCATCTTACACGACGATAATTTTAGATTAATGTAGAATCATGCAAAAACCCTTATAGGAACAGACGGATATAAAAATAATAGACGCTAACAATTATCTGTATTAAAAGATGTAGATTTCAACCCTAATAAGGATCTTGTATCACTGGATGAAGCCGACGAAGTAAGGACGATATAGTAAAAACAAATTATTTTCTTTGGCACTAATAAGAGGATAAGTAAAAACAATATTACTTGATGTTAAGTCAAAACCTAATTCTTTATACCCTCAATTTGACAATATATAAAATATTTATAAGTACGATAGTGGAAATTAAATGTAGGGTTTTACTTTTTTTTCCCTTCTATTTAACACAATAAAAACTATAAATTTTTATATTGTTCCTTTTATCTCGGTTGTGGGCTTTCTTATATCAACAAAGAGGAGGTGATGAAAAAACAAGCAAAAAAAAAAGTTGGACATGACATCAAATAAGTACTGTATATGATAATGATGATTGACTTGAGCTTCGTATAAGTCAAGTCAATCGCGAGAGAGAAAAGAAATGGAAAAAAGGCAAAAAAATATATGGAGAGAAGTCTAATTTGGCCAATATTATTGTTGTGAGAGACCGAAGCGACCAAATTAAAAAATTGAACCATCACATTAAAAGTTAATCAAAAGACAAATGGACAGAAGTGTAATTTTACCTGCTATTTATATGATCTTTTTTAATTTTAAAATTAAGATTGATTAACTTATCGATGGAGTGTTAAAAAAAAATAGACGTAAGTATATTTAATTTTATGTGGTTATATAATATAATTATGTACTTGGTATCAACTTATATACAATCAGTTGTGTAAAAAATAGTTACGTTTATTTAAACATTAAATTTGTATTATTTGATTGAAATTTATACATATAAATACTTTTTTTAAAAAATATACTCCGAATAACTTGTTACTATATAAAAGTGACGATATAATAAACAAAATTATAGCATGATATTAAAAAAAATATACAAATATAAATTCTTGTAGGTGTATAATTATATCAAATTAAGAACATCTTCACAATGTCACTTTTCCAAAACATAACGGATAAGACACTAGATTTCATTCTTAAACAGGAACGTCGGATGTGGGTCCCGTTGTACACGCATAGAATCAAACCAGACATCCTCCGATCTTTCACGGTTATATAACGTTATAAGCATCAATGTCGATCTAATCACTATTTAATTGTTATTAACACTACTCTACTCGAAAGAGTAGCCGGTAAGCTAACATTATTTAATCTATTTTTTATTCCACTTGCTCCACTTTCTGGAAGTCGAATCTCACCATTCCCTAACAATCACCGAACGTTACACCTCTGTTCTTTCCGGGTATTTAGAAGAACAAGAAGAAACTGGAAGCTAATTGATCAAGCAAAAGATGGGTTCTGTTTCTTTAAAAATTGGGGATGGAACTGCCAGATTCAAGAGGGCTACTCTGTGTTCTTCAACAGTTAATGTTCTAATGTTGTTCTCTGTTATCACTACCAATCTTTTCGCTTTATATGCTTTCACATACTCACCAAAGCATCAAGCTAATCCACTTCACCTTTCTCATCACAAGAATCTTTCTCTCATCTCCGAACAAGTCTCCTTGATACTCAGAGAGATCGATTCTTCTCAAAAAAAGCTTGCCCAGATGGAGAAACAGCTTCTTGGTTATGAAAGCATTGATCTTTCCAACCCCAATGTCACCACTGAGCTCAAGACCTTTCTCCAACCCCATCAGCTTCCTCTTGGTAAAGATTCAAGAACCGGGATTACCCAGATGGTGGCTTCTGTGGGGCATTCTTGTGAGAAATCCATGGATTCTTTGTCACAATATATGAAGTACAAGGTGAATGGGCCCTGCCCAGATGATTGGAGCCTTGCCCAGAAGTTGATTTTGGAAGGATGTGAGCCTTTGCCCAGAAGAAGGTGCTCTGCCAAGTCTATTCCAAAGGCAGGTTTCTCTCCTTTCCCTAATTCACTTTGGAAAAATGTTAGTGAAAAAATGTATAGTTGGAGTGGTCTTGGTTGCAAGAATTTAGCCTGTTTGAATAAAAAGAAACTGAATAGGGGTTGTGCTGGTTGCTTTGATCTGTTTAATGGGTATGAGAAAGAAAGATTTGTAAAGACTAGGGGCAAAAATGATTTCCTAATTGATGATGTTTTAGCTTTGGGAAGTGGTGGAATTAGAATTGGGTTTGATATTGGAGGTGGGTCTGGGACTTTTGCTGCTAGAATGGCTGAGAAAAATGTAACTGTAGTTACTGCTACTTTGAACATTGATGCACCATTTAGTGAGTTCATTGCAGCAAGAGGGCTTTTTCCTCTCTACTTCAGCTTATATCATAGGTTCCCCTTCTATGATAATGTGTTTGATTTGGTTCATGCTGCAAATAGTTTGGATGTCGGAGGCTGCCCCGAGAAGTTGGAGTTTATAATGTTTGATATAGATCGGATCTTGAGGGCTGGTGGATTGTTTTGGTTGGACAACTTTTTGTGCACCACTGATGAAAAGAAGGTTCTAACCCAGCTGATCGAACGATTTGGATACAAAAAGTTGAAATGGGTCGTGGGCGAGAAGATAAACGAAGCAGGGAATTCAGAGATTTATCTGTCTGCCGTTTTACAAAAACCAGTAAGAGTATGATGATAAAAATTCATTTTCCAGAAACTTGAGGTGGTAATAATAGTTTGCTAGTTCGAATACTTGACACAGAATTGTGTGAGTTTTTTTTTTTTAACGATTAACATCTTCCTGAAATTACTTGTCTGGCGCACAATAAGAATACTGCATCTGTTGTTTGACATCATAGGTGCAGAGTAGAAGCAAAACTGAAGATTTATGTAGTTTAGAAGTTGCTGTGTCATTTATTTTGTAAATTTATGGAGTTTAGAGACTCACAAAATCATATTGTGTTCTAACTATTAGGGAAACAAAATTAGAACGTTTTAGACGTAAGAGAAGTCATTCTCGTGATAATGTGAATAACAAAACTTGTAATCGTCAAATGCATTAGCCTTGCTTGCATCTGGAAGACATTTGAAAGTAGTATTAATCATCCTTCTTTGTTTTCTTTGAGCTAATGAATTTTCTAGGCTTATGGTGTAGTATGTAGACTTGCATGGTTGTTATTAAATCTTATAATATTGCCAATTTGTTAAGTGTCATCAGCATAGTACAAGTAGTATGATCCTCTTCTTACTTCTGTACATCTATTGTTCCCTTAACCTCACAAGAAGAGATATGTTTTTAATTTGATTGTGAAATCCTAAACTTCACAAATTATGGTATAAATTTATTAACATACTAAAATGAGAAGAGTTTCTACTGGGTCAGAAGTATTTACCTTACCATGCATCAAATTAATTAAATTATCCTCAAAGTTAAATTTTAGAATTTTTGCAAATGCTCTAGGAAAAATGCTCAAAATTTGAAATGGCCGTCGAGTTTTTTCAAGTACATCATACATTAGCATATCATGACATTATGTTGTGGCGTGTTTAGTGTGTTGGCCATGTAAGTTAAGAGCATCACAAAACATAATTCTTTAATATCCTGATTGTAGCACAAGACAGTGATGGAACATAGTTGTTGAGAATACTATGGATCTATTTTGTGGTCCCTTGTATGTTGTACCTGGCAATGAATTTCTTTTGGGCAACCACAGAATTTTCTCAACTTTGTGCTTCCTTTCTTGTTTGGCCTTAGTAATATGAGTTGGCATTGGCATTGGCTTTGAGTGTCTATTAGTCTATCAGAGCCTGTTTTGATGGCATCTTTCAAGAATTTGTTGCCGTAGAAATTAGCATCTTTCAAGCTTTTGATAAAAGCTTTTAGGACCCATCTCCTCATTCCTGTTTTGAGCATCCCCATATTTCTCCTAATTTTGAAACCTAAACATGATACTCCGTAAATGACATAGTGGATTGGCTAACAAACACAAAAATTTACTGGATTTTGTGGGTGCAAGATATATATACATACATATAAAAATATATAAATAAATAAATTAGGGAAATGAGCTATAGCTTATATTTCAAAATTTACCCACTAATATATATATAAATATAAATTCATAGTTTATCTAAAAAATTCAACCTTACAAATTGAAAAAGTATCAAAAAAATAGAGTGCAAGTTTTCACAGTATTTTGTAGTGTATAACATAGTTTTTATAACAATATAAAATTTGTATATTTTCAATGGCTAAGTTATACTTCATCCATTCCACAAAAAGAAAATATTTAGACTTTTTGACAAATATTAGTTTTGTATATTTGACTAACAATTTTATGTACAAATAATAAGTTTTTTTTGATGAAGTATATTATGAATATTTAATTAAAGACAAGATTAAGATAAGATTAAGATATTGTCATGACAAATTTTTAAACATATAATAACATTATAACAAAAAAATTATGTCAATGTTGCTCTTTTTCTGGAATAAAATTTAATTTTCAAATGTTACTCTTTATTTGAAATGGAGAGAGTACTAATTTTTACATGATTATAAAGACCATGAAAATAATTTCAAAAAAATACATGTAGTTTTTAATCCATACATCCGCACAGTAGCACAAATAGGTATGATTATAAAAATAAACTATAGCTTATTTTCTTTTTATTTTCCAATACACACACGCATATCAGCGTCCTTTACTCTGTAATGCATCCCCTTTTTGGCTCATATTTCCAGCTTCATGTCTTCCGCTTCTTTTTTGCTCTGTGATATACAGAGATGTGAACTACTGGAGCAATATTCAAAAATTTACTCGGGCATCTTCATCGCTTGTTTTCAAATTGATATAATCAGGATCTTAGTTCCCGATGGATCAGTGGTGAAATGCGAAACTTATTTCCACATCCGATCTTATTGTTATTGAATCTTAAGAACAGCCGCTTTTATTGTCTTGAAGATAAAACTCTCCCCCCATTTTACAATATTACAAATAACAAACAGGAACAAAGCTCAACAAAAAGACCAAAACAAGCAGAATCATTATAAAGCCTCTCCATCATATTTAATAATAACATTCATGTCATTCCATTTTCTACAGAGAACAAACTAAACAGAAATCTACAACAAGTGGCATCACCGAACTAATAGAAACATATGGTGGCCTCTAGATTTTACTTCAAGGGTTTTAATTTTGTGCCTCTACAATCACTTCTGGAGTTAGGTTATAAAGAGACGATTGTAAGAACTAATCTTCGCGGACGTAAGCAGGCGGCAAGCAATCGGTCGAGGCCTCGTCGCCACCCAGTTTATGATACAGAACCGTTGATAGCAGGAGCTGAAGCGCTGTTGAGAAGCTGCATCCCCTCTTCACCCATCTGTTGAACTTCAGAAGGTGATAGAATTCTTATGCAACGGACACACCCCACAAATTCCCTGCAATTTCGTTATAGCACAATGAAATATCATTATTAGTCGAAAGTAATCAATTTGGGAGAAGCTTTCAGTATAATACCAACTTTTCTTTAAATTATATAAGTGTAACTTACTCCCATGGATCATCACCAACAAGAAGAACGTCATTCTCAAAATCTACATAGACTAGTTTCCAACCTGAGCCTCTAGAGTCATTGAGCAGCCCCTTAAGTCCAAACATACGTTCTATCTCTGAACGAAGTTCATCATAATTCCTAAAACTTGAGACATCAATCGACCTCCCAACTGATCCTGCCTTTTGAATCTGCCAATCAACACAGATGAAGGAAGACAAGGGAAATGAGATTCTTAAAATGGTATTTGAAAATGTAGTGCAACATAACACAAAATCGTCTGATTCTCACTTGAAATCAGGCACTACGAATGAAAAATAAGCTGAACGCTAGTTACCAGACAAAAATTCTTACCTTTGTATAGGTTCGGACCCTTGGAGCTACTTGTTGCCACGAGCTGTTTTGCAAAAGGGCGCTGTCATCAAATTCGTTGTTACTCGAAGATGCGCCACCTGAACTATCAGGAAATTCTTGGAGAGAGAGAGCCTGAGATTCAGCTAAGCTCGCTGTTGTAATTTGCGACTGAATATCTTGGCATGAATTGAAGTTGCCAACTAGGTAATCTGAATGATTTTGTAGATCACCATCTTTCAACGAGCAAAACTCATCAATCACTGTGCTTGAAACAGAAGGATCAACCACAGAGCTTCCACCATTACTACTCTCAAAATTTAGACAACTATATAAATCACTATGCTTATCGCTCTCATCTGAGATATCTTTTATACCGTAGGAGTTAGATATACAATGAGGTCTGCATGAGTCTTGCGGAGGTAAAGGGTATGGGTGTGCTTCCGACATAGAACCTGAAAATTTTAACTGATGATCCCACATTTCTTGGCCTACTGAGGATAAAACAGAATTAACTGTTTCTGATAACAAACTGGAAGATCCAGGAGACCTGATAAATCCACCAAAAGATTGGCAAGTCGAAGGATTTGTGTTCCAGTCATTTGTATCAGGGTATGGAAGTACAGTATTGACAGTAGCAGAATCTAGAGGGGAAGGCTGAAAAAGATTTGAATCCACATGAGGTTGCAAGAGTGATGGACTTGATTGAAATTGTGATGGAACGTGATTCTGGTTAACAGACATCATCTCATTCCCTTGATTATGAGGATTTATAGCCCGTGACGCAAGTTTCTCTTCATTGCAATGTTCACCAGAAGTAAACTGGCTCAACTGGTCTGTTGCTATAGCAGGTACATTTTTTATCAACTTACTGTCACTTTTGTGTTGTGCTTGGCTTTCTAGTCCATTTTGATGTTGAAAATTTTGAGGTACATTCATTTGTATCAAGTTTGAGTCCGCAACATCAGGCTGGATGCGATGAAACTGCAGAGAAGGCATAACCGGAGGTTTTTGATTGAATGTTGCTTGTGTCAAGTTCTTGGCCTCATGTAGATGAGCTCCATAAGCTGCAGAGTCTTGCACAGCTGGTGCAGTGCCTCCAGAACAATTAGTGTTTTGAGGTTTTAATAGCATCTTGATCAGTTGCTCTGACCATAGGCTTGACATCTGCTGATTTGGAAAGTCAAGACTCATATTTTCAGGAGCACGGATGTATGGCCTATTCACTGTATTTCGCCATTCATTTTGGGTACCTATCACAATAATAATTGCATTCGGTGAATATCTTTATGAGTGGAAATGTTTTATAGAGACGGGAGGGAGAAAATGAAAAAGAGAATTAAAAGGGCGCTTACCCCAAAAAGTAGACTGAAAGGGTCGTTTAAGTGTTGATGTCAGAGAAGGAAAAATGAAAAGACTTTCTGGTGTCTCAATTTCCCACGGACTAACTCTGTTCTGCTTATCACCAGAGATGGGCTCGTCCCACTCGACCTGATTCCAGAAATTGGCAACAATGGTTGGGTGAATTCAAAAAAAGATACAGATTAATAATGATATATAAAGATTTTAGTTCCCTCCAAAATTTTTTTGCCATGAAATTCAATTCCAAAAAACCATGTTCACCTGAAGATTACGCCACTTGGAACCGGGCCACCTCAATGGATCTAAGTCACTTATACCAATAATTGTGCCCATATATCTGCACAAGGCGGTATAAACAATCAAATCTGCATCTTTCCAATTAACTAAGTACAAGGTTTAAAGACAAATATGATAACTGCCACACAAGAGCATGTTCATACACTGAAGATCAAGCTCTAAAATTTTAAGATCTTGAATTATTATTAAAAATGTTACTTCGTTTTTCAACCTAGCAATATCATCAGAAACTGCACCGTCCTTTATAATTTACAAGGAAAGAATAAATGGGGAAAATGAATAGGAAATGAGGAGCAGATCAATAAAAATATAGCAAGAAATAAGGAAAACGATTGATAAATATCAACCATTGGTACCTGCGTTTACCAGACTCTTCAGTTTCAAACATCATTCCAAACCTCATACCCACAGAAAGTTGGGTGCCATAGACTGATTTTCGAAACTTAACCAAGGGAATGACAAATTCTGAAGGGCATGCCCTGCATAAGAAATTTAGGGAATGAAATATGCTGCAAGGTTATTTCAAGTTTGACGAAAGTGATCATTTACGTGTATGCCTGTATTTATGGATGTGTGTTGGGATACCTTGGATTGTAGAAGATTGTAAATGGACTTCGATTGGCAGCAGCATGAGCTGCAGCAGCAAGAACTCCAATGTGCATGCTGTCGGCAGACAGAACTGATGAAGGCAGAGCTGTTTGCTGACGGTTTGCACGCCTCACCCCCAACAATAATTGTGATTTTTCATCCCTGTCACAGATCAGAACTTTAAATATATTATGAGGTTAAAACCATGCAAATGCTGGATCTTTCATCGTCGAGAATTAGATCATATAATTTTATCCATCACGCATCTCTGGTAAGTGTCATTTTTTAAAGCTATTTAGCATATAAACAGGAACATTTAATATGGGCGGAGCAAGAATTTCACTATTTTTTTCCATTTTAAAGAATATCAGTAGTCACCAAAATATAATTGTATGTTTCGCAGAATAAAAGTTATGGACGTTACCTGATAAATAGAACAGAATCACCTTGTTTAAGTCTTTTAGCCCCTACGAACATGCTCCAACCAGTTGTAAGAAGGTGGCGTTTTGGCTGCCCTACATAAAAAAAAATTTAAAAAAAAAAAATAGTTAGCACACCGATCTAAAATGAGAGGCAGGATTCTAGTTTAGTTCAGAGCACATAAAGAACGGGAAATTGAAAAGAGAGATTTATATCATCCTCACCGCGATATATGTGGCGAAATGTCCAGGTGTTATCATGCAAATCACGAACAACAAGCTCTTGTGTTGGAGGCTGCATTGAGAAGTCCTGAAACAAATGAAAAATGATATGAGAGAGATGTAAACAGAATCCTCCGACACACACTGCTAGTAACAATATCTCCCTAAAGGAAAAAGTCTCACCAATTGGGGAAATAGCTTTTCTGCTGCCCTTCTAGGCACTGAAAAACCACCATGGGTGCTAGTATCGCTTGCAGTAAGAGTTTTGCAGAAGAACTCATTTGGATGTTTACTGGTTTTTAGACCAAAATCTGGTATAGGGAAAATGTCTTTTTCCTATACAAAAGAAGCAGGATTTTATATTCAACAGGGCTAATCCACACATTGTGTTAATACTACAAGTACAGCTTTTGATCTAACAGATGTAAATAACATGATAAATCAAACCAAGTACAGTCACCAACTTACAGAGTTCACTGGTTGAAGGCTCATCTGGGCATATATCTCGTCTGTATCTTTATCAGCCTATATGACCATTAAAAGAGACTACAATGGTCATTCTAAATGCACAAAGATATAAATGGTTACCCTTATGGGTCTGCAATCTAATTATGAGTTGAAAATTAAATAAAACTATCGCTTAGATGAATGTACATGTAGTGTGACATTGTGAACTTGGCACAATAACTGAGATGGTAAATTTGGATAGTTCGGGATTTGTGAAGTTGCTGTTCTATTTGTCGAAACTGCCACCTGATACGAGGAAATTAAGAGTCAATTAGCATCTAATAAGTGTATACAGATATCTAGTACTGGTAATACTACTTAATCAACTAAAAGATACATACCGGTGAGCTTGTCGAAAAAAACAAAAATTAAGAAACAAAGGCCAATGAGATAACAGTTGGATATCTAAATAGTTGCCCAAGAGAGCTTAAGATAACTTATGTTTTCTGCAATAATGAGTAAATTGGCATATTACTCCGAAAAAGTATAACAAGATTATGAAACAGTGTGAATACATAAAATCCCAGATATCTATGTTCTCATAAAGCTAACACCGCAAATGGAAGTGTCCAATGAAAACCATAACCAATCCAGCATAATGGAATAATTTAACAGCACAATATCTATTACATCTCAAGCCTAAATAAAAATGAATTCAGATATTTCATGAAAACAGTTAGCATACGAGTAAAATTCTAATTATTCATGGAACCAATTAGCTTACGAGTCAAACGCGACTACTGCTAGCACTAATCACTTTGCACCAAGTCTAACTCTTCATAACAAATGAGGTCTGTGAGAAGTTCACTGACAAATAGCTAATGTTTATGTAACACACAAAGAGGACCTTGTATTTACTTGAATCATTAACCAGTTCCATTCTTCACAGTTTGATGGTAAAATCAGATTAAAGAAATTAGTATTTATCAACTTTTTCTTTACTAAATTTTACTGATATTTAAGTCCTAAAAAAGGATTTCTGCAAACAATCACCACTTTTTTTAATACAACAAAATGGTACCTTTTACCAAGACCAAAACTATTCTGGCAGCAGTGCAGTACAGACTTGGACATTGTCTAGCAAAATCAAGCAATAAATTGACTATTCCAAACAAAAATCCAGGGGAAATAAGAAATGTTTGAAACAAAATATCAAACCTGTTCGCTATGTCCTTGCGGAAAATAGTATACGAGGCTTCCAACCTGAGGCAAGGTCACCAGGGGGCCAGCACACGCATGCCATAGCTCAGAACTTATTTGTTTCTTGAGGCCTAAAAAAAGGATACCAAACACGTAAAATGAGTACAATCAAAGTTTGAAAAATATTACAGGCATATCAAGTTTTGTAATAATTAAAGTAGTTGGCTAAAGTAGATTAACAAATTTACAGAAAAAACGTAATCAAACAGACCAGAACGATCCTGCATCTCCCTCAACACTTTCATTTCCTCGAGCAGAGTGTGTGCCCCATTGATCAACCCACCTGGTTTGAGCGTCTCCTCGACAGATTCCATAATTTCCTCCCCTCTATTCTTTAATCTTTAGAAGAGAATTAAAGAGAATCCATCTTTGAAAATCAAACAAAAAATCACCCCACAAAATTCCAAAAGGTAAATTTGTATCTTTACATCCAAAAGAAACAAAATTGACCCAAACCCACTTCAAGAAAACATATAATTATTCAAAGAAATGGGACATAACCAACAACCCACTTTACAAAATCCCATTTTTCTTCAGAAAAACCAAGAATATTTTGCGGGTTTTCTGAGAAACAAAGTCTCCTGGAAAGGAATATCAAAGTAGAACCCAATAAATCAATCCAATTGGGACAGAAGAGCATGCCTCAAAAACCCAATATCAAGGACCAAAAAAAACCTGCAAAAGTACTAAAATCTAAGTGGGGGCTCCCATCCATCAACAGCCCATTACAGCAAAAGAAAAGAAAAGGTCCGGTTTGCATCAAAGCACGCGAACCAAAGCATGAGTAGTCTAATTGTTGAGTGCTTTACTTTCTTCTATATTTTTTTTATCTTCACAGGGAGTGACAAAAGAAATCGACCTTTCAATGAAAGTGGTCATAGTAATAATAATAGTAATAAAAATTACTACCACTGATCTTCCACCTCCAATCTTTGGTCCAAGCTTTTTTGAGATTTTTCCCACTCAATCAAACATACGACCAAAAAGTTGACCCTTTTTTATTTCTCTCTCCAACTTTTTAGCATGGTGTTGCTTGAAACTGCAAGGTGTGTATGCATGCTCTCAAGTCTAATCCTGCGCGCACACTTTCTGTATTTTCTGCTTGATTCCGCTGCTGCAGCTTTTAACAAAACCTTGTGTTTTAAAATTGATTATTAATAATCTTTTGTTTTTATCATTAATATTTCATGGGGGTTGAGGCAGCAGAGGAACCTACGGTAAGTGAGAGCACGAAAACCCAACGCACACTTTCTGTCATACACGGCTACTGCTACAAAAAGATTAGAAAAATAAACAAGTTAAGAAGCTAAAGCGGAGAGAGAGAGTGTTTTTAATTAATGTTTAAAATAATTATGAGAAAACTCCAATTATACAGATGAAAGTATGAAACGTGAAGTGGTAAATCACAAATTTTTATAGTAAGAAAAAAAGTCATCCCTGTACTTGTATCTTTTACGATTAAAGAAATGTATTAGGAGGGAGGTTGATGGGAAAGAGAGAATTCACACTTGCACGCTTTATAACCTATTAGTTGAAGTTTTTTATTCCGTTCTCTCCTAGTGTAGAGCATTTTTTTTATTTTAGGTGTTATGTAATTTAATATTTTCGCAGAAATAAATAATAAAAATTGTAAGTTCACCCAATTTCTGATGGAGGTAACTCATTAACCTAACACCTTTTATAATTTGGAATAAAAAAGTTTGTCTTAACTTAATAATTAAGATATTCTTTTGGGTCATAATATTAATCACTTTAATTGAATTCACGTATGTTAAGGAGTAAATCAATAAACCAAAAGATGATTAAATATAATTTAAATTGTAATATCATCCTTATAATAATTACTTAAATCGTCTTTTTTCCCAATTAATTTTCATATTCTCCCATAAACTTTTTCAATAATAAATAACGATAATAAGATGACTTTCTTATCTTATTTTTTTCTATTCTATCTCATAAAAAAATTCAACATCACGAAAAAATTCCCTCATCTCTAACAATGAGAATCAATAACATAGGACTAATTAATATGAAACTTCCTTTTCTTTTTAATGCGAAGTGTATACTAATATATTTCAGCTCTTTTTTCCTTTTTTTGTTACAGATTTATATTTTATTTTTCTTAAGAAACAGAGAACCACTAATCGATTATTTGACGACACCAGAACTTAATTTCAATGTACAACGCAGTGCACCCGAATATCTGATCAAAATTCACACCCTCCCCCAAGGCCCTCAACCCACCCCACCCCACGCTACACCAACCAGAAAAAAAATGAAAAGACGGAAAAAGAATTAGAAAAGGGTAAAAAAACAGCTGACCTCTACGGATATAGACTAGTATGAGTGATTGTTTCAATTTTTAATGTTCTTTCAATATCCCGCTCAGCTCTCTCTATTGTCTCTTGTGATATTTGACGGATCCTTCCGTCGGTTATGCGTGTGCTTCACGTCAACTTCTTGGGAGTCGCATCTCCTGAAATATTCCTTTATTATACATTAAATATTGTAGATAAGATTTAGTGCAAATTTCTTATTTTATAGTATTTTTTACAGATAAAAAATTACCGACTAAAAATTTTACAAACACTTACATACACATCAATAATTTTTATTTTATCATCTTCTAAATATATGATGTTACACTTTTTATACATAATTTTAAGTGAATTTTTATATGTTATATTATATTTTTTTATAATTTTAATTTTTATATCATATTAATCCTCATTAACAATATTTTTATTTTGTTTTTTAAAAAATAAAATATCTAGTATATACATTAAAATTTACTTTAAAATACGTATAAATTGTCACATGTCATATATTTAAAAAATGAGAGAATAATTTTTATTATATGAAATAATTATAAAAACAAACTTTATGATCTTAAATTTTTATTACCCGAAAAGTTCAGGATGACTGTTTTATAATACGAAGTATATAATATGTCTCCGATTTAATTCGATCTTTTAAAAAAATTAATACCATATAAGATTATTTATTTATGTTTAACTCGATTCAATTTGTTTAACGAATATAACTTGAGCTCGATTAATTCAGAACATAAATATTTAGTCAGATTAAGATGCGTATCTAATTCGTTAAGGTTTGAATCGGATTGTCCCTTTCGGTTGATGCTTTATTAGCTTATGTTCTTTTTTATTTTTTTATTTTTAACTATTTTTCTATGTTTAACTATTATGTCGTCCTATAGTTTTATACTCCCGTTGTCCAATTTATTTGTCCTATTATTTATTATAATTTATCTAATTATATTTACCACTTTCTCCATCCTACAAAAAATTACATTTGAAAAATACTTGGTGCTATAAAATAGTTACATTCTATATAATTTTGTTGTTATCATGCTACAAATGGAAAGTGTATTTTTATACTTTTCATATTCATCACTTTTGTATTAATAATGAATTGTGAAATGGGCTTATCAGTAAAATTGTAAACTTCATATGTAAGCAAACATGGCACTTTTGTTGTTTTGAAGTGAAAGCAATATTATTTGTATTTTATTATGCCACGTTTAAAATCAAAATCGAAATTAGATATATATTTCTTTATTATCAATCGAAACACTGTTTGCGACTCAGAATTCTATTTTTTTGAAATTTGAAAATGATAGCAGTGTAAAACCAAATATTAAGAACTGCACTTTATCTGTTTCAAACTTAAAAAGACAACCTCGAGTTTTAAAGATAATTTATATGTTTTAAATATATTTTTGTTATGATCATGTTATTAAAATTAATAGCCGTAGTAATTATATTATAGGACATTAAATAAGACTTGGCTCGTTCTTCTCCATTACCTTCATCCCTTTTATGTATTTTATAATTTTAAATATAAATAATCATATGTAATTTTAATTGTCCGTATGAATAGAATATAAAAAAGTATAAGAGTGTGTCAAGTTTCATATAATTTAACAATGTAAAACATATGATCGTAACAGTTAAAAAATCATTAAATTTTAATTATATTAAATTTTAACTATTAAGATAAATATATTTTATATTGTTAAAGTAGTTAAATGGTTGAATGATAATTAAATAAAATTTCATGAGTTTTTATATTATAAAAATAGAATTATATTTTAATTGTTGAAAAAAAGAGAGAGAATATCTAATGTATTGTTTGTTCCTTTGTGTTAAAAGAATGACAACCAAAGAAAATAACACGTTAATTAATGTAAAATACTAAATTTGACGTAATTAAGATAAATAATTTAGATGTAACAAAAATAAGATAGATAGTTTAAGATAGAGTTGTTTTATAATAATTATGTAATTTTTAATTAAGTCAAACGAGAGTATATAATCGGGTAGAAGAACATAACATTTTTCATGGTAGATTGTATAATTCTTAAACGAACACGTAGTGAACTTTACGGAAGAATATTTTACCGAGAGACTATTACAATAAAATAGTCAATATATTTTCAAATAACTTTAATATTTTAACCTGTTAAATAATAAATTAAATATATTACTACAATAAATGTTATACTTTGTGCAATGTTTATTCAAATAATACCATTTGAAAATTTTAATAATTAATAATTGATAATTTTGTTTTATTTTTCACATATTAAATAGTATCACGCAAAATATAACCAGTGCGACTTCCTAAAAACCATCAAATAATTGGGATACAAGCCGCGGAGAGGCGCGTGGAATAAATTGGTGGGAGTTCCATAATCCCAATCCCTATGCACACCAAATCTCGCGTGTGACACGTGATCATATACATGGGGACCACAGAGAATCCCGCATGCATACGTATAGATTAGCGGTATGATCTTACGGTCTAAAATGGACGCAAAAATCGAGTGGCACGCGTGCTACTAGGAACACTAGACTCTCTCTCTCTCTCTCTTATTCCCACCACATTACACCACATCTTTCTCAAACATTTGGCAATCGGATTCAATTTAAAAGTTGAATTAATTAAATTTAATTCGTACCGAGTATATTTTGAAGTTTTAAAATTCTTTCTTTTTTCAGTATTATTTTTTTATTTATCAAATGATTAATTTGAAACCGTATAAATTTTTAAGTGAATAGTACGATTTTTAATATTAACAAAGCCAGCAAAGTTAAAAGCTTAAGTAACTAACAGAAATTTAAAACTGTGTGAATAAACCACTACTAATATAATATGCAAAATTGGATTTTTTTTTTCATATTACAATAACAGTACCGATTAACCTTCCTTTTTTTAAGGATTTTTAAGGCCTGTTGAGTTTTGTTGTCATATCACGAAAAATATACACAAATTTTCTAATGTGGAAACACTATAATAAGAAATTTATTTTGCAAGATTTGACTCGACTACAAATAAATACAATCGGTAGTAATAAAATAAAATATCTAATCATTCTACAATCAATCGATCAATATATATAGTATATTATTTGAAAATTTATATTTTATGCACCCAGTTTAGTTAGTAATTCGGTGAATTAATTCAGTATAATTATCGAGTATTTTGACTCGATTGAGTTATGTGAATATATTTAATTTTAAATAATTGACTTTAATTTAGGTATGTGTTTTTTTATTTATTTTTTTAAAATTTTAAATAGTAGCCTTTCTAATTTATCTAGGTATCTTTTACAATTATTAAATAATTAGTAGACTTTTTGAAATCTTTAATTGTAAATAATATTTTAAAAAATTTGCTATAATAAAAAATCTGTAACATGTAAAAATAAAATAGAAAAATCAACGAATATAACTAACAAAGGAAAAAAGTTAGAAAATGAGGATATTTTTAACAATAAAACCCTCATAGATCTAACGTAATGGAATATTTTTATTCATAATTGATTTTATATATAATTAATCATAAAAATTAAAATTACAATACCATATAATCAAACAAAATAAATTGAAAAGTTACATTTTGTTAAATACTGTTAACAAATTTTTAAAAACCATTAGATATATACGTGGATGATTTGATATATAAATAGTATAATATTAATAGTCTAATTTTATTTTTTAAATATAATTTTAAACAGTACAAGTTTGTAATAAAAATAAACTATACAAATTAAGTGTCAAATTAGAAAACAAAAGAAAACAAACTTATAAATAAAAAACATCGGATTTTTTAAGTATCTATCCAAATTATATATATATATATATATATATATATATATATATATATATTGAAAGTATGACAAATACAAAATATAAACTTTAAACCGAAAAAATTCATAAACACATTACAAAAAAGTAAACTTAAAAAAAAAATTAGAACCAAAACATATTAAAAAATTTAAAATTAAAACAAAACCTATTTTAGACTTATACTTATTAATACCTTTATAAACTATACTATCACATAATATATTTTTCTTATAGTTGTTATCATACAATAATGAATATATACAATAAAATGTAATAAATAAAATATTTTAAAAGATAAATAAAATAAATATATATTGAAATTACATTTAAGTAAAAATAATTATTTAAAAACTGACCCGTGCACAGGTCAGACAGCTAACAACAGATTAATAGAGAGGCCACGTCACATACTCCCTCCGCTCTTTTAATTATTGTTTGAACATTTTGTACAATCTAAAATAATTATTGTTTGAAGTTTTTAAGGCACATTTGATAATTTATTACCTAAAATATTTTTATTTAATTGTATAAGTTATATTTTGTATTTGTTCAAAACATAATTTATGTATGTATAATACTTTCCATCAACTGCAACGAAATATATTATGATGAGTAATGATTATTACCATTAGTAATGTGCAAAATATTAAAATAATAATTAAAAATTAAAAAAGGACGGTAGGAGTAACCAAAACTAGTACTTGGAAAGGACCGTACAGATCATAATTAGAGCTCCACTTTATCGTATCCCTCCCTTTAATTTGCGCCAAAGAGCTGAAAAGGAGAGAAATTGAAAATGAAAAGGCGTGAGTATATAATTTTATATATATATATATATATATATATGGTCCCTTTTATTTGCAAAGCGAAAAAAGTGCATGCAGGCAAGAATGGAGATGATTGTTATGCGCCAATGCTAGCCGACTTTTTAAATTGTTTGTCATTTAGGTGGATCATGAGCAGTAATTTTCACATAAATTTAAATTTTTACGCATAAATTATTTTAGAAGAAGAAAATCCATAAAAGTATAAATAAAACTAAGAGAAATTGACAGGTCTTATTAAGGAAAAGAAGAAATTTTTTTATTTAATTATTAAATTTTTATTAATTTGTAAGTTTATTTTTGGAGTTTGTTTGTATACGTAACTATGTTCTTTAATCACTTATGTTTTTGGTAATAATTTTTCTTCGAGCTATTGATCAAGTGTTTGTTTATATTTTTTCGATATAAATACTACTCCATCCGTTTCAAAAAAAAAAATTTGAACTTTTGACGACTTTTAATTTTGTATATTTAATTAAGGATTACATGTAAAAATAATAAGTTTTTCTCATTAAATTTGTTATGAATGTCAAATTAAAAAAATATAAAAAGATTGTAATAATAAGTTATAAAAAATATAATATTATAATCAAAAATTTATATAAATATTATTTTTTAAAAACTAATTTTATCCTCAAATGTTTTTTATTTATTTAATGGATGGACTACAAACGTAAGTACATCCGCATTGAAAAATGAGATTTGGATATAAAATATCAAAATCTCAATACACTAATAATTGTATGATTACGTTTAGCTGAGCCCACTACAAAGTGAATTAATCCATGGATTAAGTGTGATGAGGTAGTGGCCATATTGTACATTAATAATATTTGACGTATTTGGAGTAGCAAATGCACTTACATTTTGTTGGAAACACACACACACTCTCTTATGAACTTCACACAATAATAGATCAAGTGTGTGAAAGAATCATAACGGTCCATGTGATTGTAAGTAGTAAATAGTAGTAGTAGTAGTAGTACAAGCACATACAAATGGGGTGGTTTAGGCCTTGGGGTCCACTTTACATGGAAAACAAGAAGAGGCCAAAACATGGAGAGAGGGACATAAGATCAGATCAGTGTAGGGATGTAAGGGGACATCTTTTGTATAAATCTGGTGCAAGTGATCTAATCTCTGTCTCGTTTTCACCTGGTGGAGAGAGAGAGAGAGAGAGAGAGAGAGAGAAAAGGAAATTACATTTTGTCTCATCCGCCTGGCCACCGCCACCGCCATTGGCGACCAACATCACCACTCACACCACCTTCATCATTTTAACTGTGGGCCGAGATCCGAGCCTACTTTGGGGCCTTTTCGTTTTTTATGTTTTATTTAATATATAACTGATTTATTATTATTTTTTTATATAAAAGATATCAACGTCTGGAACTCAAACACTCTTATATACTCGTAACAACTATTTTTAGCGATCAACGCTCGGACTCAGATATTCGTAATAGCTTTTAACTAATAAAACTTAAAACTCTAAGAAACGCCTTTAATATTTTACTCAAAGTCTTATGTCGGAGGAATAACATTACAAATGAATTTATAATTTACAATCTATAAATCGTTATAAGTAACGCATTAATTTCAATTATTACAATAAGATTCTCATCCACAATATATATTTAAATTTGATACAAAAATAATTTTCGGGTCATTCTAATTAAAGTCGTTATCAATTATATTACACTCACATTTTCTACCCGTATCATGCAAAAAATGATAATATTTTTTTAATATAGGAAAAAATAATTAGTTTTAGTAACTAGTTACTAAGCTGATGGCACTTTGCTTATCGCGTGATTCAATTATTTGGCAAAAATTAGGATAACGTCTCTTAATCTTGATCCTATAAGTGAAATGATACTTTTTTAATGACGGAGTAACAATTTTTTGAAACAAAAAATCAAAATGTGAGCTTTTCTCATTGACAAAAAACCTTCGAACTTGAGCACCCCCACCCCCAACTCAGCAAAGTGCAAAAAATAACACTTTCGCAGCAGCAATTAGGGTTTGCTTTTGGACGTATATAGTTTTTGTGGGCCCAAAGAGGTTCTATTTAAACAAATTTCTAATTCCACGTTACAGATAGAGAAGTGATTTTTGCTCGCATTAATAATCGATGGGATCTGCATTTATCTCACAGGGCTCCGTGAAAATATGGCGTATTCTAATTTGAAATCATAATTTATATTTTATTATGCTAATTCTTTAGAAAAGTTGAGAGATTTGAGGTTCAGTTTTGTTGACTATGGTTATGAGTGCTGGTGTAAGTGTGTGAGTTTTAGACGACCGCCGTCGTTTGTAAAAATAAAAAAATAAAAAACAAAAAGATCATCAATTGTAAAGGAAATATCGATTTTCTAACATATTTCTCCCCATGTCTTGCAATAGGAATTGGCCCAAACTACATCGAATCCAGTTTGAGTGAGCTTGGCAGATAAAATCTTAAAGCCCAAGTTGGAGACGTTGTCTGCGACGAGTAACAAAATTTGGGAGTAACAAAATTTTTACAGACTTTTCCTATTCTATTCATTTCATCATAAGACTTTTATGCAAAAAAACATAGACCCACTCACAGAAATATTGAATTCCCTTATTTTCATAATGCTTTCCTGATAAATAAACTCAAATCATTTTAAAAGTAGAGGTTCGGCTTATAAATTAATGATTTAATTCTTGAGTGATGCAAAAAAAAATAGAATACTTTTTTTTATGTGAATTTATTAATTTCGATTACTCATAAAATTAACATTATAAACTTCTTACGAGGAGGAATGTTGAGTATAAACTTTATAAATAGATCAGAATAGGAAAAAATAGCAATTTGATTATTTAAATCGAGCACTTTTATCTCTAGGTCACTAAATTTTTAAAAAGTGTAATTACACTATCATACTTTATATTAAAATGCAATTCCGTCAAAATTTAATAGAAGTTGTCAACTTAACATTGATGTGTAAAAAAAATAAAAATAAAATTTGACAATAAATATGTGGCAACTGAGTTGGCAGCAAATTCTATATTAATTAATAAAATGTTAACTGAAATTTAAATGGAAGAAACTATGTATTAATCCTTTCCAGTCGAGGTGATTTTGAGATTCAATTTGAAGTTGAATTATTAAATTGAAAGCATGATTCTGATTCTGCAACTTTTAGCTTTAATTTGCCTAAAGTATCATGTTGTAACATGCCAGGATCTTGGAGTAATTTGACCTTAAGACTCGGGCCCTAGTTCTTTTTAAAATCAAAGTAGTTTAATTTGTTAATTGTTGGCCCGAATTAAGTTAATGATTCCATTTCTGCATACTATAGATTCAATTTGGCATACGTAACATCTAATTTAGTTTAGATTTGCTCGATTTGGAGTCATGGACGAACTACATAAACTTGAGAAGTTTAAATCATAAATTCATGATATATACTATGTTGAAACTAAAACTAATGCTTGAAACTAGCTTGTGCACCTTAGGAGCTTCGTCCATATATATTTATCAATCAAAATAGTTAGGAATTGAGGAAGAACCAAGCTTGTCAGCCCACCTCGTTGCCGTTCATGACTTTCCGGCGATTCGCCGGAGAAGACAGAATTAGGATGCCGAAATTGACCAATTTAACCTGCGGCATCAGGGATTTATTGCCTTTGAACTATCCAAATTTCATCTTTGAGACGAAACCGCGAAGAAGGTGACCGTAAAAGATTATGAGAGGTCCCCTTTCTGGACACAGCAATGGCAGTGGCTTGAGGGAGTTGAGAGGGAAAGGACAAAAAAGTAGAAAAAAAGAAGAAAAGAAAGATGTTATATTTTTTAATTCTTTAAACACGTCAACAATGCCATATGTGATAATGTTGTATTTTTCATTTTTTTGTTTGCCATGTCAGCACAAATTTAACAATTTCAATTAAATTTTGACGAAATGTTTCAAATTCACATTAATATGAAATACAATGGTATAATTGCATATTTTAAAAGTCTAATGACCAAACGATAAAAGTGATCAATTTAAATGGTCAAATTGCTATTTTTGCATATCATAATATATACCTATAACAAAAGGTGAATTTTGACATTTTACAAAATAATTTAGTTGTATTTGAAACTTTGAAAGGAACGGAGTACTTAGTTACATGTAGGGCGGATGCTGCTTAAGTTTAAGCTTGCATCCATGATTATAAAACAATGGGTAAGAATTTTTTAGGGTTATGATGGAAGTCCCAATCTTGGCGACGCAAAATGCATGTCTAATTTCATGATATTTTGCTTGATTGGCATTTCCGCATTTCGTTTTGCGGATAGGAAATTTTAATATGCAATTACGTTTCTTTTTTTATCTAAATGCCTTCAGATATGGTTTTTGTTATTTTTGACTCTATAGCTCAAATTGCTCTCAAGTATATGTTATGGGGATATTGAACCTCGTTTGAGACTTTGTGATCGTAAAAAATAAATAAATGGAATATTAGTTATGCATGACTTGCATCGGAAGCATAAAACAAATGTAAGATGCTGCACTAGGAATATGTACCGTACAAGAATGAGTTATGAAATAAAAATAAGGCAGTGATGAAACTATGTAATCTGCAATTTAATGTACTACACATTCGGTTAACTACAACTCCATTAGTCTTTATTATAAATCTAAAACTAGAACGAGTGATTCTTATTGATTTTTACGAAATTAGAATTTTAAAAGTTCTTAAGGGGACTTAAGACAAGAAAGAGTACTTCTACGCAGATTAATCGGATTTAGACGATATTACTGGTTAAGCGGAGGGCGAGGCCCTCAGAACATAAAAATGGAGGAAAGTATTAGAATGTTAGTTGTCGGAGACAGAAACATTAACACTAGGAACAGCCATTCTGTTGAGAAGCTGCATTCCCTCTTCATCCATGTGCTTTACTTCTTCAGGTGATAGAATTCTTATGCAACGAACGCACCCCACAAACTCCCTGCCCAAAAAAAAAAAAACAAAAAATTTAATTCAACAAATTATCCCATATGTCTAATTAGAGCTAGTTAGGCTAATTGGTATAGAAGATATGACCACATTTTAGTTAAACAAGGTATAGGTCGTAAAATTTTTAGGAAATTGTTAAAAGTACATGTGAACTTACTCCCAAGGATCATCGCCAAGAAGAAGAATGTCATTCTCAAAATCAATGTACACTAGTTTCCAACCACAATCTTTAGAGTCGTTGAGCAGCCCCTCAAGTCCAAACATGTGTTCAATCTCACATCGAATCTCCTCGTAATTCTTGAATCTTGACACATCCACTGATCTCATTACTGATCCTGCCTTTTGAATCTGCCAACCAAGATAGATTTAATTACAACATATATGGTATATACAAGGAATATATGTATACCATTAATTACTTCTAAAAAAGTCTTCCCCTAGTCTGATTAGTTCTCGTCTAGGCGCTAGGCGGTTGTCTATCGTTTATAGCCGTCTATTCCTTACATAATTCTGACTAATCTCGTATAATATCCATCTCAGTGTTAGGCCCTCTTTTTATCGCCTAGATTCATCAAACGTCTTTTATAACACTGATTCTAATGATAAAATACGTGTATAATTTTTGTTACCTTTGTATAGGTTCGGATTCTTGGAGGTTCTTGTTGTTGCAAGCCATTCTGTAAACGACTGCTCTCAACAAGTTCTGTGTTGCTTGAAGATGGGCCGCCGCCTGAAGTGTCAGGTAATCTTTGCAGAGGGATAGCCCGAGATAGATCTGGTAGGCTTGTGGATGTAATCTGCGACTGAATTGTTATATCTTGGCTTGAACTGAAGTTGCTGACTAGACAATCACAAGGGTTATGAAAATCACAATCTTTCAATGGGCAGAACTCATCAACTGCACTTAAAAGGAATGGATCACAGGAGTTGTTTTGGAACAAAGAAGCTACATTACAAGTCTCAAAATTTAGACAAGTATGAAAGTCACTAAGGTTATTATTATGATCACTCGTATTATCTGAAATATCTTTCAGAATATTAGAGTTTGTTTGGATCGACGTCTCGAAATTATCCATGTCCCATATTTCGTGGCCTGTTGAAGGTAAATTAGGATCAACTGTTTCCAAGAACAAAGCAGAGGAGTTAGGAGGGCTAATATATCCAGAAAGTGATTGACTAGTTATAGAATTTGGGTGCCATTCATTAGCATCAGGGGACAGAAGTGGACCATTGAGTGTAGCAACTTCTAGTTGGGAACACTGAGCAAGATTTGGACTTGACTCAAGTTTTGGTGAATATTTTTTCAGGTTAACGGGCATCATCTCGTCTATGACATTATGTGCATTCGAAGCTAGTTTCTCTTCATTACAGTTCCCAACAGAAGAAGTGAACTGGCTCGACTGATGAGGTTCTATTTGTGCTTGGTTTCCACGTACGTTACCAGCCTCCAGGTTCTGGGGTAGATTTGATAAGTTTGGAGCTGTGGTGTCGGACTGGATGCATTGGAATTTAGAAACGTATTTTGTTTGTGTCATTGTGTGTTCTGAAGGGACCGGAATTTTGTCATCGACCATTGTCTGTCTTGAAGTCTTAGGCTCTTGCAGAGCAGCTGCATTAGCAGTTGAGTCTTGCGTGTGTTGAGGCTTTATAAGCATCTGGATCAATTGGTATGACCAAAGGTTTGGCATTGGCAGATATGGAAACGTCCCATTCGTATGCGCAGGAGCCCGGTTACATGGTTGTGTTTTCATGACGTCCCACTCATTTTTGGTATCTGTTACAATAACAAGTGCATTCCAAAATCAAAACTTGCAGATCACCTCAAGTTTTTACTAGTTCTGGTTTTTTTTTTTTAAAGTTAAGCGTAAGGAGATTAATACTCATTTATAGTAATCATACCCGAAAAAGCAGATTGTAGGGGTCGTTTTAGAGTTGATGCCCGAGAAGGAAAAATGAAGAGACTATCAGCACTCTCAATTTCCCAAGGACTAACTCTGTTCTGCTTCCCACCAGGCAGAGGCTCATCCCATTCCACCTGATTCCATTTGTAAAAGTTTTAAGTCATATTGATAATACACAAGTAATTTTCACACTTCAATGCTGATATTCTTGATACAAAAATTCCTAAGTCGAGCCGAAAAAAGTTCAGCAACAAAACATATATTCTTGTGTCACCTGAAGATTGCGCCACATGGAACAAGGCCACCTCAGCGGATCTAATTCGCTTATACCTACAATTGTGCCCATATATCTGCACAAAGTTGACAAGAAAAATCATTTTCGATAAATAGATTCAAGGTTTGAATATGTAAACATATGAAACTTTTTTTAGAGCATAACATCTGTCGTTTGTTACCTGCGTGTACCAGACTCAGTTTCAAACAGCTTTTTGAACCTCATACCAACTGAGAGTTGGTAGGTATAGACTGCTCTTCTGTACTTGACCAAAGGTATGACAAACTCCCGAGGACATGTCCTGCATAATGCAACTAGGAAATCGCTTAGATCGCGAAAGCATGCAATAAAAATAGCAAAAGAATATGTGTACCTTGGATTATAGAAGATTGTGAATTGAGTTTGATTAGCAGCAGCATGAGCTGCAGTAGCAAGAAGTCCGATGTGCATGCTCTCGACAGACAGAAGCGACGAACGCAGAGCTGTTTGCCCACAAATTGCTCGTCTCACTCCCAATAATAGTCGTGAATTTTCATCTCTAGGGGGGAAAAAAACACATGAAAATGCTTGAATATAATAATTAAGTTGAACAAGGCCAAAGGTTCCAGAACATTTTATAATACTATACCAAAAAGATTGAATGTTAGCTCTACGTTCGTTACCTGATAAATACAACAACATCGCCTGCTCTAAGCCTTTTGGCAGCAACAAACATCGCCCAACCTGTCGTTAGAAGGTGTCGTTTTGGTTGCCCTAATTAGATAGAGTAAACAGTCATTCTTAGCAAATGGTACACACAAGAAAATGGAGTATATTATTAGAGTTTGTTCGTATTCAACATGGTGTCTAAATTTTTGAATATACTTTAAGGGTACAAGATTGACATTGGTTGATTTAAATGGTGTGTGTCTACAAAATACATTTGTACGTTTTTTCAGCATTAAGATAATTATTTATTTAATTCATTTGATTTTTAGACACCACAAATATTAGGCGTTTTGACATATTATAATCACGGTCACATTATTGAGTCCATGTTAAAGCGGCAAAGTGAATCATGAATTCAAATTCTTAAGTTGCTCCAAGCATTATCTACTCGTTTGAACATTTGTAGTTTAATTTGACTATTTTTTTTTTTTTAAATCATGTGTTGGTTTTATTCCTTAAAGTACGTCAAAATGATCTGTCTAGATAAACAACACTATATATTCACACCAGTTTTCAATAAAAATTAAATAACACAATATATGCAGATTAGAAATCCATAAGCCATATTACCTCGAAAGCACATCTGACATACCCAAAAAAAAACAAAAAAACAAAAAGGTTTTAAAAGCACAAATACTCTTTACCACGGTACACATGCTGGAACGTCCAGGTGTTATGATGCACGTCACGGACAACCAGCTCTTGAGTTGGAGGCTGTGACGAAAGGTCCTGACATAAATAAATAACATAAATTATAATACGAGTGATACTCTTGATAAAATTTTCTTTTAGCAACGGTTATTATTTTGACATAAGGTCCTTCTTCCCTTTCATAATATATATTTTTATTTGATTATCTTTTTCACGTAAATTGAATTGAATTTTTTATATGTTAAATATTTTATTTTAAAAAATAATAATAATAAAAATTTTAAATAAGAATTAATATGTATTAAAACTGTAACTAAAATAAAATACTTAACATTTTAAACTTATGTGTAAAAAAAACAGACGACATGCAGTTATTATAAAACAAAGATAGTATATTTCTAAATTAATAAGTGTCAATAAAAGTAAATTCTGTCGTTGAAAATGTCAAATTACTATAACAAGATAACATTTGGTTTGGGTTCACAGCATCAATTTAAAAAAAGAAAAAGAAAAAAAACAGTGCATGCACCGCATAACGGTATAGTCCGCTTTCACAACGTAATTAATTAATGATAATGTGTGTGTCTCACGAATTAAACAATTAAGGAGGTGATCAGGAGGTGTACGTACGTAGCTCACCAATTCGGGCAAAAGTTTTTCTGCAGCCCTACGAGGCACTGAAAATCCGCCATGGCAACTAGTATCGCTTGCCGTCAGAGTTTTACTGAAGAATACACTTGGATGTTTACTGCTTTTCACTCCGATATCTGGTATAGGGAGAACATCTCTTTCCTGAATAAAAATAAATATATAAATTTACTTTTTTTACTGAAATAGTAGAACTATGCATTTTTTTTTTTATCTGCCAAATTCTAATTACCATTGATCCAATTCTCACCTTAATCTCACTCATAATTCTCATGAAACAGGTTTGATTCCTTCGCCTTTCGGTCATAAGAAAGTGTTCTCTTACCACTGAACTATTCCACAACCTCAACGGAACTATACATATATACATATATCAACACACATATATATGTATATTTATATATGCTATTTCTTCAACATGTAGTTTGTTCTTTTTACGTGTGTGTGTGTATTTGATAAAAAATATTTGCGCACTTACAGAGTTCACAGGTTGAAGTCTCATCTGTGCATATACCTCGTCTGTATCTTCACTGGCCTGCAGTTATGTGAAAATTAATACACATATTATCTATAACTGGTTACATTTACGTGTTTTATAAACATTCCGGAGCGCACAACTCACTCGATCTGTGCAAAGATAATTTTCTGTTAAAAATGAAAAAAAAAAAAAAAAAGAAGAAGAAAAAATAAGAGAAAGAAAAGGGTAAAAATGACCGAGTACTTACATGTAGTGTAACTTCGTGAACTTGGCATAACAACTGCGATGGCAGATTACGATAGTTTGGGAGTACATGTGAAGTTGCTGTTCTGTTTGTGGAAACTGCCAACTATATTTAAAAATTTTTGAGTCAAATAACCAGCTTAATTCTCCGAAGAACCATACACAAATATCTACATCTTATTTTTTTGGTGCAAGCATTAAATGGGGAAGAATAGGATATCCATCCCTCCTCAGTCCAGCCGGAAATCTAGCATTCACATCACTCGCCGTCTTATATCTAGCAAGACGTCAGCGGCACATATATCTACGTACTAGTGTTGTTGATTGAACGAGGGAAAAGATTATTACATAAAAAAGTAAAAAAGAGAGATGGAGAGAAATTAAGAAAGACCTGTTCACTATGTCCTTGTGGGAAGTAATAGACAAGGCTTCCCACCTGAGGTAAGGTCACCAAGGGGCCAGCGCATGCATGCCATAGCTCTGAATTTATTGACTTCTTCTTTATTATAACCTCTGAAATTACATTTATATTAACAATGCTCACTTGAATTGAATTCCCGATTTGAGTTGAAAACAAATGTACATGCATTTCCAAATCTAAGGATGATGGTATTTATATATTCAATTCGTTCGGGAAGTATGTACATATGTAGTTAACTTAGAAAAAAGCTGGTCGACGACATATGCCGGAGGAAGAAATGTGCATATTGTTGGAGCAAAAATAACGCCACACACACACACACACACATATATATATATATGCATGCATGTATGCATATGCGTTTAACAAAATTTGTAGTTAGCAACAATTACTGTTGATTCAGTATGATTTTTAGTTTGACAATACCAACTGTTTGAAAAAGTCCAAAGATATATCGCTACGAAAAAGAGCCGAGTGCTACTGCATATCTATGAAGATCAACCCACCTGGTATGAGCTTTTCTTTGAATGAAGCCATGAGTTTCTTCCTTCAAACACTTCAGATGCACAACGATTTTGAATCATATATTACAGAAATAACTAAAAATATTAAAGTAAACATAAAAATAATAAAATAAAAATGATCAAACTCACTTCAAGAAAACGAGTTGTACGTTTATTCAAGGAAATCGGAGATATATGACTTCTATAAAATACCCATTTCACTATTTCCCATGCACATAAGTTTCTCCAGAAAATCTTGCTTTTTGCAAGGTGTGAAAAGTCAAAATGGAGTGTGATAAAGTCAAAACTCCGTAGTAGAAGTGGTTATCTTCCGTTTGCTGTCTTCTTTAAGCAAAGAAAAAGGTTATATATAAATGACGAATACAGTACTCCCTCTGTTTATTCTGTGTATCTTTTGAATTTTTTTGTATTTAAGTTTAGGTAAATTTTTTATATGTTAAATATTTTATTTAATTTTTAAAAAATGAATAATAAAAAATATTTTAAATAAGAATTAATATAAATATAATTTTTAATTAAAATAAAATATTGAATATATAAAAAAACTTCGTCTAAATTTACTTACATAAAAATCAAAAAAAGACACGTATGTATACAAAGATGGAGAGAGTAGTACTTAACTGCGTTTAGTAGTACGTACACCTTTTTCATGATTCACGCCATCGGGTTCTGGGATTATGGCCAAAAACGAGTTGAACTGAATCAATGCTACTCGTATTCGGAGTGAAAGATTAAACAATTAGTTCGATTTCAATTATTTCTCTTCATCCCTTGATAATTGTTTGTGAGAGTAATGTTCAAGTAAAAAGAATATTCTCTTTTAATTCGGTGGTTAATGGTTAAATTTTAGTAAGGGTGATAATTGAGTTGGAAGTTGAAAAAGATTTCGTCGATTAATTTTTTTTATTTCTTTCATTCTTATTTATATTTTTTTTGCATGTTTTCATTATTTGGAATATTTTTTTATTAAATACATAAATAGAAT
>CM025782.1:23149985-23174846 GCA_014636745.2 Centella asiatica | reverse complement strand
TTTTTTATTAAATACATAAATAGAATCGAATGAGGTAATAAGAAAAAATAAATACTCTAAAAAAGTGAGAGACGAGGATTAAAAAATTATTAGAGAAATATAAGAATGAGGATATTGTGTATTATGTATAAAATTTTGATTGTGATATAATGAACAAGCTTAATCCATATAAGAGGGTGAAACTAGAATTATTTATAATTTTGTCAAAAGGAATGAGTTTTATGCATAAATGATTTAACAAATAACGTAAAATTCATTTTATTTATTAAGTCGAGCATAGTATTTTACATAAATTGACTCGACTCGATACGTATATAAACTCAATTTGACTCGACATTCGATCCAATACTAAATAAATTTTTTACTCGACTTGATATTGAACAAAATATTTAGTACTCAAAATTATATTCGATAAGTACTCAAAAAATCGAATTATTCAAATAACTCGATAACAATTCAAGTCAAATCCAAACACAATAATAAATAATCGTTAAATACTCAACTTGGTTTAAACTAAATAACTAAGTTTAACTAGTCGAGTTTCTTCATATCTAACTCATCAAACCAAACACGCCTATCAGTCTAGTGTGTATTCTTCTTCTTCTTCTTTTCTTAATTTTATTTCTCTTACATTTATCTTACTCTCTCCGTAATATTTGAACTTTTAACAATTTTTAATTTTGTATATTTGACTAAAAATTATATGTAAAAATAGTAAGTCTTTTTTCACATTAAATTGGTTATGAATATTCAATTAAAGATTTTCTTCAATGACAAATTTTGAAAAATATAACATTATAATCAAAAAATTATGCAAATATTATTATTTTTTTAGAATAAATTTTATTATCAAATATTACTCTCTTTTTTGGAACGGAGAGAATACATGGCTAAAAAAAATTATTTTCGAAAACGTGCGGAAAACCAATGGTGTATAAATCATTTTAGCAGAAATCAAAAGAGAGAAAAAAAGAGCAGCAGCGACCTTTTTAGCTGGTTTCTTGCAAATTTGTCCATGCAATAAAGTATGGAGTACATGTGTCCAACTACGTCTCATAATAATACACACAGAGTAGTAATGCAAATATATAATGAATAAGAGTTCTTTTCATTTTTTATTTTTTTTGGTACTAGTAAGGATTACTTCATACATCCGAACACTCTGGGAGGTATGGTATACGGAGTGAAACATATATTCATACCCATACACACATATCTACATTCATACATATGTATATAGATATATGTGTATGTGCATGTGTATGTTCATCTGTGTATATATATGTGCGTGTGATGTATATACATACATGCATATAGCATGCAATATGTACGTATATAAAGTTTAGACTTAAGAGCTTACTGTAAGTTTTTCTTTTTATTATTACAAAATGTATATGATACGAGGAAGTTATCTTTAAATTTACAATGTTATTTTTATTTGTTATAAAATGTTCCACGTACAAGGAGATTATCTCATCTAATGGGCAGATTATATATTTTGTGTGTGTGTATATAAATTACGGTAGTTATTTTAAATTATTTATCCAAAAAAGACAAGAAACAAAAAAAATTGTATTTTATAAATAATTCATACCAACTTCAACAGGTACGAATATATATATATATATATATATATATATATATATATATATATATATAATGCGTATGTATTGTCCAAGTCTAACCGAAAGCAAATATTTTGAGTAAAATCTAGTAGAAGGTAATTCAATTTAATTATAACCACATATTAGTTATAATAAATGTCCCTGATAATTCGTCAGTTCTGATAAAGATGTGTCCCCTGGGTCCTTGCCAATAATATTAAGCTCACTTTTATGAGTGTTTCATAAATAAGACATATAAATTAATAGGGAAAATGTATGTATGCCGATTAATTATAATATCCAGTTGTCCAAGCTATATATATTGCAAGTGACATGTTTAACGTAAACTACTGTATATAGCTCTGTTTCTTAATTTCATTTGATATTCCCTCAGCCGTTTAATCTTTAAGTTTTGTTCATATACTTTTGTAGCACACATAATTTTAAATATTATAGATATAAGTTTCACAGTATTTTCTCAAACCACCTGCAACATAGATACTACGACAATTAATATCATCACTAATTACAAATGACAATATAAACATTATTTCTTAAATAAATGTAGAAAATATTATTTTTTGTTGACAATTTGAGATAATGAGTATTCAAAAAGTTATTGTACTGAAGTTTAGAAATAAAAGTTATATATATAATTCGTTAAGGTATTTTAAATTTAAATTATAGTATTTTTTAAAATTTGTTGGTTTTTAAAGTTTAGGTAAAATTTTTAATTTTGAAAGTAAAAAAAAAATCAAGAGAAAAGACGTATGAAAACAAAAAAAAAACGTACGAATATACGTACAAAATGATTTTTAAAATTTTCCTTCCAAAATTAATATAGATTGGAGACCTACCTTCGCCTTTTATTAATTTCTCTGGGCTAAGTAATGGCCCCATTTGATTCACTAGAGCGAAAAAACCAAATGCGCTTTATAGGCCTACTTGCAGGTTATAAAAAATAATAAAATTAAATGAGTTAAACACAGTGTTGTCAAAGTTTCCCCCCCCCCCCCCCCCCTCTCTCTCTCTCTCCTAATAATGAAAATTAAATAATTTGAGTTCTGAGCGCTGCAGGTCATTCGGCTTTAGTTCTTATGTGGAAAAAAAAAAGGCTATATACATTTTGCAAGGTGATATTTACTAAACAAAAATTATATCGTTATAAATTTTATTTTGAGTGATTTTTGTCGGTAAGAAATATTATGCACTAAAAATTAAATTACTTTGACATCATAATTTTTGTACTAACAATATCATTTATTATGTTTTTTATAAAGTTTGGTCGCACTTGGCCCCTATGTATGAACATGGAAATCTCCAAGCAATAAACCTTAACTTGCAATCAGTTCTCCTGCTGTTTCATGGTAATTGGTATTTTATTTTATTGCACGTAATTTTAATTAGGAGAACTTTTTTATAGTTAAATATTTTATTTTATTTTAAAATTTAATAATAAAAAATATTTTAACTAAGAATTAATATGAACAAAAAATTTAATTACAATAGAAAATTAATATATAAAAAAATTCACCTAAATTTACGTGTAAAAAAATCAAATATCAATTATTATGAAATAGATAGAGTAATATTTAGGAATACAAGAAATCAGTTGTAGCATGGAGTTCTAATTATTTAATTTTTATATTGATTTAGATGGATACAACTTTATGAATGGGTAGAACAGTAAAATAACATGAAACTTTACAAATTTTCATATTTTGTATGATGTGTGGTATAATTTTTGTAATTATAGAAGAGTGTAGAAAATTTCACTCTACTAAACATATTAAACTTATATTGTTATAAGAATTACGATGCATCACAAAACTTTATAAAATTTTGTATAATCCTTGGTTTTTCAATGTTATTTTTTTCTAAATAATTGGATACAATATAAAATATAACAATAATTTGTACAGTTGAAAAATGAACTGCAACATATTTTTCGTGTTCTCTTAATATTTTTACAACTTAGTTAAATTGATTAATTAAAACAACAAATATTTGTCTAATATTGAGAGTGAAAAGTTTTGGAAATTTGTTTCATTGCAGAAAGTAAAGAAAGGAGAAAGCTGTGTACCGAGAATTACGGAAAAGGAAAAAAAGAAAAAGAAAAAAGTTGTTGCTGAGCAGAAAATTCAAACAAACAATATATTTATTTATTTTGGAGAGGGTTAGTTAAAAATTTAGGGAATCAAGAAGCTATCAGGCCAATTGCGGCCGATCCCTTAACTCATTCTCCAGTTTACAGGTAACTAATATTTTATACAAATTTTTTTAACTGCGTCCCCAATTAACGTCACCAAATTTTTTATTATACAAATTTATAAAATTAAAATAATGACTTAATATACTTTATATAATTCTTGATATATTATTTTAGTTTCACAATAAAGTTAGTTAGGATTACTAGATATAAAATTACATCCGATGTATTATATATTATATGTAGTATTATATTATATAATAGATAATATTATATAATTAAATAATTATTTTATAATATTTTAATTAGGATAATTTTCTATCTTGTATAATATAACATAATATTATATTATAGTATATTAAACGATATAGAAAAGTAAATTATATTACATAAAATTAAATTATGTATATTTATATTATAGTTTATATATATTATGTAAATAATAAAGTTACTTAATATACTATATAATTATTTGAAAAAAGCATCAAAATCATAATATAACATATTAAATACAATTATATATATATATTATAAATATAATTATATAAATATATATGTATTTATATTATATATATATATATATATATATATATATATATATATAAGTGTGTGTGTGTGTGTGTGTATAAGTATATATTATAATATAGTATGTAATTTATATTATTATGAAATTATATAAATTATATTTTATTATATAAATAATATTATATATTAAAACATATATATATATATATATATATATATATTATGTTGAAAAATAAAAAAATTGTGGGTCCAAATAAATATTTTGATATTTCGTTAAGGAAATGAACGTGAATAGTAGTTTTCTAAAGATAAAAAATCATTGTTCAATCAATCCCCTAAAATACAGATGACTATATTTTAAAAAAACTGTTGAAATAAGATTTTCATTTAATTCATTTATTTTATGCCTAAAATACAGATAAAATTAATTTTAGAGAATTTGATACAAGTGCTCTCACGTTACGGTTGCACATCGCTTGTAGAGGGAGACCGTCGGCAGCGGGATTCTATCTTAATATTTACTCTTCTGAGGTCTGAACTTTATAAGTTGGATTAATTCTATCTTAACATAAATATTGGGTACATCTTGATTTAAGAACTTAAATTATATTATCTGATAATACCATAATATTGTACATTAAATTTTCAAGTTCACTTTCATACTTTTCAAAATAAAAGCTAATGTTTAATCTATTTTTCTAAATTATTTATTACTATATATTAATAGACAAGTGCAGTTTCGGAAATAGAATTAATTTTGAGGAGTCAGTTTATTCACTCAGTTAACTTAATTTTTTCCTATTGTTGTTAAAAATAAATCTATATACAAATCAAAATATTACTTTGTTTCGACTTTAAACGATTCCTATTTCGGCTTAAAATTGAAATACATAAATTATCAATGGAACCAAAACATGATATGTTTTCAAAAATATTTTAAAAAATACACTTCAAAAGTACAACAAAACGAATAAAAAAATTGTATATGTATAAGATATAGACTAATATATTTACGTTACTAAAACAACTAAAAAAGACATTAAAAATATGTTTTATCTTATATAAATAAATAAATATATACATACACACATATCTAAAAAAATACAAATATATAAAAATTTCAATATTACCCAAAAGAAAACATAAAATGATCTATGACACACGGACATTAAGACTAATAATCTAATATCCTACTCCAATAGATGGCAACGTATATATTCTTTTCAAAGACTTTTTCATTGCTCTACATTCTCAAATAAACTTGGTTCAGCAGGTTCAAAATCAATACTCTTTTCGTTTCACCAAAAAGAAATATTCAGATTTTTGATAATTATTAATTTTGTATATTTGACTAAAAATTAAATGGACAAATAATAAGTTTTTGTTATGAATTTTTAAGTTATGATGAGATATATAACTTTGCAATTAAAAGTTTTTAAATTTATAGCAAAATAACAAAAAAAAATTCAAATGTAACTCTTTTTTAAACAATTTTTTTTTTCAAATATAAGTTTTTTTTTTTGAAACGAAGAGAGTAAAAATTTCAATAATTTGAGAATTTGAGTTTTATTTGTCTCTGTCTAAATACTACCATAAACTATAACATAACTCCTTTTTAAGGTGGATAGCGTGCCTTAAACCTCCCAAACTTTGAAGTACTTCGGGATCAGTTTGTATTTAATTTAGAGACTCTAAAAAGAACACTAAAAAATTGACTGGAGTAGTATAACAATCCAGTTAATTGCATTTATATTACTACTGGAGTGCATGGATTTCATGATTTAGTTATAACATTTGAAGTACACATACCTTTAAGTCGTTAAGATTATTTGCAACAAAAAAGTCATTAAGATTATTTTATTTGTGTGCCTCAAAAATCAAAATACATGATGGTGATGTATGAATTATATGGTTATATGATACCCCTTCTTTTTTTTAATACATGAAGGTGATGTATGAATTATACAGTTACATTATACTCCCTCCACTTTTAAGTTAGAATGGATGAATATATATATACATACATACAATTAATAAACCCCACGTGGTTGATAACATATACTTGTAGGGTCTCAAAATTATGTTCCGAACTGAGTACCTAAGTACTTCTATTTAATTGTTCGACAAAGCCTTAAATTTTTTTTTGTTACATATATTACATCAGTGCGAACATTGTGTTTCCAGTTGAGGGGGTAAAAACCATACATGATACAGATTCCTGGCATTCATAACTTATTTTCCTTTAAGATTTTACCAGCTATTCACTGTTTCCACTGTTGCAAATTAAATGATGTAATTTTGGAGATATTCTTATTTCTTAGAAGAATAGCTTTATTTTCAACATGTTACCAAGCAAAAAAAGTATTTTTTTCAACAAACATAACAATTTTTCAAAAAATAATACTTGTAGTATTGACTTAATAATTCTCAACCTATCAAATAAAAGTAGTGAAATATAATCACGGCCTCGATGAAATATTTCATTAAGGTTAAAACAGGAATTACACTAATTATTTACTCCACCCGTTCCACAAAAAAGAGCAATATTTAAATTTTTAACGACTATTAATTTTACATCTTTGAGCAAGAATTAAATATACAAATCATAAAAATAATTCATGAAATTTGTTATAAATCTTTAAGTTAAGACGAGTTCTATAAGTTTGTAATTGAAAATTTTTTAATTTATCGTAAAATAACAAAAAAAAAATCAAATGTAATTTTTTTTGGAATAATTTTTTTTTCTCCTAATAGTATCTTTTTATATGACGTCTTGGGTGATCTATGCTACTAATGTATAGGTTGGGATCACTTTAACTAATTGCTTTAGAGAATAGACATGTAGCTCTAGTCTACAACTTTAGAATCACTATCAAATATCAATCAATTGTTTCCTAACCCCACTATCAAACAATTTTACATATATAGTATACGTCTTATATTCTGCACAAAAGAGTCGCGTTGATTCTTCTTTACTCAACTAGAAAAAATGCTAATAAAGTTATAAACTAAATGCTATGAATTTCATTTGACTTTCATAGGTATGAGTACTAAGTATTTTTAAAAACTTATAATTCAAAAAGAATCCCAAACACACTCCTAAATTATCACTATTTTTATATTAAACATAGTCCTTCACATATATTAAACATATCGTTACTTTCAATATGTGGCGTTTACATACTTATTATTCATAGAAACAGAAATTGATGGTTTAGAAATGATTGTGATCTGATCTTATTACTATTTACATTCAAACTATTGACAGTTTTAGAAAATCCAAAGAAAGATCTCCTCTCTCTCTCTATTTGCGTCCTTTTAAACTTTTGACAGTACTTTAATACAATCCAGAGAAAGATTTCTCTCTCACATACTATACTATTCGATTGATTTTAGAATTTTAATTCTTTTGTGATTGCACTAATTAGCTAGTACAAATGTTTTTTTATAGCAAATTTACGCTTCTATACCTTCATATCAAGGTCAATGCCATTTTTTATTTATTTATTTTGACATTTTTATGAAAATATCAAGGGTAAAACGATTTATTCAATTATTATTCTATAAAAATATTAAATTAAGTTGTAGACTTGTATAGATACTAATATATTTACTAGCTACACGAATACGAAAATAAAAAAGAATATTTTAAATTTATTATAAAACATACACCAATATTTAAATTTATTATTAAGATATAATAAATTGTAGAGACCAAATGTTTAATACTAATATATTTACTAAATTGTAGAGACTCTAACTTTTGTTTTAATTAAGAAATATTTATTTTAAATCTTCATTAATGTTGTCCATATTTTACTTAAAAGTTTTCAATTCTTAATTTTAAATGAAGTTTTAATTAAATAATAATAATTTTTGTCAAAAAGTAACAAAATAAAAACTTGAGTAACAATAAAATTAAATATTCAAACAAATATCAAGTTGCTGCCGCTCGTCAAGGAAACTAAAGGCAGTCCTCCAAAAGTTTTACTCTTATAACCAGCGAAACAATATTCAATTGCAAAATAATACACTTCAAATTATGTGATATTTCCCAATTGAACTTCACCGCGTGGCAAGCGCTCCCTACCTAAGCTTATCAAGACCAACTGAAATTTAAAAGGAAAATTAAATCACAAAACCAACTTATCGTTTAGTTAATTATTTATTTTTTTTGTGATGCGAAATATTATAGATATTAACAATTTATATGAATAAATATATATAAATATACACAACAAATTATTAATTATTAAAAATTTAATTATAGGTCCGTCAAAATTCATCGATCTCTTATTGCATGAGTTTGTGAACATTTATATAGTTTATGTCATGTGTCCACATTTGTAGAATTCTCTCATCTTCTCTTTCGAATTGTATTAAATTACTAGATTTTTTTTTGTGTATGAAGATTTATCCTAATAATACACTCGGATCCACTTGGAACATTCCAATATCAATCAATATTATTATTCTATGAGCACTTTGATTCGACTGATCTACTATAAATCTTGACTAAATATTTATGGTGATGTTGATACTTATAACAAAAAATATTCACGTATTTTTATCAGATGATACGCTCACTAACGAATTTTTAACGTTGAATGTTGCGTTATATATACATTATATTTTTCTTTTTTCTAATTCCTTCGGGGGACAAGTATCATTAATAAAAAATTGAATTATAAAAATGAATATGATGAAATTAAGAAAATTTCCCCAAACAACATATTAATTCAAAATTAGATAAAATTTGAGTATATCTGTGAATCAAACACACAATCAATAATCTAAATATATTTATATTTATTGATAACTCTCACCAACGAGATAAAATGCTCTCTAAAGGAGAAATAAGACTTCGTAGAGTATGAAAACCTTAAATTAGAGAAAACAAACTCCGTAATACAGACATATTTCAATATGTAATTGAATTTCACCAATCCAAACATTTTTATATTAGGATAATTAAATCTCAAAAAGAGGATAAAACGTATAAATATGTATAAAGTCATAAATCAGAACGCAAAAAAGTATGGGGAGAATTTCTAAATATTGAAGAGAAATCCTCCCCAAATTAAAAAGTATTAATGAAGGCTACAATTTTTTTATGAAGAGAAGAAGAGGCACGAGCCTAAGGTTTTACTCTGCATGGAGTACCATTTCTTAATTTTAGATTTATATATACTTTTTTGTCATGATCTATTTGCAATATATTTTTTAGATTTCGAGGCCCGGCAATATAAACTTTTATTTAATTAAACATTTTTACAAGTTCTGATGTACTTTAGCATAATACTCTCGATGTTTTATCAATATTTAAAAAACATTATATGTGTGTGTGAGAGAGAGAGAGAGAGAGGACCTTTGAATGTCTTTAAATTTGTGTTGTACTACTGTGTTTATGAATCAAAAACCGAGATAGTACAAATCAAAAAATATATGAATATGAAATAAAATACTCCTAAGTTCTTTAATCTTCTTATGGTGTAAAAATACATTTAAGTTATTCATTAGTGATTATAATTTCAAAAAAGTTGTCGTTTGACTTTAATAATATTATAAAAGACCATTAGACGAATTTGAATTATAAAAGAAGTATTTAACGTCAAAACAAATATTATATAAAATTAAATGAAATTAAATACGGACCTAAACGTTAGACAACAGAAAAACATCTAGGTTTAGAGGAGCGACAAACTAGACCAGAACTAAGTAGACTTTGGTATGAAAATTTTCTATTTTTTTCTTCCTTTTCTTTTCATAATTAATATATCTGCTCGTTATAAAGAAATAAATGACGTGCTGGCATATAGTCCTTCGTCATCCAGTCGTCCATTTAGTTTTTCTTAGGCTACGAGCAGGTACTCTTGTCAGATGTCTGGTGATGTAATAGTCAACAAGAACTGTGTCGATGCAATAGAGATTACAGTATAAAAATATTTTTCAGGAGAAGTAGAAATTTTGATATTTAAAGAAGAGACTAAAATACAATTTTTTCTCTAGAATTTACGAATCAGTTGTAAATGCATTCATCTTACTAAAATTAATTTAATTTAATTTAATATTTTATCTAAAAAATTTAATAGAAATCAATAATAATTATAAGATCTATTAACTGTGATGATTGAATAGATAAAAATAAAAAGGAAAGAAAAACATAACAATATTCATAGTCATTCATTTAAATGATTGTTATGCCATCACATTTTGATACATTTTTAGGTGAGAAGTTTATTTATTCTTCCATTTTTATCTTTAGCTTATTAATTAATTATTCTACCCTCACAGTTAATATATGATATAATTACTATTGATTTATGTAATTTTTTGGATGAAAAATTGGATCAGATTAATGTTGATAAATTTTAATAGAACGAGGGAACAATTTTGTAAAAATATTATTTGGAGGAAATGTTTTACAAATGATCCATAAATTCAAGGAAGATTTTACATTTTAATCATACAGGAGATAATTTTGTTAAGGGTGAAACTTATATTGCCAAAATAATAATTACTCTTAAAGAGATCAAATGTTAATTATTATTAAATGTATTGTAAAAGTATTGGTAAAAGTATAACACTCCTGGAACCGAGAGTTGCACAGTTTTGAAATTATCTGTTAAATTACTTGGTCAATCAGATTTCCCTGTATCATTAAAATAATCAAATAGATACTTTTGATTATCTCTATGAAATTTATTAGAAGAAAATAAAAATAATAAATTTAACAAACATTTGATTCTTTTTTAAACTGATTATAAATAGATTTAACACTAGCCCTTTTTTTTAGTTATAATAACTAATTAGTATTTAACGCAACTTTTGTTTAAAGCTTTTGGCAATAGCGTTAAATGTACCATAAATCTGAAATTTTACATATCCCTTCATTCTTCAATAACTTTGACTTATTTTGAATTACAATATTTTAAGACTTTTAAGTGTGAACAAGTTTAGCCTAATAAAGATTTTCGGGTTTGGCTCTTCTCCATTACACAATTCTCACAATTTTTTTTAATGTACTTTATATCTTTGAATATAAATTATTTTATGTAATTATGATTGATAGAATGAAAAAATAAGAGGGTATACTAATTTCCATACAATTTGACGATGTTGAACATATTCATTTTAATACTTGAAATTTGATATTATTTAATGGATTAGATTTAATAATTTTTCAATTTTGAAAATCAAATGATAAATGTTGCTTAATTATTTGAAAATTTGTATACCCACTTAATTTTTCATTTCTATTCATCTGTATATTTTAAGGTATGGAGTGCCCTTAGGAAAATTGTGAGGATTGTGTAATGGAGAGGAATTAAATCCAATAAAGTTGATATCGGTGGCGTGGTATGGCATGCATTTTACAAATTAATTTAAGTCATTTTATTATTTAAAATCAAAATCAATAAATAAATTCTAGTTTTAACGGACAAGAAACTATTTATTTCTAAATTTGACACAAAATAGTAATGCAATTGAATAGCGGTACCAATAAAATTGCATTAAAGTATAGTAACGCTTATTGACGGTAGAAGCAATAAAATATGGGAAACATGTATGATAAATGCAAATCAAAATATATGACCACTGGGAAACAATATTTTATTTCTGTACTTAGTTATTGCTCGAGTATTTATAACTGAATGGAGACAAGTTATCAATATTAAAACATATGTCTATGTTTGAACGGTTACAAAATGGGAACCGTAAGAATATATGTAAAGTGGATTTTTATTTATAAAGACCAAATTAATTTGAATTAAAATTAAGTATTATTATCAGCTTTTGATAATAATTAAGTATTTTAATTTAATTTTAATTGAGTGTTTCCTAATTGTATTGGCCTATTAATGACTAATTGTAAGCAGACATTATAGGAGTGTTATAAGTAGAAGTTACATGAAATTATTAAATTCGGAAATATTTTAAAATACTCTGAATTTTGTATGTTGATACACATTGAACTGAGAAAAAAATTCAGAACATAAAAGAGAATTCATTCCTCACAAATTCTGCAACTGTAATAACTAAATTTTTGGTGAAATGATGTGATAGTCATCGTGCACTGATATTTGATTGCACCATATTTGTGCCGTGTTGTTTTATCTTGTGAGAAGACTTGAAGCAACTTATTGCAATGTAAATGAGGCGAATATTTTTTCAAGAACAATATTTCATTTTCAAAGTATTGACGATTCAACTGCTTCTCCGTTTAATAAATCTTTCTGTTCTTTATAGTTTCAATTGATGTACTAACTGTACTGTTTATTTGATTTTAGTAATCAAAACCTTGTTATTTAATATATATCAATTTTATTAGTGCTACGTTAAGAAGATTTCCAAACATGAACCCCCACCCAGATTTTTTTAATTTAAGAAAAAAAAAAAGACAGAGCTCTGAATATTTCGATGTCTACTTATTATTCAAGTATTTAATAACAGAATAGTTATTTATTATTCCATTTATTATCCTTTAAATAAAAGTCTGTTCCAAAAGTAACATTACCACTGAATGTCAGGTATTAAATTCTACGTCATACATATTCTTCTACAAATAATGCAAATGAAACATGAAACATACGGAGTATATATTTACATAACACATGTTTGATATTGAATAATACATATTTTATAATCAATCTCTAGAGCTAGCGAGGATCAATGAAAAATTATATCAACTGTTAGCTGGATTAGGGTTATAAGTTTTACCTCCTATAATATGTAATTAAATGGTAACAAGAGTCACGTTAGTTTTTTAAATAAGTAGAATATAAAAATATATTTAAAAGAGAACAATTCTAATAAGTTGAAACGACAAATTTTACACGTATTATATCAGCCTAATTCATTCCGGATCATTGTTACTCGATGTATATTGAAACATAGTTCAATTTTAAATATTTATTAATAATTAAATAATTAATGAATATTTGTTTATATAAATAATTATTTTGATAAAGTACTTTATGGACTAAATGTAAATATATATTTATTCATAATTATCATTGGAAAATTCTATATATGTATGACTTTTTTGTACGTAATTTTAAATAAATAAAATACTTAACATTTATAAGAGAGTTTACTTAAACTTATATTAAAAAAATTAAGTCACGATTATTATGAACCGAAAATAATGTCCTTGGATATTCAGACTATTCAACTATAAATACAGTTGGAGACATATATTTGGACATGGTATAAGGTAAGTGAATTTATGGTGAGCGAGAAAATCGAGGTTGAGGTTGGTGAGTAAATGATGCTTAAGCTTTATTATCTTCTTCCCCTGGTGCGAAGTCAGGTTATAATAACCCGAAGAAAACACAAGAGGGTTGCGACAAAATGTAATTCGGCCTTATAAAGGATATCAGTTATACTTTCTCCGTTTTAAAAAAAAAAGGCGTAAGTGCAAAATAAAGTATGAATTAACTATTTTAATTAGACATGATAATATGATGGGTATAAAATGGAAATTCGTTTTCAAATTATATTCATTAAAAATATATAATTTCTCAAACTCGCTCCATCCTATTAATGATTATATTAAACCTGTTTCGCTCTCGTCTTGTTACTAAAATAATATTTTTAAATTTAACATATTTTTTTTTCCTTTGTGTTTTTTATATTTTTTCTCATATAAATTTTTTTAAAATCATTAAAAATTACATTTTATATATAAACAGGACAAATTTGGAATTAGATAGGGTGAGAGGATAAATCTCATACCTTACTCTAACCCTACAAGATTTAAATAATCAGATCTCATTAGGATCGATATTAGACAAGAATATTAATGAGTTCGAACGAAATTGACATTAGTAACTTTAACCATACATGTGACATATTTTTTTCTTGAGGAAAACATTAAGTACAACTATAATATTTTAAAAAGTATTATATGAACTCTCTATGAAAGACATATTGATAAACTTATTTCTTTGAAATGTCTTTTAAAAAAAAATATAAATTATATTAAAACCATCTTTTTCAAAATAAATGTAATCTTTAATACTATTTGCGAGTGCTAAAATAATCGGTTTGTAATAACTTCTATTTCCATCGCATTATGGCGACACTCTATTATTGAATTATATTCTTTCTTTTCCTGTTTCCATTAAAAAATAGAATTGATTAATCTTATGGCAAACGGTCCAGATATTCAACGTCACTGTTCTTGAATAGTTGGGTGTAACGTAAAAATACGTAAACTTATAGTTGCACATGAGCGTCATCGTACTATAGATGAAAAATATGATATTCTATTCGTTTCACAAAGAGAGTAACATCTAAATTTTTAACGATTTTAACTTTCGTATATTTGATTAAGAATTAAATGTAACAATAATAAAATTTTCTAATTAGATTTGTTATAAATTTCCAGTTAAAAATTATATAAAAAAATTGTAATAACAAATTTTAAAAAATATGACATTATAATAAAAAAAATTATGTAAATATTGTTCTTTTTTTTAAAAATAAATTTTATTCTCAAATTTTATTTTATTTTTTTAAACGGAGGGAGTACCTAAATTTGTGAAGTGCGAAAAAAAGGGTAGTTAGCCTCAAATCTTTAGTTTGGTTTGGTTTAACATTTGTTTATCTCACCCAATTTCTGATATCTTATGGATCTCTCACCAATCTGAAATATCTTTCTTGATGCAATAATTATTATCATGTTATCCCTTTTTCTGGATCCATCTCACATCAATAACCCGACCCTACAGACACTTTACGCCCAATCATTCCGGATAACACTTGCATCCTCTGTATTACCGCGGCTACAGAAGTTCCTATAAAAATGGGAAATGCCCTACCTTTGTACCAAACACGAGATAGATCTTCCAAAGAACAAAAAAAGAAAAATTAGACTATATAATACTATAGAAAAATTAGACTATATAATACTATAATAAAAATTAGCACAAGACTTTACTACTCAAGCTACGTTATATACTCATCATCAATACATCGCAGGATTCATCATGACAGGAGCTTTTGATTCGAAATGAAACCCTGTCATCCCGTTCAATTCAATCGGGATGCCAAAATTACAGTGGCAAAAAAAATACCCCCTTCTATTCAATATCTCTATGGGGTACTCCTCAATTATACTAATCTACATATGTCTTTCTACTACCACTCGGTACTAGTTGAAGTAACGAACTAGGTCATTCAACTCACAGTTATAGATGAGACGAAAGGGTTTCTATTGGAATCCATGTAAATTTACAGTAATAGGGCAAATTAAAATTTTTCTTTTTTTAATAATACCGGGTTGGGTTCTTCTCCTACCTGTATCGAATAGAACATGCTGACCCAAACCTTCTTCATGTAAAACCTGCTAGGCGTAGCTGGTGTATTCGGCGGCTCCCTATTTAATGGATGAAAATGGGAAAATTTATAATCCCGATCCATGCAATAACATTATTTTGAGACAAAGATGGGCTGTCAAGAACGTAGAGGAGGTAGGATGGGCAATTGGTCATATTTTGAAATGCTTTGATTTTGAATTTTGATATAGAAGATGAATCTATTTCGAAATACCTCGACTTTTTTAGAACAGGTCCGAGTCAATAAAAACACATCCTTCGCATGATCCCATCGATATCAGACGCGAGCCCCTCCTCGGGCGGATTCCTCCTTTTGCTCCTCACTATGAATCTTTGGGTACCCGTTGTGAGATTTATGGACCCCAGGTTTAGCGGGGTAAATGCATTAAAAAGGGACAAATTTTAGTGTGGCATAGGGGTTACATCCCGCACGAAAGTTAATAATATACCACTTCTGCGAATAGCTCGACTAACCAATTCCTTAAAATGATGAAATAAGGGGATTCCAACAAAAACCGCTTCTACAACTACGAAAAGGAGGATTTGTTAAACCCCCCCATAAAAACCATATTCTGGCTTTTATTTGGAGAATATCCAACAAGAGTTTCCATTGAATGAATAACAGATCCGGATCCTAAATATAAGGTTTGCCTCCTACTAATGAATAATAAGCATTTATTGTAAGGAGTCCTATTAAAACCAAGAAATATAGGCCTACTTGCCATCCACACCAGAATAAATAGAGTTTTCCGAAAAAACCTGCTAGTGGAGGAAGACCTCCTAGGGATAAGAGACATAGGGCTAAAGAGAGAGAAAAGAAGAATTCACTCTTTTATCTTGTGGATAAAGGCTTCGTAAAATTTGTGAAAAATGCCGACTAATCCGTAGGCGGGGACGAATTAGTGTTTCCACACCCCTTTGAGACCCCGAAAAATGGACAAATTCCTTTTCTTAGACATCCAACCCGTAATCGCAACAACCCAATTGCAAGAGCGGAGCTCTACCATCTTAAATTTGTCATCACTTGGTATATTTTTTATTTAATTATTATATAAATGTTACCTTTTTTTCTTTTCTTTTCTTGGCATAAAGATAATAATAAACGACTCATTATATATCTATTATATTGAAGGTTTGGCTGTTAGAATAACCGTTTGGTGAATTTGCGTCTAGGGAAAAAAAAAATTTACCACAAAATTTATCCCCAAAAGAATTGCCGCATGAAGAAAAAAAACAGCCGCAAAATCTATCTTCAACCAGTTTTTGATTTGGTTATCAGTATTAACTCTAAATTTAATACTTTATTAGTTCACCACAAAAAGAGGAAAACAAAAAAAAAATCCAACTCTAAATTCAAAAAAAATATTACTTTTATCTCTCAAATTAAAAATATTTTTTTTGCACACGCATGCGTGCCTCACTCAACTAGTATAATTAAAAAGTCCAAATTGACGTTCACTTCAATTTTATTTATGCTACTTGCTCGGTCTCCTTTTTTAAACATTAGTCCATATATATGATCGCATGGGTTGGGCTTAGTAATAAGGCTGTCGGGGAATGACCCAAGATCTAAAAATTTCTTAACCAATAGCCCATGATCCAAATTTTAATTCACTATTTTTTTTTTGTTTACTTGTTATTTAGTAATAAACATGTCATGTGTAAATTTGAAGAACTAAAATCTATATTTTTAGAATTTGAAGCAAACATGCCCAGCTCGCAGAAAGAAATATATAGTTCTAATTTTATATAAAATTTCACTATAAACTATTATAAGTACTTTAATATTAAAAATTCCAAACATTAAAACAAAAAATAAATTCTCCAATTTGGAACATACGATTTTTATTCTTTTTTTTTTTTTTTTTTTGTGTGTGTAATCTAGTAGAGGTATATATTCCACCGTCCAAATTAAGATAAATAAATATATAAAGTGAAAAGCTCGAAAATAACAAGCTTTCCGGTTGGAGCGAGACGGTAGAAGGTAGTGGGTGTTTATATTAGCCGTTGACATATTATACTACCTCAATTACACAAAAAATAACGTTTAAACTTTTGACGATTTTTAATTTTGCATATTTGATTAATAATTATATGTATAAATAATAAACAAAATGCATTAAATTTGTTATGAATGTCCAATTAAATATTATATAGTAAGATTATAATGACAAATTTTGAAACATATGACATTGTAATGAAAAAATTATGTAAATATTATTTTTTTTTAACAAATTTTATTCTCAAATATTATTTTTTTCTTGAAACAGAGGGAGTAGCATGGAGTCGAAGATAATTAATTATTTTTTTTAAAGTCCCACAAAAAGTACTAGTAAATTGTACTATTACGTATTTTTAATTAAAGATTCTTAAGAAAAGCTAAGAATAGAAAGCTTTTTCAATTAGCAGCTAGCTAGCTAGAGTATTCAATCCTCACGTATGGGTATGGGAACCCCATTATTCGGCGCTCGGTTGTTATGTTTTATATGGCGTAAAAAAACTAATGCGGAAATGTACGTATTAGTGCACTTCTATCTGTACTGTCTTCCCTTGTTTACTAATCCCCTTATCTAATCTTTTATGGACTATACAAACACAAAATGTGTGTGTATTGTGTGAATTTGCGATTATCCGTAGGATATGGTCTCTTATTATAATAGATAAGATAAAATTATTGAACATTGTTGGGATTAGAATCGGTAACAAGGTTGGAAGATTTGGATTCAAGGTCAATTTCAAGATTCTTACAAATAACAAGGTTAGAAGATTAACATGAGGTGCCTTCAATGTAAGAATTAGTAAATTGGTCATGATTTTTAGTGGAATATAAATTTAAAGATTACTTTATAAAAGTGTTGAGATTTGGTATTTTTAAAAGAACGACCATGTGAGTTATATGTGTCTTAAGTTTTTAATGAAAATTGGTAACAACACCCATACTCATAATGTGAAGTATAATTTATTTTTCTGTCCCTTTAAATTAATCAAATCAACTATGACACTGGAGGATGTCTCTCCACCTGGGTTGCCACGTAAGTGATTTTTGAGGCATTGTCGAAATTACTAGTGCAGAAGGGTAGGACCAATATTATTAAAATCGAATTGGACCAGTCGGTTCGATCGGTTTAACTGTGAATCGGTCATGAATCTGGTCGATTTGATCAAAATTAGCGGTTTAGAAAAAAATTCGGGTTTTCTCTTTTTTCTCTCTCTTTTTTTTTTGCCAAGTGAGTTTTTTTTCAACCGGTTTAATGAATTTTTAGAATATTTGATGAAATTATTTTGATTTATAAGAATATTTTTAATTCACTATAAATTTTTATATTAGAATATTGTTGGTTCACTATGAATTTTTAGAATATTTGATGAATTTTTAAAAATATTTATGATTTATATAATATATTTTTTTAATAAAATAATAATCCAATTAAACCGTGAACCAATAGTTTCACTGATTCAATGTCCTCAATTATGATAACATTGGGTTATGAAGGATGAAATACACAATAAAGAATATAAAAAATAAAATAACTGCTTATATTACACTGTTTGCAATTAAATCATATCGATTTCACATATGTATCAGACATAAGCCAACTATATCATGTCCATTGTACACAAGACAAATAACCTGATTAACAAGCGTATTTTCGAAAAATAAATGTTAAACGCGTACTTGTTAATGTAATTTTTTAATGAAATTTTAAAAGAAATGATGTTATTCCCACAAAGTTGTCCTTGAACCCCATAAACATGTGGATCAAACGACATATATTGTGCTAGAATTAGTAGCTCACCACTTAAAAACAGAAGTACAAAACTATAAACTATATAAACTATATATATATATATATATATATATATATAGTGAAAATATATATTAAATATTAATGGATGGTTAAAAATGGCATTTAGTTCAACACGCCAGCACAAACAAACATACATCATATCCAAAATTAAGTCTGTGGGATGTCTCAATTTTTCCTTACAGTTCATGTAATTTGCAACATATATGGCAAAATTTTAAAGCTGCCTCGGTCACAGAGATCAGGTGAATTGGAATTCTTATCAAGAAATCGTAAAGACAAACAACAATTTTAATTACTCTGAATCTTAAAATTTTTAAATGTTTAAAACTATTTAATGTTGGGTTAATTTAGAACAATTCTGCTTCTGCTTTTTGTTCGGTTCCTTTTGAGCTATGGATTATGTTAACCCAACAGTCGTTGTCTATATTCATATTAATTGTATTTTTATCGATTAAATTGTAAGTACAGAGTTTAATTTGTTTGCGTTAATGTAAACATGATCTGCAAGTTAATTTGATTAAGATTAACTGGTCGTGCTGTGGACTTGGTAAAGTTAAAATACACATTTAACATTGGAGTTATCTTTTAATTTTAAGTAAGAAGTTGTAATGCGTCCAAGAACAATCAGCAGAATATTTGCCTTGCACGTTTGCTTTGGTTTCTCTGTTACCGATGGAGAAGCCTTTTAATCATCATTTTATTCATTTTACATATAATTAAGTAAATTAAGACTTATACTACTTTAAAAATATTATAAAAAAAACAGAAATACTGTTCCATCAAATAAAAATTAGCGAAATGTAAAAATAAATTATGAAAACATGCATAATGCACAAATTGCTTTGAGGTCCAATTATAGGCCGCAATCATGTTATGGATTTTCAGGATACTCAAGAACATGTAATACTATATAATAAATTATCGATTAAATCATATACTTGTGATTCTATTATTTTTCTTTTGAACATTTTGATTGTCGTTATATGGCAATGCACCTCAGTGCACGAGCCCATTGCGACCTTAGTTTGTACTTGTCACCCACTAAAATAAATGTGCACGTACTGCCTTTGTTGTACATAACACTAGGACAGAGCAAAATCAAATTTAAAATTAACTATACCTTAACTGCAAAAATCATACCACTTCTTTAAAAAAAAAAATCGGTGAAACCATTAAAACTAATTCAATTATCATTCACCTATTCGATTAATTCTCACTTTGATAAGATTTAATCTCTTAACCTTATAATTATAAGGGAGTACTCTAACTACTTGAATTAATTACAATATCAAAAATTAAACCGTACCATTTGAGTGATTTGACGGTTGTGGTGATCATTTTAAATTTTTAAAACCACCCTTATTAGTTGCGATAAAAGTTTGTACGTAAAACTGCATCAACACCACGCACCCTCTTACATATAACCCCATTAACTCTAGGCAATCTGATCATTTTTAAAATATAAAAGTAGGAAAAGTTAAACTAATTATATCAAATCTTAAAAGTTTACTGTGGAGTGTGGACGATAACTAACTTTCAATTATCAAAACTAATAATTGATATTTGGAGTACTAGTTATTTGGACATGGGGAAAAAAAGTGTCTAAATATTCTGCTGAAAGAAACCAACATTATCCATTTGAATGTCAAATCTTGAGATAATTTTTGTTTAGGTGGGTTAATCTGGCCTGCTACAGCAATTAATCACTGAAGTTCATGCATATATATAAAACTGATAAATTAATTATGGTCTAAATATTCGCTAGCTGTCTACTAGAGATTTGGTTACTTGTATGTAAAACATGATAACTCAAACATTTCCAATTAATCCAGCAAATTAACAGCTACCATTCACTGAACTTGAAATATCGATTATTTAAATAAAAATAAATATGTCCTCACATTACTCACACACACACACACACAGAGTTTGGTGCTGATTTTGTTTATAATAAACTCATTTATATAAAAATAAGATATTTTTTGAAGTGTTACAAAATGCTTGGCCTCACGTTCGTGTTCGTTTTATAAATTAATTGTCTTAACCTCATTCGCAAGAGGAATATTTGATAATTAAATTAAGTTAAAATCTTTAGGGTAGGTGGCAGCCTCTCGATGCTGCTTTGCATACGCCAAAAAAAATTAACAGCTCAGAGAGAATTTAGCCATTTATCATATCATTCTTCAAATTATTAATATATCAATCTGCTACTTTTTTTTATGGAATATTATAATTTCTATATTTTTTGGTAGCTTTTGCCAGCTACATATTTATAAGCTTATAGCTAAAGAATGTGCTTGACCACGAGTACTGTCGGGCTTAATCCGTCGTCATTAGCATAAAGCTCTTGCGGATTAAACGAATAATTAAAGTGTTAGTTTTAAAATTGTAAACTTCTACAGTGTACAATTTGATTAAGTTATTAAACTATTAGAACAGGCGTCACCTCCTAAAGTATGTGTACAGCAGTTTTTTAATTAGTTATTTAATATATATATATATATATATATATATATATATATATATATATATATATCACTTGAGCAATAAATAGAACACCTAATCAGTAAAACTGGGTACAATCCGGATTAAATTAGTAGGAGCTAGACAAAAATAATAAACTTTAGGTGGAGAAAACTACATTAACGCCTGAACAAAAGTATTAACAAAATTATGGGGACATTTAATTCCAATAATGATTACAAGTAATTTATGTTACTTTGTTTTTTTATTTTTTGTTTTCCCTTTTGGTACTAGATAGCGAATTTAGTTTCGACTAATCACGGATCGAATTTTTGTGGAATCTATAAAAGAGAAACTCTTCCCGGCACTATTTTTTGCATCGTAAAATTTCGAACATAAAACCTTAGTTATGAGACACTAGCCGGTTGTTGGTTATGCTACTCTGTGTCTAATACTTTTTTTTTCCCTATATTTGTCTTTATGAGAAATAAATAATAGATAGCAGACATAGTTGGGGAAATGATGATGAAATGTGCAATGTTATTGCAATCTAGTGACGGATATGGCTAGGCCCCGGCGACGCACGAGGTCATACCCCATGTCTTCGGACTTGAGGACCTTTACAACTTCAATGTTTCTTTTTATAATAACGTATATTTAGCATCTTTTTAAAGTACACTTTCTATAATCGTAAGTCATAAAAACAATTCTACGCATCATAAAAAAGATTATGAAAATTTATAAATAATTTCTATTTTTTTAATTTTATCCTTTCATAATGTATGATTTTTTTTAAAAAATTTATCACAACCCATCTTTTTAAAACTCCCCAACATAAAATTTAAGTCTCCGTTTAATAAAAAATGTTGAATGAATATGTAAACTGAACGAGCAGAATGAATCGGAAAATGAATATAAATTCAAATACTTTTTGATTTTTATCTATTTGATATGAATCATCCGAATGTCATGATGTAAACTGTTTTATTTGATTATCCAAATACAATTCCTATATGAACCTACTAAAATAAAATAATATTACTCATTGTATTATTTATAATAAATGTATAAACTAACCAACCAAAACTTCTCTCTCCGCTCAAAATGAAATACATATTACTTCTCACACAAATTAGGTTTATGAAATTTTTAAAATTTTTAAATAAAATATTTTACTTTTAAAAATATTGAGGTGAGATGTCATAAGTACATATAGATTATTCTTAAATACAAACTTTTATACTTTCATATTTATAAATTTATATGACAAATGAAATTATAAAATCATAAAATAATATTATATTAAAATAAAAATATATCTTTAATTTTAATATAAAATAAACATTAATTAATAGCCAACTAAAATTCCTGGTAAAGGATTTTTCTTGAAATAAATTATAAGGCGGAGACGATCTTTATACGTATAAAATTTTATTAGGCACCTAATTATATGTTAAATTGATTAGGCAGTTAGTTAGGTAGGTTAAACGATTCGTCCAATTTTTATTTTTTATAATCACTTAAAATGACAATAAAATTCCTTCTTTTCTAAATTAGGTAGCTAAATTGGAGGTTATAATAGATATTTTCTTATACTTAATAATAATTGAGTAGCGTAATAAACTAATAGGAATTGAGTGGCTTAATAAACATTACTTTTATTACATTAATGTATTTATTATGTTGTTTTCAATTTTCTTCTATTATATCAAGGTATTTCTTGTGATATATATATATATAGGGGGTGATCCATAACTTGTGTTAGTTATACATTTCTTATAACTAATTTACTTCACACCGTTGGTTCAATAGTCGGATAGTTGAAAAAAAGAAGAAGAAAATTTTCAATACTGCCACTATTAGTATTTAACTATAATAACAATCTCTATAATAATTACATAATAATAACAATCTCTATGATAAGTATATAATAATAAAAATCTCTATAATAGCTATATAATAATAATAATTAATAATTATTATGTAATTTTAAAGTATTAAAAATACATAATAAATTTTATAATATTTTAGGGTTTGAACCGCGCTAGTAATAGTAGTGTGTATAATATTTTTTTCAAAATTCAGAATATACGACACTAATAGGGACGTGGTTAATAACTTCGCCCTTAATAGAGGGGCGTAAATCTACCTTACATGTTTCAAATATTTCAACAACACCTCTATTAGTGGCGTATATATATCATCCACATTTCAAATACAGCCGTCAAATTATCTAATCAATGGATGAGATTGAATTAGTCGTAGGGTATGCCCTAACTTTTGTACAATTTTTTTTCTTTTTATTTAATTTTGCAATTTCAATATCTAAGGAAAAAAACCCAACACATCCATGAACAAGAACTTACTTTTTGTTTGGGATGTAAAGGAAAACAGAATACCATGTTTAAGCAATTCAAAACACATTTGCCTTCATCCAGTTAACCTCCTCAATATTGTAATATTAAGTAAAATAATCCATATATTTTATTACAAATATTGCACAATCATTGTCATCCTCTTGTTTTGGACGATTGACGACAAATCTCACTTTCGGCGCAATATTTGGAGGAAAAAAAAATTGCGCGATGCATGAAGCATTATGAAAATATCCATTGATAAACAATTATCTATCGAAATGCTAATATACATAGATGAGCAAATATCTATTGATGAACAATTATCCACCGAAATACTAATATCCACTGATGAACAGTTATCAACTAAAGTGCTAATATACACAGATGAGCAGTTATCCACATATGAAAATTATTCATCGAAAGTATACAACAATTGTAATAGAAAACTATCTGTGTGACCCTTTCTTATTAGTCTATAAAGTATTATAAAATAATATTTATAGACCACGACACTATTACTAGAGTGATTATCACAGGCAACACATGTGGTCA